>CM032330.1:47140449-47460356 GCA_019022515.1 Quercus aquifolioides | reverse complement strand
AAACCCCCCAACCTTAAGGTTGGCATCCTTTCATTGTGTCTTATGTCTTAACCCTATTAAAGGCACACACAATATGTTTATGATAGTCCTAAAATATAGCCACTTAGTACACATCCATAACAAAACAAAGTACAAAGTTTTAATAGTTTTTAATTATTTTTGTTATGGTAAAAGGCTAAAAAATTTTCGTGTTAGGATTTTTTTGTCTTTTTCTTTTTGTTAAATGAAAAGCATCCAAGATCCACGTTTGTTTTTGTTTGGGTGTTGTTTATTTTTTAATTTTATTTTATTTAAAATGTAGTGTTTTAATCCTAAAATTTAGCCATGCACTACACATCCATAACAAAAAAGTTAAAAAGAGCTTAAATTTAAAATTTAACAATGTCGACACAACGGGGTGTTTAGGAGTCGCCACCTAGTTTTTGCAATGGTCTAGGAATCATATATATAGCGTCCTCTCGAGGAATGACCATTGATCTTACTACCAGAAATATGGGTTCGGAGTTAAGGTATGGTCCTGAGAAGGTGTTAAGCACCCAAAACTGCCCAATCCTAAGGTTGGCTTCCTCTCATAGTGTCTTATGTCTTAACCCTATTAAAAGCACACTCAATACTGTTATTCTAAACTCAAACACACACACACACACACACACACTAATATTCATCTAACAATAAACATGGCATCAAACATCCCAAAAAGACCTAATCATCTATCATGGCAATCAACCAAAGCCTAACATTCATCTATCATGGCATACCCTAACTGAAAGTTCAAATAGCGTATAAAACACTATGAATGTTTAGACCTCCAAATCACAAATTACCAATTCAAGCTTAATATCAAACAATGTACGTGCGAAAAATGAACATAAGCTTATAACAGAATTGATAAACAATCTAAACCAAATAAAATCACATCCACAACAAAAATTAAATGGTAAAGATAAAGGGAAGAGAGATGCAAATACAAGGACAACACAACGATGTGTTATCGAAGAGGAAACCGAAGCCCTCCGCGCCCTCCAAGCTGTCAATAATCCACTAAAGAATGAAGTTGAGATACATGAATAGCAGAAGACCCTTCAAGTCTAATCTACCCAGTGTACCTAAGCCCTCCAAGCTTCTTGCTCCAATGAGGTTGCGCCGAACCTTTGTCTTCTTTAGCTTACCGGATTCCGCTATAGCCCATAGCATCAACCAATTTTCATTGGTCTCTTCCTAACTGCTTCCCAAGCACCAAATAGCCTTCTCACAGATATGGGTATGGTGAGAAAAGGGTTTGGGTAATGAACCTCTCAAGGATGTAACAATGGAGAGGCTGAGAGTAAAGGAATTTGAAGAGTCACTATGTAAAGATTATGGATGAGTCAATCTTGTTTTTCTCTAGGGTTTCTCTCTCAAAATTCTCTCTTGAAGCTTTTTACATTTCATGGGTATAAGGGGTATTTATACTGGGGTGAGAAAGGAATGTGAAGAGTCAGTTTTTCCAAAACAGAGCTGGTAGATGACTTGGCCTCGCGACTTGACTGAGTCGCAAGTTCAAGCCGCGAGCTAACTAAATGGCCAGTCTGGACTTTTTGTCCTGTAGTGCTACAGCTGGCATGACGGTTCAACTTCTCTACACGCTTCACTCGTGTGCATCTTCTGGCAACTTACCAGTCGCGAGCCACCAGCAAGATCCAGTCGCGAGTCCCTGCTTCACTGCACAGTTCTTGAGCATTTCTTCACACTCTCTCACACACTACCCTTACATGATTCCCACCTAAATACAAAGTTTCTAAATGCTGAATTACAAGTAAATTTGTCATGGAATACAGCCATCAAGATGGTTGATTAAATTCAACCTTACACTAACATTCATCTAGCATACATGTTAAACCAACCTAGCATTCATCTAGCATGATATGGCATAAACCCTAGCATATATCTATCATCATGTCATCAAATCACAACAATAGGCAGCATGTGATCATGGTATCATCAAGAGATCATGGAGAACATTAAGAACACAACATGCTTATTCAAACCACCACATCATGTTCATCAACCCTAAATGAGATTGCAAACAAAATGCATGTACATGTGCATGCGTGACTTACCTCACTTATCTTGTTGCAACTCAGTACCTATGGTATTCATGCATGGACATATGAACGCGTGTTCATGGCATTGGAATAAGGAAAACACAAGATAAACCCTAATTCTAACATGTGGAAGACAAACAAACAATCCAATATGTGAAACAAAAGCTTAAAATCATGAATACATGAAAAAGGGTCTAAAACAGAAGCATTACATGTGAAATAAGAAACAAAAACAAATAAAATAGGATTAGGGTTTCTATGCAGAATCATGCGCATGCATGAACAAGCCTGCATGTATATAATCCAGTCTACGCACGTAGCTAGGATTATGCACACATGGGACTTAGCCCAGAAACCCTAGCAACACAACAGATATAACAGAAATTCAAAACAATAAATCTAACACCTTAACATGCTTTCAAACATAAAGACTACAAGAACCTAAACTATATAAGCGTATTAAAACATAAAATAAAAAAAACTAAAGCAAACAGAAAGATTAATGTACAAAAAATAGAAAAGAAAAGAAAAAGAAAGTTTAAAGTAATACCTCAAAAACAAAAACTCCTAGGCTTGATTTTTTTCCATTCCCCTCGGTAAAATCTATTCACAATGAATAAAGATTAGTAATCTTAAACTCAAAGATCAACGCCAGAAAAGGCCCCAAAAAGAAAATTGACTTGAGGATGTTTTGTGAAAAACTCCCTCTTTGATACACTATTTCTAGTGAATTTTAGTTTTTTCCCGTAGGATTTCTGTCTTATTGAAAAGGTACCATGTATGGCTATTTATATTGTGAAAATAGGGGTTTGGAATGGCTCCCAAACGATATGGGATTTGTTCCAAACCTTAGTCTTTAATGTAGAAAACTTGTCTTTCATAGTTTCTAGAACTCTACATATGTGCACAAGATCGTGCCTGCTTTCGTATACACCATGGCTGCCTGCACAGGTTGATTCTTGCGTGTGCATGCCCAGGCTTCCTTGACCTTATTTTTCCAAAAAGATTTATTTGCTCATTAAAAGTTATATTTTTCATTTCAACATTTCTCAAGTCAATTTAACATTTGATTAAGCCCTAAACCAACCTTGGGTTTTGGAATTTCACCATCATTGGGAACAAGGGCCCAAGTCGTAAGGGGTACAAAATGTGGTGTCTACAAACAACTACCCTTTTTTTTCTTTTACGGTAAGAGGCTCAAATTTTTGTTGCTGTTGTTGTTGTTGTTGTTTTTTCTTTTTATTTTTTTTTTCTTTTTTTGGGTTAAAGGAAAGGCTCCAGGATGTCCACATTTTTTTTCTTCTTTTTGGTGTTGTTGTTGTTGTTGTTCTTTTTTACAAATTTTATGTGTGGCAAATATCAATTTTTGTTTAATCCTAAAATGTAGTTTTTTAATCCTAAAATTTAGCCACTTACTACACATCCATAATAGAAGTAAATAAAAGCTTAAATTTAAAATTTTGTGTATAGCAGGATCCACGTTTTTTGGTGTTTTTGTTCTTTTAAAAAAAATTAATAACAGTTATCAGTTTTTGTTTAATCCAAAATTTTATATTTTTAGTCCTAAAAGTTAGCCACTTACTACATATCCATAACAAAAGCTAAAAAGAGCTTAAATTTAAAATTTATCAACTACCTTTAAAACCGAGAAAAGGTACGTAACATTTTTGATGGTATAGTAAATTAATACTTATAAAAAAAATTGTAAATTGAATTTTTCATAGAATTATACAAATGATAAATATAGTTACTATTACAAAAGAAATTTTTTCACAACAATTTCTTAGTTAACAACCACTTCATGTGAGGTTTGAATCATACAATAATTCTTGTAAAGTCTCTCACGCAAACTTATCTAATATTCCATTCTAATGCCTCCTCAATGTAATCTAAAAAATTTGTGTGTACATGAACCTAAGAGAGATAAAAGAATTAGGGTTAAATCAAGTATTTTTTTTTTAAAAAGTAAAAAAAAAAAAGAAAAAAAAAGAAACTTTAATCAACAAACCAAAGCTAGCGTGCATGTTATTAAAGAAAAAGAAAAAGAAAAAAAGTAGCGTCTATTCTGAATAAAAAAACCAAAAAAAGAGTTTGTGCTTGATTGCAGGCCAAAACAAAAAGAAAGAGCCTTTACCAATATCCATTCTCAAGTAGCCAGTTCAAGCAAAAACACTCCTTTTTTAAATTTCTAAGTTAGCCACAGGTAATTAACAACTGTCAAACACCCTTGAATCCCTAATCACATTCACCCAAAAGTAAGTACTCCTCAAACTATGAATACTTGGCAGCCATGGCAGGTAAGAGCTCAAAGAAAGTCAATGATAAACAAAAGAAAAGAAAAGAAAGAGGAACTTGCAAAAGATGAACCTAAAACGCTGTTGGAGCCTCTGATAAAGTCTATTTAAATTGTTTAAAAACCAAATCTGAAAGTAGAAGAAGAAGAAAGAAGATGATGTAGAGCTAAACTGAATGTCTTCAATTTGAAGAAGAATAAGAGAAACTGGCAAAGTGTATGTGAGTTTGTGGGTCTTAAAGTATAGGAGTTTTAATTTACATATTTATCCCCGTTAGTTGAAAACTTTTAAGTGAGTACTATGAGAGTATTTTAGGCATCAAAACTGAGGAACCCAAATAGGAAAAGCCCCTTAAAAAGTAGTGTGTATATATATATATATATATATAACCTACTTCTTATGTCATTTTATATGAAACAACAACCCTAGCCTCCACTCCTTTATCTTTTCTATTGGTTTTAATTTTTTTTCTACCTCAAACTCAACGTTTTTGCTATAGAACCAAATTCTAACTTCTTTTAAAAAAAATTGAAAAAGAAATGTTGAATTCTACATTATTTTTAAGAGCATTCAAGGTGGTGAAGATACAACTTTCCAAGTACATTGTTATATTTTTAACACTTTTACATTAATTTATTTTTAAAAATCAAATTACTTATTTAAAATTTATGTATTTATATTTAATCTATTAGTTTGATTGTTATTTAATAATGAATTGATTATTTTGTTTTATTTTATTTTAATGATATGAAATATATACTTATAGTCAATTGAGATTATGGAGAAATATAGTAATTCCATACTTCCATTAATATATAATCATTACTTTTATTTTATTATTAATATGAATTAATATTTTTTAGATTAATTTCACTTTCAATCTTGCTCCCCTAAATTGAAATCTTGGCTCCACCATTAAGCATATAACACAAGTTTTTAACTCTTGTCATTCTCAATGCAAAGATTTGTGGTTATGCTTATTCTTTGTTAAAAATATATAATTTACTTGAGAAACTATATGAACTATTGATAATTCATAAATGCAAAAAAGATTGATAAAAACAAATAAAAATTGCTGATATTCATAAATGAAAAAAAAAAAAAGACTTGATCATATTGTTATTGAAAAGATAAAAATTGATAAAAGCAATAAAAATTAAAAAAAAAAAAAAAAACTAATTCATGAGAACAATAAGCTAATAGTAAATGCAAAACAATACACATGGTATATAATTAGGTAGAATAGACACTTGAAAAGGTCACAGCTTTTAGTTTTTTTTTTTGAGAAGACCATAGCTTTTAGTTTTCGGAACCAACTGTTATTATAAAGTATATTGTATTTTCCAGTGAAATAGATTAGTTGATTGTTTTAATAACTAAATCAATATTTTTAATGAAATTATTATAGTTTACGTAGAGCTTTTATTCAAGATTTAAAAAATTGGAAACGTCATAAAAAAATTAACAAAAATAATGTCATGATCATAGTTAGTAAAATATGTTTCATATATAGTACGATAAACATACGGATGCGTATAGTTCAGTATCTTTCAAGAAAAGTACTTTTAAAAAATACGGCATAAAAATACAAAAACGGAAAAAGACGGCATACGTATATGATGCATCTATTTTTAAAATTTTCACGATTAAAGATACAGATTCATTTGCAAATAACATAACATTGATAAATAATATAATATAATTTTTTTATATAGAATATTAGAATCATATATAAACTAATTTCATATGATTTTATTCCATTTTCATTGAACATGTTCATATTATAACTAAACTATGAATATGAAAAAGTATATTAATTAAATTAGTATATAAAATAATATAATAAACTTGTCTACTTTTTTTGGGCCCGTATTTATCCATAATATAACAGGTTTGAAGTTTTTTACTATTCCAATTAGTGTATGGTTTGAAACATTTAAATATTTTTTACTACTACCAAAAATATTGTATATTAAACTAAATATTCAATAGAATATAATATTAGTTCATAAGAGGAGGAAACATATAATAGGTGTTGGGTTATAGATTGACCCCAATTAATTAATTCAATTACCCAAGTAGATTGATTAGGTCAAATTTACATGCAAATCGTGAAGGCACCAACAAATCACCAAAAAAACTAAGTGTAGTGAAAAATAAATAGACACAATAATTTGTTGACGAATGAAGAAAACCCCTCACAAGGCAAAAACCCCCCACCGAGTGACTTCTTCCTGTATGCACGGATCTCAATACGTGTCTAACTTTCTAGCAACTGATTAATTGTTGTTGGATGCAAAATTCTTCATTTGAAATTATGTTAAAGATCTAAAAGCACTTGATTACAAAACTTTAAGACACACAAGAACGCAGTAGCTTCTCACAGAGTGTATGATTCATTAATTGAGTCTCTGTATCTTTGATGATTTTAAAATAAAGCTTTTATATGGTCTAGAGGTTTAGTAAATGAAACCCTAGCAATCCAAGTCATTATAAGCCGAAATTCAAATCTGAAAATTCTAAAATCGCAGAGCTTGATAGATTGAAAGGTGTCAATCTTATGTCAAGAACCCTTCATTAAGTCTCGATAGATACTCGTATCGAGCTAGTGTCGAGACTAGTGTCGGACTTCACTGAATCAGTTTTTCTTCACTTATTTCTTAGTTCAACCTTCATGACTTTAATGATATCATTTGTAATGTAAATTTTACATACTTCTTGATACATTAAACCCAACTTAGATCTACCCAATTACAAGTAAAGTGCATTTTGTCAAAAGATAAGCCAAACATAGAAAATATGACCTCTAATGTTAGGTAACTATAATAATAGATAAAGAGTAAAGTTATAAACTTTTTTTTAGGAGAATTAGTAGCTAGAGTTATAAACTTGAGTGACTATTGTTGAGGCATTATGAAGTGTTGTGAGGCACAAATTTGTTGTGTTGATAATGATATCTACTGTCAAAACTAGCAGTCAGTGATTTTAGGGTGGAAAGCCCCACCTCCAAGTGTGTTCAAAATAAATGTAGATGGATTTACCTCAACTGATGGCAGATTGTCAGGTAGTCATAAGGGATAGCAAGGGCGACACCATAGCAACATTGCGCAAGACTCTCCTTGGCTAATATTCCAGCGAAGAGACAGAAATATTAGCGGTTGAGAATGGTGTGCTCTTGGCTAAGGAGCTGGAGCTGTCACAGGTTTATATTGAATCGGATGCTCTTATGGTTGTCCAACATATTCAAGCTGGGAATACAAATGGTAGTCTTGGCCATCTACATCAGGGGATTAACAGCATCCTTGAGACCTTCAGTTGTTGGAAAATTCAGCATTTGAAAAGGGAATACAACAAGGTAGCTCATGAACTAGCTAGTTATGCTAGATGTAATGGTACATATCAAGTGATGATGCCAAAAATTGTCAGTACGTCACACAATCCTCACTTGCTCGAGACAACACCTGCGAAACAAAAACAAAGAAGACCTTGTAGAGAGTACCAGTGTGGTACCGGCCAAATACTCTCCGAAAGTCAAGTTAGAGAACTTTCACAACTCTAGAGTGCCAGAGCTAGGGGAAATTATGCATAACTTGGTTTGTGAGGGTTTTGGGGATTTTATAGTAGCATAAGGTTGACATCTGTTCCTTGGCATAGAGGGTCTTTCCTTATAGGAAAGATCTTCATTAATACGCGTATCTTGCGGGATCCTTTCCTTGTAGGAATTTCCTTGATTAGGGTTAGTCGTGCGGCACAAGATGTTTCCTTATATACTCATGCGTGGAGGCCAAGCAAGGCCATGTCAGACCTGTCAAAAGTTTACTTATCCCTTTCAGCTTCCTTTCGTCAGCTTCTTATCCCGTCTATGCATTTTGATCGTCTCATTTAGGTGTCATTGATCTTGAGGCGCAGCCGTCAGCCTTGAGGTGGAATCGTTGGCTTTATGATATCGTCGTTTATGTTGATGAATGCACAAGTAAGGTCGACGGGTTCATTAGGACCGTCAGCTTTGCCTTATGAACGAGTTTATCAAACTTTCAGAATTACCCTTATCATGAAGTTTGGAAGAGGATTGATCCTCCTATGGTTCAACATCTCCTCCAACTGGAACGTGCCTAAATTGTACCCTTTGTAGTTTAGTTGCCTTGTTGTACTTCAATTTCATCTTAATGAATTCAGTTCCCTATAAAAATAAAAATAGAAGTTATCTTAACGTGAACTTTACTTTTTGTTTGATAAAAACGCATATGTATCCGTACATATGCAAAGTGAACACCAGACAGTGGAGTCTTTTTTTTATTTTATTTTTTGGATAGGGACAGTGGAGTCTTTTTAAATGTTATGTACTTACGTGGATTGTTCAAGCAACATACGCGTTTTTACTGACTATGGTTGATTGGTTGTGACAGTCCAAATGACTTTTGGAGGAAAGTCCAATTAACTTTATTTTGTGTCATTTTTTTCTTTCTTTTTGGATAATTCTATGCTAAGGAAAGGGGGTTTAAATCATGGATGGATGGAGTTATTAAGACTTTTTGGCTTGTGCCATTTTTTCAAAAAAATTAAACATAAAGCCATAATTGAAATAATAAGTTAGTGGAATATTAGACATAATATAAGTGTAATCTCATTTAAACATTATTATATTTTAAAAATATTTTTTAGCAAATATTGTTAGTAAAAAAAAAAAGAAGGTAATTATAGGTTTACATTGTATTAGTAATATAAATCTAAAACCTCAAGGGGTTGGTTTAGTGGTTCTTAATTTCTTCTTGTAATAACTGGGTGCATGTGGGATGGGGAGACTACAGGTCTGTTTGGGATCCGCTTATTTTGCTAAAATTGAAAACTTTTTGCTAAAATTACTGTAGATAAAGGTAAAAGTTAGTTAAAATAGTACAATGGAACCTATGAATAGTACCAAAAAGTACAGTAAGGCCCATGAATAGTAGCAAAATTAAGCTGAATAGTAAAATAAGCTGACTTTTTAATTTGGAGCCAAACGCACACTACATACACCCGACCCAAGAGAATAGTTAAGGACACCCTCATTTGTAAAAAAATTAAAATTAAAATTAAAAAAAGTACAAATCTTACGAGCCCATTTGTATACACCCTCATTTTTAGCATTTGGATTTGGATCCTCTCCATTTCTTTTTGAAATGGAGAGTATCCATTTCATTGACAAGATGTATTTGAAATAAATCAATGGTGTAAGATGTGCCACGTCAATTAAAATCTAAAACACTTGACTCTGGAAAACTTAACTGTGGTTAATTGTTCAGTTAACCCTCAGAAAACCCATTTGATCTTAATATTTCAAAATCTCAATTTCTCTCTCTTCTCCATTACCTCTCTCTCTCCCAACTTTGTCATTGCTGCTGCCACAACAACCAACGTGCCAAGCCACCGTTATTGCGCTGGCCACGTCTCACATCAGCCCAACATTGCCGAACCCACTGCCCAGTTAGTTTTCTCTCTCTATCTCTTATTTCTTATTGATAAGCTCTATTTGGTTGCTTGGAAAAGAGAAGGAAAATAAATTATTATACGGCTATTTTTTATTGATTTCTTCATGCTGATTTTGATCTCTTTTCTGTTTTTTTTTTTTTTGGTTGGTTTTGAGCTTGGGGATTGATTGAAATTTGTAAGAAATTGTCTAATTGAAAGGGAAGAGCTAGGAGAAATGAAGTGGTGTACAAATGAAAAGAAAGTGGCTGATTGAATCTTGGTGAGAAGCTGTATTTGCGAGTTAATTTGGAAGATAGTAAAATACATTTTAAACCATTTTTTATTCTTTATCAGGAAAACTAATTTAACTAAAGGATGTGATTATTTTAGAGAATTTATTAAAGTGGACAACAGGCCTATGAATCTCCATAATATATGTTGTTTTTTTTTATTTGTTGGTTTTGCATCTTGGCGTGCTTGAATCATACATTTACATTGTATCATATCCCCTAGCTAACTAGTGCTTGAATTTTAAATGGCCTTTGGGTTGATATGTCAAAATGCTTGTGTGAAGGGGTTTAAAGAATTGAACATTTGGCTTACTGCATATAAAAGCATAAATATTTATCATCAAAATATCTATTATTAAATGGCTTTTGAATGCAGTTTCTTGTCTTGCTTTGGAGTCTAATGAGTGGATGAACATTATTCTATTCTCTCTTTGAATTCATGTTCTCATGAAACAGAAGTGTTTGGAATTTTGTTTCGCTTCTTACCTAGTTTCCTTTCCGCTAGAAGGTATATTTAAAAGGAGATAGCGCTTTTGTTCTTATTTTGGTCCATTTTCATGGCTGAGTATGTGGACCACTTTCAATTTGTCATGGTGTATTTTCAATACGTGTAGAACTTTTAATTTGATGGTATGGATTATTAAGGAATTTTATTGTTTTTTTCTTTTTCTGATGTACATAATGCATATGATTTTTATTTTTATAGAAAATAAGTTGAAGACTTGAAGCAGCCTAGCAGCCCAACTGTAAAAAGGTTTGAAGAGAAGGGTATAAGTGTTATTCATGAAGTCAAGTGCAAGCTTTGTTATGCAAAGTTTCATGTACCAAATTTTGCTCGTTATCAAGAAAAGGTTTTGAAAGGTTTTTAAGTATTCCATGCCTCGTTGAAGACAATGTATCTTGAACTGAGCAACTTTAAAATTCAATTTTAGTAAAGATTCACATTTGATATATTCTAGCTTGTAGGACAACTTGGAGTCTTGGACTATTATTTGCACATTTTGTATCAAGTTTTTGGATAGTTTTTGTAGTTGGCTTTTGAAGATACTCAAGTATGCTGGTTTTCATATGTACATATTTTTAGCAGTACTTACTTGGGGAATTCTGGCCTTTTGCCCTTAATTTTTAAAAATTTTGGCAATATGCCCCTATTTCGAAACTATATAGAGATATGCCCCTATTTCGATACTCGATTACCTTAAAATCGAGTTTCAATGAAATACTCGATTCGTAGAAAATCGAGCTATACCCGATCAAACATTAAAAAAAAAAAAAAAAATCATGGAACTCAAGTTTACGGAACTCGAGTTCCAAAACGCCACTATAGGACTTTAAAACGTCACTATAGGGTTTTAAAACGCCACTATAGGGCTCCGTAAACCTGGTATGGGGCAATCACACTTAAAAAAAAATTGCAGGAAAACGGCGCTATAGGGCTTAAAAACGCCACTATAGGGCTCCCTAAACCTGTATGGGGCAATCACACTTAATAAATAAATAAAAAATTGCAAGAAACGCCGCTATAGGGCTTAAAAACGCCACTATAGGACTCCCTAAAACCTGGTATGGGGCGATCACACTTATAAAATTTTTTTGCATGGAACTTGAGTTCCATGCGAATTTATTTATTTATTTATTTTTTTTTTTAAGTTTGATCAGGCATCACTCGATTTTCTACGAATTGAGTATTTAATTAAAACTCGATTTTCTACGAATCGAGTATTTAATTAAAACTCGATTTAAGGTAATCGAGTATTAAAACAAGAGCACGCCCCTATATAGTTTGCAAACAGGGGCATATTGCCAAAATTTTTAAAAATTAAGGGTAAAATGCCAGAATTCCTTACTTACTTGTGTATAACAGTGCTGATACTTTTACATTAACATTCAAAGTTATTAAATCACCCTTTTACATTAAGGGAAATTATTGTGTACACCCAGAGTACTACAAATGCGTACTCCCTCCTCTTACATGAATGGTGGGTCCTACTAATTAAATTTATGGTAGGACTCACCATTTATGTGAGAGGGAGGAGTACGCATTTAAGGTACTCCGAGAATACCTAATAATTTTCCTTACATTAATATTCAAAGCTCTTAAATCATTGCAACTGGTGCGTACTTGTGTATATTTTCCTATATTTGTGTTGTTTTAAAGAAACCATAAACCAAAGGAATATGTAACGTTCACATCACTATGAATTCATAAGGCATCATCAACAATAAAGTAAATTGCTTCAAGTTGAATAATTGATGGTCCGTTACTATCAAAATTTGATTCATAAAAGAACAAATTTTATTAAAATGTACATTTTGATTACGAAGGCCATAATAACAAGAGTTCTATTGAAATAAACACTTTGATAACAATGTCAGCCACTTCCACACTCGGCGTGTCTCTTGCCTCTTAACCATACATTCCCTCCACAGTCTGCAATTTTCAGTCTTAGCTTGATCACTTTAACTTGTCTTGTGTTATACAGCTTGCCCTTGTATGAAGTCTCTTCATTATTAAGTTTTTTGTACCAAAGCTCTAGAATCCCAGGTTTCTCAACATATGAAATGTACCTTGCACTTTGAGAGTCTTTCCCCTCAAGTTACTAATGATTCAAAATAATGCAGGAAAGTATACCAAGCAGGGATTGATGAAACCTACAAGCAATATCTAACAAATGCCAATCATTTATATTGTAAACTTCTCTATTTTCCAACAGGTTTAACTATTATGATTTAAGTAAAACACTAAGCTTGTATTTTGATGAATTCTCGCAACCAATATTATGTTTTTCGTGGGATTGGGGAGAGGGGAAAGAAGAATAAAAATAATTAACAACTGATTAAAAGTCAAAATTGAACATTCACAGTATCATACATTTTGTCTACGCATTCTCAAGCCAATGTGATTGACCTTACAATAATAGATAAGGCTATAAGCTTTTTATAAGGTGAATTAGTGCACTCATGCATGTTTACCAAATAAAAATTGTCAAAACAACCAAACGGTTTTGTTTGGTTGATCACTTTAACTTGTTTTGATCTGCCCAGATTCAGATCAAAACAACCCATAAACCCCATAAAGCTGAAACACCCACCAACTGTTTTGTTTTATCCCAAAGCTCAACCCGCACAGAATAGAAACCAAACTCAGCATGACAAAATCAATAATAAAATAGCAATATACTAATTTATTTTCCTTTGTTTTCCAAGCAACCAAATGGAGCTTATAAATAAGAAATCAGAGAGAGAAAACTTACTGGACAGTAGGTTCGGCAATTTTGGGCTAGTGTGAGACGTGGCCAACGAAACAATTGTGGCTTGGCACGTTGGTGATTGTGGCAGTGGCGACGGCAAGGTTGAGAGAGAGCAAAGCATGGCGATGGAGGAGAGAGATTGAGATTTTGAAATATTCAGATAAGATAGGTTTGCTTAGTTGACTCAATGTTTAACAACAGTTGAGTTTGCCCATAGTCAAGTGCTTTAGAATTTAATTGATGTGGCACTTTTTACACTCTTGATTTATTTTAGATACATCCTGTCCATGAAATGGAGAGGATCCAAATCCCATTTTTAGTTTTTACCATTGTTATGGATTTTGTTTCGTTCCGGTCGGAACGGCCGGAATTTCTCGTACCGGTGTGTAAAACGGAATGGTAATACCCTCCATTCCACCTCGGATTAAATTCCGCCCCATTTCGGTCCGTTCAGAGCGTTCCAGTCAATTCCGGCCAATTTCGGCCGAAATTCATTTTCTGGCCGGTATGAATTTTGTCTTCTTATTTTCCCTTTCTGAACTTGATCGGCATCTTTTTTGCTAGATCACCAAAAATCCTTCTCATTCTCTCATCTATATCTCATTTTCACACTTGTAGCTCCTTGCCTCTCTATCTTCTCTCACTATCTGACCCTCTCAACCACGACAGAGAAGTTGAAAGAAATTTGAAGAGCAAGATGAAGCAAAAAAAAGTGTGACTTGTGAAACAAAAAGGGAGAAGAAGAAGAGGAGGAGGAGAAAATTGCTCAGAAGGTGAAATGATGAAGAAAAAGTAGCAATAATGAAAGAAGTAGCATTTGAGCAGCTAACAGTGTTGTCACTAGTCACATGGGTGGGTTGGGAAATGGGAAAAATTGAAAAAGTAGTCAGTAAGAAGCAACACTAGTCACGTGGGTGGGTTGAGAAATGGGAGAAATTGAAAAAGTAGTCAATAGAAATAGAAAGTTTCTTGGAAGCTCACTTGTGTATAATTACACTGAGTTTTATTTTTATTTTTTAAAAATCATAAATAAATATTTTTTTTAAAATAATAATCCCACTTCTTTTAATAGAAAACTATATTAAATTTATTATTTTATATAATAGTAATAATAATATATAAATATATATTTTAGCAGTAATTCCGAAACGGTTTCCGAAACAGTACCCGAAATTGACTGGTACCGAAATATTCAATTCCAATAAACAAATCGAAATGGGTGCCGAAACAGTATTTACAAGTATACAAAAAAAAAAAAAAAAAAAAGGTCACAGCGTGACTGCACCTTATAATTTTCTCCTCTACAGGATTAGGAGGAGGAGGCTGTCCAAACATGAAAAGCTATGGCCCGAGAGTTTAGAAAAGCAATGGCACTACCAAAAATCACAGAAGCATGTAATAATCTTCGTAAATCCATCAAACCTTGTGTTCTGCTTTCAATTCTCTTCACCTCTCCTCTCTCACACTCACAGACCCATTTGCACCAAAACTCATACTAATATTTATGACTCATCTTTTCATTCTGACCTCACCAGCATTACAAATGGCTTCATTTCCATCTTCACCAAGAAACCATTTTCTCCACACAACCCAGAACTCAATAGCCTTTCACCAAGACTCACCACCCAAGTCGTTGAAAGTGAGCTAAATTGCCTCAAGAGTTGGAAAATAGCTCACATGTTCTTTACTTGGGCCTCAAATCAATGTGGTTATAAGCACAATTGTTATACTTATAATGCCATGGCCTTAATCCTATCACGTGCTTGACAAATTGCCCCAGTGAGAGCCATGGCCATGGATATTGTAAATTTGCGTTGTTCGATGTCTCCAGGAGCTCTGGGATATCTAGTAAGGTGTTTGGGTAGTGTAGGACTGTTTGATAAAGCTAACGTATTGTTTGATCAAGCTAGAATGATGGGTCTTTGCGTTCCCAATGACTATAGCTATAATTTTTTGTTAGAGGCTTTATTAATTCAGTTGATTTAATTGAAATGAGAATGAAAGAGATGCACGATTATGGTTGGAAATTCAGTAAATACACGTTGACCCCGGTGTTACAAGTTTATTTTAATGCTGGCAAGTTTGAAAAAGCTCTGAGCATTTTCAATGATATGAATGAGCGGGAGTGGGTCGATATGCACGTATTCTCTATCTTAGTTTTGTCTTTTAGCAAGTGGGGTGAGGTAGATAAGGCCTTTGAATTGATTGAGAGAATGGAAGACCATAATATTACGTTGAATGAGAAGACTTTTTGCGTTCTTATTCATGGGTTTGTAAAGGAGTCCAGAGTGGATAAGGCCCTTCAATTGTTTGATAAAATGCAGCAATCAGGTTACTATCCTGATGTTTCACTATATGATGTGCTCATAGGAGGACTCTGTAAAATTAAGGAGCTGGATAAAGCCTTACATTTGTTTTCAGAATTGAAGCAGTTGGGAATTCATCCCAATGTTCAAATATTTACAAAGCTTATGACATCTTTCTCTGAAGAGAACAAAATTATCCAATTACTCAAGGAAATGCAAGAAGATATTGATGAGGAAGCTATGATTTTGCTTTACAATTCTGTTCTGAATGCTCTTGTCAATCGATAAAGCTTTTCTCTTGCTCAGGGCAATGATGGGGGATCAATCTGATGCTGATGTTGTGGAACATAAACTCCTAAGGGTTAAGAAAGCCATTCTCCCTGACACCACTTCTTTTAGTATTGTTATTGATGGTCTACTCAGGACTGGTAAGTTGGACTCAGCACTTAACATTTTCCAGCATATGAAGCAAATTGGTTGTGCACCAAATATAATGATTTATAAAAATTTAATTGATGGTCTGTGCAATTCAAATAGATTGGAAGAAAGTTATGAGCTTTTCAGAGAGATGAAGCTGTCAAGATTTGAACCAACCCGTTTTACCTACAACTCTATATTTGGGTGCCTATGTAGAAGGGAAGATGTTGTCGCAGCTCTTGATCTGGTGAAAGAGATGCGTGTTTATGGATATGAACCTTATACAAAACATTCTACCTTGCTTGTAAAGGGCTATGCAAACATGGGAGAGCAGTAGAAGCTTGCAAATTTCTTGCTAGCATGGTTCAAGAAGGTTTCCTCCCTGATATAATTCCCTATTCTGCAGCCATAGATGGTTTAATCAAAACTCAAGAAGTGGATCGAGCTTTGGAGTTATTCCAGGACATTTGTTCTCATGGCTATTGTCCTGATGTGGTTGCATACAACATATTGATAAGTGGGCTCTATAAGGCAAAGAGAGTTTCTGAAGACGAAGATATTCTGCATAGATGGAGGTCAAGGGGCTTGTCCCCTCACTCATTACCTACAATCTGCTTGTAGATGGATGGTGCAAAAATGGTGATGTTGATCAGGCCATGCTGTTCTTTTCCCAGAATTTTGTGGAAGATAGAAAGCCTAATGTAACTATTTACACTACTTTGATGAATGGGTTATGCAATGCTGGAAGACCTGATGATGCAATGGTGCTTTGGAATGAAATGGGAAGAGAAGGGTGTTCTCCAAACAATATTGCTTTCATGGCCCTCATTCATGGTCTTTGTAAGTGTGGTAGGCCTGACACAGCACTTGTATATCTTCACCAAATGCAATAGAAGGAAATGGAACCTGACACCTTTGTCTATGTAGCACTAATGAGTAGTTTTCTATGTAATCTTAACCTACCCTTGGCTTTTGAAATTTTAAAGGAGATGGCTGGGAAAGGGAACTTTCCAGATCCACTGGATAAGAACTGTCTTATTGTTAGAGATGCAGTACTTAAGTTGTCGGAAGATGCCAGGACTTCTTCAAGTGTTAGAAATCTTATTGCAGAGGTAGAATTCCTAAAATATGCTGTTCAGACATCAAAAATGAAGGTTGACATGAACTTATTGATTGATTAGGAGTCACTAAGATAGCACAGATATGCTCAAGGAAATTTTTAGTATAGAACTGGGGTGCTCAGGTTAAAGAAAGCAATATGTCCTTCTCCGATTAAATTTGGATGGTGGATTATTTTCGGCAGGGAAGGCTCTGTATAATCAACCTACATTTGGGGTTTATGACTCTGACATCACCAAGTGACTCATGTTTGTCTTGGGAAAATCCTGTCATTCTTTTTCATTATTATTGATTTGAATTATATAAAGAACACTGAATATGAAATAATTTAGAATCCTTAATTTATCAATCCTTTAGTCGGATAGAATTTAAATGAAAAGAGTTCTACAAGTGGATGTAATTATTGGACATGGATCATTTATTGTTCTATGTAAACTGAAGATGTTTTCAATCAAATTCAATCCATTAGTTGGATGCAAAACTTATTTATGAATCTTTTCTCTCTACCTTATAGAAACAGCATGGTCTATCGGGTGAATCCCAATTGCTGCCCAGCGCAATCGTGGATTGCCTATGAAAGATGCTTCGGTCTTTGAAGGTGCCCAAAAAAAGTTAAGATTTTCCAATGGATAAAATAATACACTCCCTACCACGTATAATCCAACCAGAAGGTGATGAGTGCGATCATTGCATGGAAGATTTGGTTCGATGTAATTACTTTGTCAATGGCGGTGATATTCAGAGTCATTTATCCCTGGTTGAGTCCAGTTTGAAGCTTTGGCAAGATTATAAAGCAGCAATATTTCACCTCCATGCATGAGATCTATTCTAGATGAACACCCATTGTCTGTTGAGGGAAATCGTTGGTGTCCTCCACCTCAAGGACTCAAGGTAAAATACAAGCTAACTTAGGCTCTGTTGTGTGTTTCTTCATTGGCTTTGGTTTTGTTATTCAAGATGCAGAAGGTATGGTTCTTGCTACTATTACTAAAACCTGAAAGACTGCCTCTTTTGAGTTGCGGTTTTGATTCTTATGTGTTTGGTGTGGTTGAGGGCCTTGAAATTTTTCTTGGGATTGATTGATATTTATGATATCATTAGTGAGTGGGATGACGAGGAATCTGTAGCAAAAGGGACGGTGTCAATCTGCTACTTATGGGCATTTGTTGGTTCTAATATAGCATACTGGTCAGTGGTTCTTCTCAATATGTTTTTGCATGCAAATCCATCATTAAGGTGCTTTAGCTTCTATGCTAGGACTTGTACTGACCGTGAACGTTTGGGTGGACGATTTACCTCCGTGTTTTACTGCTGCACTCGCAAAAATAAAGTAAATAAATAATATTTCTAACATTTTCTCAAAAAAAAAAAAAAAAAAAATCAAATTGAAATAAGGGAAGAAATTATATATATATATATATATAAATTTATAACTACAAGTTGTGGCAGCTCTAAGAATTTTTCTAGAGTAGTCATTTAGAAACTTAAATTTTACAAAATCTAATAATAATATCAATATCGTTTAAAAAAAAAAAAAAGACATATTCAATTTCCTTCTATTAACAAAATGGAAAAACAAAAAGAGACTGATGAGAGATAAAGTAAGAACTGAGAGTACTGAGTGAGAGTAATAAAGTGGGAGACAATCTGAAATGATGATTAAAGAGAGAGAGAGAGTAATGAATACTTGTTGCAATTGTGAGCCAAGCCGCCGAGAAGAATAGAGTTGCTTCAACTACAAAGCCGAGGTGAGTAGAGCTATTGATGACATCAAGGAGAACTCACAATCATAATATCTCTCTTGGTACATTTTTTTTATAGGAAAAATGAAATTAGAGATTATTTTTATAAAATGGGCTGAACGAGTTACGAATTTGAATGATTAGGGGCTTTTAATTTATGTTTAAGGGGCTAAGGATTATGTTTGGAGGGCCAAGAGTATTTTTGTGAAAAATGCTACGTTTACAACATTTTCACAACTTCCCTAGGTGACAAGTTGTTATTGATTGATAAAAAAAAATGAAGTTAGTGGTAGACACAGTTTAAAACTAGTAACAGCTTACCATCTAAGATTTGTTGTGAAATATTGTGGACGTAGCTGTGGGGCCCGTGGGCCTGGAAGTCTCGGCCCACCTCTGGGCTGGCCCAAGGCCCACGCCGAGGATCGATGGCTGTCCCAGGCAGTCATCCAGGAGCTCCTAGCCCTCTGGGCCACGCCGAGGACGACACTTTCCTCGGCGTGCCTATCCTAATCCCAGGTGGAGGACAAACCCAGTACAGGCGGTCACATCCACACTTAATGCGTCTACCTAACTCCCCTGGCAATATTAATGCTGAGAGGACTCCTGAACGGCGGAACCTTGGGTGCTGCGACTCACAGAAGGTGGGAAACGTGGCTGATGGGACAGGTCCCTAAGCAGTGGTCTAGATGATTGACAGTTGGAAGGCTAGGATTGGCCAAAGAGGGTATATAAAGCAAGGGGCCCTTCAGAGTAAGGGGCTCCTCGGCCGTCCGAGGAGCAACCCCCACGCCAAAAAGAACGGGGCCAAATCCCCTCAAAGAAGGAAGTCTCCGGCGAGCCGGTGGCAAGCCTGTTAGCGCCAAACCCTACGTCCCACTCTCTAAACAAATGTATTGTTGGGGGATCTACGACGAAACGAGCCCCTACAATTGGCGCCGTCTGTGGGAAGGGTTAGTGCGCCGACCGGCGCAACCGGCGGTCGTTCTAAACAGTCACTCCGCAAAAGAAAAACAAACAAGTACAGTTGCAGCGAAATGGAAAATTCAACAGCAAAAAAAGGAAATGAGAAAAGGGTCTGACATTATTTCATGAAAAAGAAAACTACAAAATACAATCAGAGGCTCAGGCAGGCTTGTTTTACAAGCTTTATTACAAGCTAATCCTACAATCGGAGGCTCAGGCGGTCCGATTCTACAACTAGCTAGAAGGAGGGGGAAGTGTCAACCCGTGCTTTTATCGGCATCAGCAGAACGGGAGAGCTTGACAATAAAAGCAGGGAAGGGGGCTGGGGCTGGCTCACTTCAAGGCGGAAGCTTGAACAAAGTGAGGAGCAGATGCAGGGGCACCGGAATGTCCTCCCCCGTGATGTTCCCTTGATGCTCCCCAGTCCTCCCGAGCGCCGGCCGTTGGAGACGGCAACACTCAGGCGCCAACCATGACATGAGTTCGCGTATCTCCTCCACCGGAGGTGCGCTCCGGGGAGAGACGTTAGGTACTTCAACAACGTCCCACCTGGCCACCGCGTACGACACTGCCGGTGTTACGCCTTGACTCTGCCGCACCAGAAACCCAGTGGGGGCTGCGGCCACGGCAGCCCTTAGCCCCATATCTCCTAACTCCGGTCACAATTCCGACGGGGTTATTAAAGGGGCATGGGGAGTGGAAAAATGGTGTTCTTTCTGTTCGAGTTGGGAGGCTCATGGAGTATGAAGAAACCATCCCCCCAGAAAGCCTTATATAGAGGAGGAGAGTTGGTGAGAATTAATTCACGCGGAATTCGAAAAGCGAGTTACCGAGGCGGCGGGCAATAATGAAGCCACCAAATTCCAAGGGGGCCGCAGACCGCTGTACTTCTGTTGATTTACGAGACCATTAATGAAGGCGCGTCTCGCGCACCGAAGCGTCAGGCGCAGAACACGAACGGCCAAGAGACGCTTCCCAAGTGTTAGACAGAACCAAGGCTCTGCATGGTCCTCGGACTCAGGCCTATGGGGAAACTAACTACTTCAGAAGACCAAGTGTTAGACAGAACCAAGGCTCTGCATGGTCCTCGGACTCAGGCCTATGGGGAAACTAACTACTTCAGAAGACCAAGTGTTAGACAGAACCAAGGCTCTGCATGGTCCTCGGACTCAGGCCTATGGGGAAACTAGCCACTTGACTACTTATGAAGGCAGCACCTGTGCCTAGGTCTTGCATGGTCCTCGGACCCAAGCCTACGGAGAGCTAGCCACTACTTATGAAGGCAGCACCTGTGCCTAGGTCTTGCATGGTCCTCGGACCCAAGCCTACGGAGAGCTAGCCACTACTTATGAAGGCAGCACCTGTGCCTAGGTCTTGCACGGTCCTCGGACCCAAGCCTACGGAGAGCTAGCCACTACTTATGAAGGCAGCACCTGTGCCTAGGTCTTGCATGGTCCTCGGACCCAAGCCTACGGAGAGCTAGCCACTACTTATGAAGGCAGCACATGTGCCTAGGTCTTGCACGGTCCTCGGACCCAAGCCTACGGAGAGCTAGCCACTACTTATGAAGGCAGCACCTGTGCCTAGGTCTTGCACGGTCCTCGGACCCAAGCCTACGGAGAGCTAGCCACTACTTATGAAGGCAGCACCTGTGCCTAGGTCTTGCACGGTCCTCGGACCCAAGCCTACGGAGAGCTAGCCACTACTTATGAAGGCAGCACCTGTGCCTAGGTCTTGCATGGTCCGCGGACCCAAGCCTACGAAGAGCTAGCCACTACTTATGAAGGCAGCACCTGTGCCTAGGTCTTGCATGGTCCTCGGACCCAAGCCTACGGAGAGCTAGCCACTACTTATGAAGGCAGCACCTGTGCCTAGGTCTTGCACGGTCCTCGGACCCAAGCCTACGGAGAGCTAGCCACTACTTATGAAGGCAGCACCTGTGCCTAGGTCTTGCATGGTCCTCGGACCCAAGCCTACGGAGAGCTAGCCACTACTTATGAAGGCAGCACCTGTGCCTAGGTCTTGCACGGTCCTCGGACTCAGGCCTATGGGGAAACTAGCCACTTGACTACTTATGAAGGCAGCACCTGTGCCTAGGTCTTGCACGGTCCTCGGACCCAAGCCTACGGAGAGCTAGCCACTACTTATGAAGGCAGCACCTGTGCCTAGGTCTTGCATGGTCCTCGGACCCAAGCCTACGGAGAGCTTGCCACTATCTTCAAAGCAGCACCAGAATCTTCTATAAGAGAATAACTGCTTACCGAAGGATTGAAGCGCCGAGCTGACCATTTGGGGAAGAACCAACCAGTGGAAGGCCTTCTGGGGTATGAGGGCTGTGGATATCAAAACCCTCCTCCCCGTCCAAGGGAACGCGCAGCAGGATTTTGAGGGGCTATTGTGGGGCCCGTGGGCCTGGAAGCCTCGGCCCACCTCTGGGCTGGCCCAAGGCCCACGCCGAGGATCGATGGCTGTCCCAGGCAGTCATCCAGGAGCTCCTAGCCCTCTGGGCCACGCCGAGGACGACACTTTCCTCGGCGTGCCTATCCTAATCCCAGGTGGAGGACAAACCCAGTACAGGCGGTCACATCCACACTTAATGCGTCTACCTAACTCCCCTGGCAATATTAATGCTGAGAGGACTCCTGAACGGCGGAACCTTGGGTGCTGCGACTCACAGAAGGTGGGAAACGTGGCTGATGGGACAGGTCCCTAAGCAGTGGTCTAGATGATTGACAGTTGGAAGGCTAGGATTGGCCAAAGAGGGTATATAAAGCAAGGGGCCCTTCAGAGTAAGGGGCTCCTCGGCCGTCCGAGGAGCAACCCCCACGCCAAAAAGAACGGGGCCAAATCCCCTCAAAGAAGGAAGTCTCCGGCGAGCCGGTGGCAAGCCTGTTAGCGCCAAACCCTACGTCCCACTCTCTAAACAAATGTATTGTTGGGGGATTTACGACGAAACGAGCCCTTACAGTAGCAATACTCTATTTTTGTTGAACCCAAATCCTTGAGATTCTCAAGACAGGGGGTAGGATATATATATATATAAAGTGCCGTGTTGAAGGAGCTCAACTTGAGGCACTAAATGCCGTTGGATTTTGGCAAGAAATCAGGGTGTGCGCGCACCCGATTAGATGTGAAGTGATAAAAAAATAATTAAAAAATTAAAAAAAAATGAATTAAAGAATAGTTTAACAGGGAAAATGAAGAATGGAATGTAGTATATATTACAAAAGTGGATTTATATAGTAGAAAAAAGTAACTAACATTTTTCAAAGAGTGATGTGAATGTTTTAAGCATTCGCACCCGGTCTTCCATATGCCATATGTTGATATATTTTAGCATCAAGGCACAAAAATAATCCGTTACCCGGTCTTGCAAAGTCTTGCAATTGCAAAAAAATTTGCAATTGTGCTATAGTGCCATCCTAAATGTATTATGACGCTCTAGCACAATTGTAAACCAAAATATTCTATTTTATTCCCTTTTCACCTTTTGTTTTCTCTCTCTTTTGTCTTTCAACTCTCTCTCTCTCTCTCTCTCTCACCGGTCGCCACTTGCTCTCTTTCTCTCCCATGCCTCTGCCAATGACCCTTTCTCTCCCTATGCCTCTCACTAGCCACTGTCCCTCTACCCATTTTCTCATAATTCCCTCTCTCATGGCGTGGTTGTGGGTTTGCAAATTGGATTTTCTAGGTGAGATCGACGTGCCCAAGGATCTGGTGGTTGTCGCGACAGCGATATTGGCATGGTTGTGGGTTTGCAAATCAGTTTTGGCCATGGGTGTTGATAGGTTTGCTAATCGGTTTTGTCTGTGGGTCTGGGGCTGAGTTTCGGTGGTGGATCTGGTGTTTTTTGGGTTTTCTTAGTGTGTCTAGGGCTAACGATCATGGTGGATCGGTGTGGTGGGCCGTGGGTCATGGTAGGTCTGGGGCTTAGTTTCGGTAGATGCTCTGGTGTTTGGTGGGTTTGCTTGGTGGGTCTAGTGGGTTTGCTTGGTGTTTCTGGTGGTGGCATTGTGATGTTTTGTTGGTTGTGTTGTTGATGATGGGTGGTGGTTGTGTTGTTAATGGTGGATCAATGGGTGGTGGTGTTGTTGATGGTGGACCAATGGGTGGTGATTGGAAATTTTTTGGTGGATAGGTGGGTGGTGCTAGGATATGTGGGGGTGGTAGTGTGTTGTTACGGTTAATTGTTGGTTTTTTTTTAATAGGTTTTGGTGGGTGGCATGGTGGCGGCTATTGTGATTGTGGTGGCTGATGTATTGTGGTTGTTGTGTGTGTTTTTTTCTTGTAATCTTTGGGTTTGTGGCTGGTGTGGTAGAGTGGTTGCTTTTTTTCTTTTTCTTTTCTTTTGTGGCCGGTGCCTAGAGGTAGAGGGAGAAAGAGAGGAAAAGGAAGAGAGAGAGAGAGAGAGAGAGAGAGAGAGAGAGAGAGAGAGAGAAATAGCATAAAAAAAGAATATTTAAATAAACTGGGAAAAAAATAAAGTTTGAGATGTTAGGTGTATCGTAAAATGGTATGATAAAAATGATAAAGTAGCTCTTGAGATAATAAAATGAGATTTTTTTTAGAAACCAAATGTGAATGCTCTAACAATCCATGTGTTAAAAAGAATTTGGATGAAATGAAACAGAAAACAATATAAGACCCGTCATTCTTTAGTACCGGAAAGGAGTGAGAAAACATACTCACCCAATTCCCAAGTTCTTAGTATCTTAAAAACCTAAGGTGTTCTCTGGTCCCTTTGGAACAATAGAAATATAGTGGTTCATGAAGGGATCAACCCAAACCCAATGAATGTCATTCTCACTACTCAATCTCTTGTTTGCAGGTTCCAAGAGGCCTTTAGAAATGATCAATCCCAATATCAAGACCATGACAGACCAGCTCAGACTCATGCTGTTACCAGGAATTGGTAACTTATTATCAAAGCTGCTAGTTGCAAGAAGAAGAAATGCAAACGAAGTGGCTATGCTTACAAGGCAAAGGACTTGAAAGGAAAGCTAATTTTCAGTTGGGAAGCTAGCAGCCTCTTCTTCCTTTCCAATAGCAGTTCAGGATGCTATCGTGGAAGCAACAATAAAAGCTAGAGATCTTGGCTTTAGACGGATTTTGTTCCTAAGTAATTGCAAAAGAATTATCCAGGTTTGAAATGAAAAGAGTCAACCAAGATGGCAGGAGATTCCTATGATGACAGACCTGTGCTTTCTAACTCAACAGGGTCTAACTTTCTGCATCATTTTTGTACCAAAACTTATCTTGTGTAATGTGTTGGATGTAGCTTCTCTAGCTGTTCAAAATCCGATCTACTACTATTGGATCTCTCCAAATGTAACTTGTGTCTTGTAACTGTTTTCTATGGTATCTAAAAAAAAAACAAAAATCCTAAGGTGTTGGGCATCATAAATATTAATCGAAAGGGCAAAGAAGGCAACAAGCAATATATACTATTTATCCATTAGCAAAACTAACCATCTTCAATATATATATATATATATATATATATATATATACAAAGGGGGTTACCATCAAAGATCCAATTAAAACTTTGCTACTATGCTCGGCAATTCAATAAAGAGAAAGGCCATATCTAATATAATATAGTAAACTAGTCCCAATTATGGATTTTACTTCAAAACATAGATACAACCAGGCATGTGTTACACTAGCTGATAAAATTGTGTGCATAACAAAAAAAAGCTTATATTGGATCCAAACTTATGCAAATGGTCTCTGATTTGTAGAAGAGGACGATCCATATATTGTACTAGCTGTTGCCACATACGGAAACCTCAGCACTGCAAACAGGGCAGACCTGCAATCACAGAGCAGGTCATTTGAAGAAAAAAAAAACCCCAATTCACAGAGCAATTCATAATGCAGAAGTCATTCTGCTGTAGCACCTAATACATTTAAGAGCACACATTAGTAATGTATTAAAACCCATACATGATACAACATTAACATATCAGAGTTATTGTACAAAAATCAAAGAGAATAGAACCTGTCTTGAGAGAGAGAGAGAGATATTACAATAACCCAAAAGATAAAAGGTGTCTACATTTAAAACAGTACATACGTATCTTTCTAGCACCTAGAAAACAGGTCATTTGAAGCATCATGTACCAACATAAAAGAATTGTCCTAAACAAGTGTTCTTATATCAAACGGAACTTTGTCAACACAAAAAAAGGGCACCTCTCTGCAAAAAGGACAAGGTTTCTCTCCAAACTTAAACTCGCCCTATATCTTTATATTAGATGTGAATTTTGAAAATCTAACTACTATTACATGTTCTTTATGTTCTTAACATGCATATCAAATTTCATTCAAGTCAGATTTTATTTACTATGTGATCAATAAACTTATTTTTATACATAATCTAAGACTACAAAAGCTTAAAATTTAAACATTTGATTGATAACATAGTTATTGATCTTTGACCTTCTTGAAAAATTTTACAAGCACGGAGAATGTAAAAAGAACATGCAATCCAACAGTTAGTAATTCAAAATTCACATACAATAAAAAGATATAAAACGAGTTTGAAAAGGTTTTTTCCAAACTAGTTTGGAGAGAAATATTTTCTTTGCAAAACCCACCCTTAATCACAACATTTGAGGAGAAAAGAAATTTACCACTCATAAAAAATCATATATCCATCTCTCTTTCTCTCAATTACTAAAACTAATAGCTGCATATTTAAATTTCACTTGGCTCTGTAGAAGTAGGAGAAATAAAAATTCTTGCATGGAATCAATAACTTTGAATGGTTTTTTGATAATCAATAACTTTGAATGGTGATTGTTAAGGAATGACAACACTTAAAGAGACCACTAAAAAATCTCGCAGATCTAAAAAAGGCTGCAAATATAAAGCACAGGTAAGGAGAGCAGTAGTATCAGAACTTCAATTCAACAGGAATGCATCAAGCTTTATACCATAGCAAATCTGCAGGCATACTTGCTGAGAGAGTAGAATGATGAAAATGAGAAATCAACCAGACTTTCAATGCAGAACTATGATTAATGTATTCACAGGGAACAATAATCATATGCACATACCTTGTTTATATTCAACCAATTATTAATACACTCAGGATGGTAAGAATGTTTGCAAGAAAGCGCTGTCAAGGTTTCACCATCCTCATAGTCCAACCTACAAATAACACAGCTGAAACAGGAGCACACAAAATTAGTTGTACTGAAACTGGTATGAAACCTTTAAAAAAAAAAGGTTTAGATCATATTTACTGAGATGGAATGTTTGTTTCCACAGAGACTTTCATGATTGGGAATTGGAATCTGCGAATTCCTTCTTAGATCATATTTACTCTCAAATGCCTAGGGGGGGTGGGGTTGATAGGATGAGATGGCGATTGAATGGAAATGGTAATTTTGATGTTAGATCCTATTATAAAGCTATCCAGGGTACCAATGGAAATTAATTCCCATGGAAGAGCATATGGTGGGTTAAGTCTACAAGGAGGGTGCATTCTTTATGTGGACAGCAGCATGGGGTAAATTCTTACTATTGACAAGCTCGTCCTCAAAAAGAGGGGTTTTTCATTAGTTGGCTGGTGTTCTTTATGTTGTTGTAACGGATAAACAGTGGACCACTTACTACTCCATTGTGAGGTTGCTTATGCGTTGTGGAGTGAAGAATTCCGGATGTTAGGGGTTTATTGGGTGATGCCTCCTACAGTGACATCCCTTCTTTGTGGTTGGAGGAGCCGGTTTGTAAAAAGATCTTCAGGAATATAGAATATGGTGCCATCATGTTTAATGTGGCTAGTATTGAAGGAGCACAATTCTCGGACATTTGAATACATAGAGAAATCTCTAGAGCATTTGAAATCCTACTTTCTAAGTACTGTTTCAGTAGGCACGGGCTTGGGGATTCACGCAACATAGTTTTAAGTTTCATAACTTTCTTAGTTTCTCTGTATCATTATTTGTAAGGATCTTTGTGTTCATCATCATGAACATAAAGTAATTCTATTTTTTAATAAAATATCACTACATACTTATCCAAAAAAAAAAAGGTTTAGAGTGCATACGAATCATTGCTGCTTCCATTCTGACTGCTTCCTGACTTGTAATTTATTGAAGGCAAAGAAGCAATTATATCAGCTGAAAGCCCTCTGCTCTCTGTTCCAACTACATCACCCAATGCAAGCAACTCCTGAAATAATAATCATAACCTTAGGGTAAGGGTTAAAAAAGGCTAGGAAAAAACAAAGCTCCACCAAAGGCACTTGGATCCAAAACCCAGTTTACCTCATAGGATAGTTCATCGGGATCAAGCTCCTCCCATGTATCCTTCAAAAGAGTAGATAAGATGAATTGGGTGTAAAGAAGACTAAAACTCAAAAAAAAACAAAAAAAAAAGACCAACACACTAGTAGTGATAGTAAGAAGAAGAGAAGGAAGAATAAAATAATACAAATGTACTCTTATGCTTTATAAAAGGCAAGCTTTAAAACCAGTCTCATTTCTAAGATGTGGAACCCAACATAAGCTAGATGCCACACAAAACCAGGAAGTAAAAAAATTTAACTTTGATATACTATGGGGATGATCAAACAGTAAATAATGAAACCAAAAAGGGACTCCATAATACATCCACTGTTGCAATCTAACTGTTTAGACTAATCACAAGAACAATGAAGAAGCTTTTCATACAATCATCACACATCTCACAAAAGTATCTTATGAAAATATTGATTCAGATGACAATGAGTGACGATAACCATGATTCATGATTAGCAAGGAGTGTATAAGAGCTACTCCTACGTAATGTAGTATTCAAGAACTAACAATATTACCAGCTGAGACTTAGAACCCTGATTAGATCACATTAACACAACCCTTGGTGAAAATACCATTTTTCTATGTAGTGTAGAAAAATAATAAATTCCAGATTGAATAGGATCTGATAATAAATGAAATAACTTGCTTAATTAAATCTATATGAACTGACACAGTGAAAAAAATCCTTTTTTTTTTTTGGGCTGTTTTTATGGGGGAAAATCAAACCAGAAGCTTGTAAATAGCATCTAACTTGAAAAGTTACCAAAAATATCAAAGGGAAAAATGAAAATCTGAAGGCAATATATGAATCAATTAGTTTATGTTACAGAAGAATTTTCTTCAGGAAAATACAGAAGAAATCTTTATAACCATAAACCATCTATTTCCAACCTAGGAGACAAATTATTAACAGGAAAACAAATCCTAGCAGAAAATTTTACATTAACCTCTAAATTCTGCGAAAATACATCAGCTAATTGCCATAACAGAAACTTCAAGTTTCTCATGGCCAGTAGGACCTGCTATAATTGTCACTACAAGCTCATCCTTAAAATAATCAAGGAAATACTAGAGAAACCATGATTATTAACATAGAGGCTTGTAGGCCTGCGCTCACACGACACAAAAATTCAGAAAAATACAAGGAAAAACATGATGACAAACATTCAGGCAGGCACACCCGTACTCACAAGACATATCCAAATGTTCAACTCTTCAAAAACGTGTTTGAGACCTCATTCTCAAAATGTACTTAGTAAACATATCTGCAACTAAAGATTTAAAACCCAAAACTGTTCCAACAATTTTTTTATTATTAGAAATTAGTAATTGCACATCCTGTCGATTGGCCTTGAACTCATGCTCTCACCCCAGTGTTGTTAAAAGCACGCTTGAGCGCAAACTGCAGAGCACACAGCCCTTGGGGCATTTTCCCTCTAAAGTGAGGCGCCCTCACAAAAGCGCGCTTTAGCCGCACTTTTTTGAGCTTTTTTATTAAGCACAAAGTGCACTTTTTTGAGCTTTTTGTAATTTTTAAGAAAAGAATCCTGATTTGATTTTTGGCCATTAGATCTAAATATGTTTGATATAAGCCATTGATTTAATATTTAAAAACTAATAGTGTGGTGTACTACCATACACCTAATAGATGATAGCATTGAGTGGTTGACTAGAAGAGTAGAAGAAGATGAAATAGATGAAATTGTTGAAGATGATCTTGTGTTTGATGATGATATTTTAACATGGGGTAGTGTTGCTAGAGCTTCTGGAGTTGACAAAGAAAGATTCAACTTGAGATCAAGAATGGAGCCACTAGGGCAAGCACCAGGTTCAAGTTTTAGTTCACAACATGCTCCTCATGATGGAGATGAAGATGATGAGGGCTACAAATCTTGTGATGACAATGATGATGGTCCCTTGCTTAATGAGGATGATAGTTACGTAGATTAGGATTGCATTGCATATTTGCATTGATTTTGTTAGGGAAAGATAACATCACTTAACATTCTAGTACTTTTTAGCCTTTGCCTTTTTGGTTCTATACTTCTATTTTGATTCAACCATGTTTTGTAATCATGGCCATCAAATATCATGGTTACATATATTTTGTAAAGCACAAGAGAATTATATAAATGTTATATAAATTATATTAAATGTTTTATTATAATTTATATGATTAATTGATCACTTGATTGTTGTATTGACCGTTAATAATTTTTTTAACTTTATTAAATTTTTTAAAAAAATGTGTGCTTCACATCAATCTGGCGTGTGCTTTCGCTTTCTAGGAGGCCTTGGTGCTTAAGTGTGCTCAGCGCTTTTAAGAACACTGTCTCAGCCTCCACCTTGTTGCTACAAGGAGAGGAGATGCCATTTAAACTAGAACTCACTGGTAATGGTTCCAACATATATTTATTTGTCATACGTCAACATCACAAAAATTTCACAACCATATCAGACTAGACTCAGCTGTCATATAACTGAGTGAGGTTCATATGTCTAATCTATTTGCATTTGTGGGGTGGGGGAGGAAACAGACCCATCCATACTGAGGAAACAGTTAAACCAGTGGTGATTCCAACAGCACTAATTGAGCATTGCTTGTTAGCAATATTATATAAATAAATGAACTTATTTTCTTTTCTTTTCTTTTCCCTGAATACCATTGATGCATTAATTTCTAGGTGTACAAAATTGAATGTCCTTGTCTTGCCATATCTATAATTAAACAACCTATTTATAAGTTTCCATGACTATATTCTTGTATTATGAATCCCTTCCCACAAAGCATAATGGTAATACACCATATCTCAAAGATTTTCATTCAATTCAGCTGCAATTTCTGAACAATAATGCCCCAAAATGATTTATCCATTCAGATTTTCCAAATGAAACTGAAAACACCTCAATCTATGCCAAACTATCGATGATTGGATGAAAATAAAAAAAATAAAAAAAACCTGGATTTATGGATCTCATTGCCATGAATCTTTTCAGAATCCATGTTTCTTCTACGAGTAAAAGAATCAATGGACTCCATATGTGATAAATCTCCTGGGCCAGATGGGTTTCCAATGGCATTTTTCTAAGCTTGCTAGGAGATCCTCAAGCCTGATCTTATGGTTGTGTTTCACCATTTTTTTGCTAAAGGTCAGTTTGAGAAAAGTCTTAATGCAACCTTCATTACTCTCTTCCCAAAAAATTCAGCAGCAATTGATGTCAAGGATTTTCGCCCGATTAATCTTGTTGGGGGGGGGGGGTTTATAAAATTATTTCTAAAGTCTTGGCTACTCAACTACGCACGGTCACGACAGATATATTTTCATCTTCACAAAATGCTTTTGTGTCAAGGATTTTTGCCCGATTAATCTTGTTGGGGGGAGGGGGGAGTGGTTTATAAAATTATTTCTAAAGTCTTGGCTACTCGACTACGCACGATCATGACAGATATATTTTCATCTTCACAAAATGCTTTTGTGATGAACAGACAAATCCTCGACCCTGTTCTTATTGCTAATGAATGCCTTGACAGTAGATTGAAGACAAGTCTGCTAGGGTTACTTTGCAAACTAGGGGCCCGTTTGATAAGAGATTTCTAGTAATGTTATTATTTTGTGGAAATATGTGTGGGTAAAAAAGTGTATTGAAATACATGTAATGTTTAAACATTGAAAATTGTTGTTTAAACAACAGTAACAAACACCCCCTAGATGTTGAAAAAGCTTTTGATCATGTAAACTAGGGTTTTCTTATGAAGGTGCTAGAACGTAGAGGGTTCTCTAATAAGTGGAGGCCGAGGATTTTATTTTGTCTATCTACTGTTCGTTTCTCTATTTTGATTAATGGTTCTCCCTACGGGTTTTTCGAGAGTTCGAGAGGGTTGAGACAAGGCAATACTTTTGTCTCCTTTGTTGTTTGTCTTGGTCATGGAAGCCCTTGGAAGAATGTTGGATAAAGCTATCCATGACGGTCGTATGTCAGGCTTTCGTGTGAGTAATTTAGAGGCAAGATCTTTGGTGGTGTCTCGTCTCCTCTTTGCTGATGACACTCTAATTTTCTGTGTTGCCGATCTTGACCAACTTCTGATTCTCCATATGGTGCTTATTTGGTTTGAGGCAGGTTTTGGTCTAAAACCTCACGTATGTTTTGATTATTCACTTGACCCACAGGTTGTATCAATTTATTGATTGTGAGGACTTGAACCATCTCAGTCATGTACCTCAACACCATGATATATATGGAATTCTATTCAACTGCAAAGCATTTTTTTATTGCTTAAATAACTCCAACTCCATAAAGCACCCCTTTTCCTTGTTCTCACCATTCCTATTCTAGAATAGTTCTGATATGTTAGCAAAAGCTGACCCTGTATACATTTCAATACATATAATTGAGTAGATTCTGTCAACCTCTAATAATCTATTATGAGGAAATAGGACATTGGATTAAAGCATTAGATTTCGTATCCTATCTTACATTATTAATAACTTCTATCTACTCCCCCCACCCACCCAATTACAATGGATTGACAGATCATGATTCCAAGAACAAAATAAATAGGATCCATGATTACACGATACTAGTCAAAAATTTTAAATGTAGATAGGTTAGATTAAAAGTGCCGAGATGTGGTGAGCATGCGGAATCAAAGTAATGGTTTCAGCTTCCACAGTGATAGAGATAGATACCTGAGAGTTGGCACCATGATCCTCTATGTCCTCGTCCTCGTCAGCTTCCACTACGACACAAACAAACAGTTCTTAGAAGTTCTAGTAGTCATTGTGAAAGGAGCAAAATATAACAAGACAAGAGAGTAGTAAAATAGGTAAGATAGGAGGAAGGAACACCCACAATCATTTATCCCAGCAAGAGCCAACAATCTAGCAGCCATATCTCTGTCTTCAGCATCCTGTAGGGCCCTTGCATAGGCCTCATCGCTAGAGAAGACAGCAGGGTCGAATTCAATACCGGGGTTATTTTCTTCTCCAGCTAAGTCGTTGTTGCCATGAGCATGAGCATGGACATCAAAAGCATCTTCATCATTGTCATCAGCACCATCAATTCTCTCATCGTCAGTCTCATCATGTGGATCATTAAAATCTTCATCCTCATCGTCCTCGTCGTCATCATCATCATCATCAAGGACATAGCTTCCAGCCTCCCAACTTCCATAATCACTACCTTCATTGTTGATTCGGAGCATCATGTATGCCCTTTCCTACCCCACAAACCAATGAAGGCCAATTCAACCACAACCACAACAGAACAGATAACTACTCTACTCTACTCTACTAGCAGTCATTTATAGTACAAGAAGTTGGGTCCAAAATTCAAATAGCATCAGAAATAACATTTATATGTAAAAAAAAAAAAAAACCCAATTGAGAGAGAGACCTGTTCCTGAAGGGTACGAGCAAGAGCGAGGTCAGCATCGACCTGACTGAGATTAGTAAAGGGAGTTCTTGTTGTTGTTGTTGATGATGAGGGCTGACGAGGCGACTGAGGGGGTTGGTCCACGTCGGATCCATTTCTTTCTTCTTGTTGTTGTTCCTCAACAACAACAACAACAAGATTGATAGAAGAATTAGGGTTGTGTTCTTGTTCTTGTTCTTGTTCCTGTTCTTGTTGAGTATTATTTAATTTGTCTAGGGAATCCTTATTCTCCTCCATAGATAGATGGCTAGATAGATAGAAAGCAAATACACACAGAGAGAATTCAAAAAAAAAAAAAACAAACAAACAGGAATTGGAATTTGGAGGAGAGATCTAAATAACGAAAAGGAGTGAGTGATATTATTTTCTTTTCTTTTGGAATGGAGGGAATATTAAGGGATTATTCAAGAATCTATCTGTCTGAGGAGGCGGCGATAAAAAGAGAAAGACAAAGGGAAAAAGAAATAGCGTAATATCAATATCCATTGGTGTCAAATCGTGAATCGGCTTGTGATTCAATTTTTGTTTTTCCTGCTTAACCAAATACTTAATAAAATTATAAAATAATTATAGATTTATTATAAATTTAAAATATATTCAATTAATTACCAATTTAATCATTACTTATGTAATAAAATTTAACAAACCTAACTAAATAAATCAAATTAACTTATGTTTATAACATGTACATTTAAAATAATTAAACTCAAAAGTAATACATGATATATATACCAAAATAATAATATATTTTCATAATCAACTCCATTTAAGTCAATGTTATCATCATGTTTAACATCTTGCAAAATTATTTTTTCATAGACATTTTTTTTTTTTTTTTATTAAAGACATTTTCTTTATTATTATCAACATTTACTTTTTTTTTTTTTGGTTTTTTTATTCTAATAATTTTTTCTTTATATTTTTTCTTGAAATTCTAACTTTTTAGACTCAAAATAATAATAACAAAATAAAAAATAATTATATTTTCATTTAATACATTATTAATAGCATAGAAAATAAATTTGCACATATGAAAGTGAGTGTTATGAATATATTCTAAATTTTGTAGGAGAAAGAGAAGGGAGAAAAAAACTCATGGGCTTGCTATTTCATTAGACTCAATTAAGTTTCCCAAAAGATTTTGTGTTAACAAAGTCTAACAACTTGTTTAAATCAAATAAAACCACAAATTTTAACAAAAAAACTCATTTTAAACCCACATGTCTATGTATCGTACAATACGTACAATGCACTGATACGATACGATTCATACAATACACACCTATATATCGGACGATTCATGAGCACTTACGATACGCCCTTACGATACGAAACTTTTTGTACACGATACGATACGTATCGTATGATATGTATCGCGTATCTTACAATACTGACAACTATGTCAATATGTTTTACTCTCTCATGTGATTCTTTTTTTTAGGAAAAAAATTGGAAAATAACTCTAGGCTCCAAACAATTTTGTTAATTAGTAACATTTTCAAACTATTTAAGAAACTAACATCTTGGGTATAATAGGGACCACATGGTTTTCGATGGTCCCTATTTCACACACTTTTCAGACCCCAGCTCCTTCTGAACTCTCGTGGTCCCTATTTCACTTGTACTCTCACACTCTTCACTCTTGTATTCTCACCCTCACTCTCACTCTCTCACAACTCATAATCTCACTTTCTCACAGAATCCACATTTTAGGTAAAAGTTTTATATATTTGCACTTTAGAACTTCTAACAATTTCATTTATTTATTGAGTGAGGTTTTTAAGATATTATTCTAAATATTGTGTATATTTATTTAGTTGTTAGTCTAAGTTAAATATTTGCTAGGTTTTTATAAAAAGTAAAAATTATTTAAGATATTTAGTATTGTTAGGTTTTTATCATGGGTATGTAATGGATCATGAGTCTTTTTTATGGTTTGGTTTGATATTTTTGTAATGGGTATGATATTTTTGTTTATCAAAACTTATATTAGATTTAATGAAAATTTTAAATGAGTATGAAATGGATAATGAGTGTGTTTGTATGTGATGTGGGGTGAGCATATGTGATGGTAAATCAAAAAATTAGCTCTTCGTCCATATTGGTCGTCCATAACCAAAAACATCCAAAATAACCTCCAGAAAGGAGAAAGAAGAAATATGCACAACAAATATAAAAATGTGGACTTACGAGCAGGTCGTTGGTCGTCCAGCAAGGATCTGGTCATCCAAAGAAGGTACGGTCGTCCATACCACATTCAAGTATGAACAACCAACAAACACTTAGTAAATTTCTGTGTGTTTTCTACAATCTCAAATGGTTAGACCACTAACACATATCTTGGAATGTGGGGTGAATTCCCCAAAGTTCGCTCCAATCTCCCTACTAAATCCATACATCTCCCATGATGCTAGTGACACCTAACAAGTAGACTCACTCTGAACTTTCTATAAAAGGACCGAGCCTTATCCAACCAATGTACGTTTTTACTATTCATTCACTCACTATCCTCATGTTCTAAAGAGAAAACTAACTTAATCGTCGAAGGGTCCTTGCTATTTCACCCTGATCACCTTCGATAGTTACTTTCTTCCTTCTCAGGTCACCCAACCGTCAATAAAGTCCTAAGCATTCAACCTACTAATTTCCTTGCATCATCAGTTGGTGCCGTCTGTGGAAAGTTTCTAAGTGTTAACCACTTTGTTTTCTAAGACAAAAGGCTGCATGGTTCGGACTAGTTCAATGGCCATAAGTCCAGAGCACCAAGAGAATGGAAATGCTTCTAGTCATCCCAACCGTGCACCACCACTAGCATCTGTTCCACTACCAGCATCCATCTAGCAACAGATGCAGTCGATGGCGGTTGCCATGGCAGACTTAACACACCAAAACCAAGAGTTAACTTGAGAAGTTAACAAAAATAAGCAACGTCGTCAGCGTCATATTGAAGGCCTTGGGCAAAACTCAGAGGCTAGAGAAGCAGAGAATAATGTTGAAGGCAGAGATCAGTTAAGAGGCATTGTCACACGTAGGGTGCCACATTTGGAGAAGGAAATGGATCAGATGAAGAAGGCCATGGAAGAGATGAGGGACTCCATGAGAAGGATGAACCATGGGGATGATCTCGTCCACATAAATGACTCTCCCTTCATCGCGTCCATCACCAGTCACCCCTTACCATCCAAGTTTAAAATGCCTACCTTGGACTCATATGATGGAACGTGGGATCCATGTGATCACATTGCCACATTCAAGACAATTATGCATCTCCAAAGAGTTCTAGACGAGATAATGTGCAGAACTTTTCCTACCACACTTAAAGGCCCAGCCCGGGTATGGTTCGGTAAAGTATCACCAAATACTATAACTTCCTTCCAGTAGTTAAGTAAGTTGTTCATCAACAACTTCATCGGAGGTCAAAGGCATAAATGCTCTTCGTCCAGTTTACTGAACATAGAGCAAGGGGAGAATCTGCAATCTTTCATCAGTCATTTTAACAGAAAAGCCTTGTTGGTAGATGAGATGGACGACAAAATCTTGTTGGCAACCTTCCATAATCGAGTCACTTCAGATTTGTTCATTCATAAGTTGTATGACCAAGAGCCACAGACAATGGCCAAGCTGATTCATTCAACCCAAAGTTTCATGAATGCAGAAGACGCAATCATTGCTAAGCAGAAGAAAAAGGCTGAATGAGCAAATGTTAAGTATGCACGTCATCCAAAGTAGGGCCCTCATCCAAAAAAGGCCAAGATGGGAGAAAAGAGAGATAGAGATGTCAAGAAAGTAGGATCGTCCTCAAGACTGTACTTGAGCGATACGCTCTTGAAAGCCCCGCTTGACCAAGTGCTGATGCAGATCAAGGGTGACCCATCCTTGAAGTGGCTAGAGAAGATGAAGAGGGATCCCAATAAGCGAAATAAGAGCAAGTACTGCCATTTTCATCGAGATTATGGACATGACACGGACGAGTGTTATGACTTAAAACAGCAAATTGAAGTTCTTATCAAGTAGGGAAAGTTGAAGAATTTCCTTGGATGAGATCACAAGGATGAAAGGTTACCATTAAAGGGGTAAAGCAGAAGAACCAGTACGTCAACCACTTAGAGAAATAATGGTTATTGTGGTAGGAACATCAACTAGAAGTTCATCCAAAGCCAAAAAGACTTTCTTACGGGTGGTTCAAAGTGTTCAACTCACTGGCCGCCTGCCAAGGACGTCCAAGGCAAACGAGCCAGCTATCACTTTCACAAATGAAGATGCGAGGAGATTACATCATCCTCATGACGATGCGATCGTTATTACTTTGACGATTGTGAATTACACAACAAGAAGAGTGTTAGTAGATAATGGGAGTTCTGTAGATATCCTCTACTATCCGGCCTTTCAGCAGATAAGGATTAGCATGAAATTACTTCAGCTAGTGAATGTGCCTCAGATTAGGTTTGGACGAATGAAGGTTCTACCAGTGGGCACCATTTCCCTACTAGTCATGGTCAGTTCTTACCCATGACAGATTAATAAGGAAGTGAACTTCCTCATTGTAGATTGCTCGTCCTCATACAATGCCATCATAGGACGACCAACTTTGAATAGTTGGAGAGTAGTTGCAACATTTACTTATCACTTGTTTGTTAAATTCCCAACGGAATATGGCATATGAGAAGTACAAAAAGACTAGTTGGCAGCTAAAGAATGTTACTTGGCTATGTTAGCAATGGACGAGCAGATGCAGACGATGAATATTGAAGAGAGAAAAATAGTTGCCAAACCAATTGAAGTACTGGAAGAGATTCCCTTGGACTAATCCAACCCGGAGAAGTTTACTAGAATCGAAACAAGCATGGGGGAGAAGACGAAGCAAGATCTCGTCCAATTCCTTAAAAAAAGTAAGGATGTGTCTGCTTGGAACCGTGAAAACATGTCTGGGATAGACCCAAGTGTGATTACTCACCGTTTATATGTGTTCTCGTCCTACAAGCCCATCCGTCAGAAGAGAAGAGTGTTTGCCCTAGAACGAGACAATGCCATAAAAGAAGGAGTCCAGAAGTTGATAACGGCGGAGTTCATCTGTGAAGTCTACTACCCTGATTGGCTAGCAAATGTAGTGATGGTCAAAATGGCTAATAGCAGATGGAGGATGTGCGTGGACTCACAGATTTGAACAAAGCATGCCCCAAGGATAGTTATCCCCTTCCACGTGTTAACTTAGCTGGTAGATTCAACAACTGGGCACCAATTGCTAAGCTTTATGGATGTATTCTCAGGGTACAACTAGATCAAGATGGATAAGGTAGACCAAGAGAAAACATCCTTCATTACAAGCCAAGGTTTGTTTTGCTTCAAAGTAATGTCTTTTGGTTTGAAAAATGCAGGGGCTACTTATCAGAGGCTGGTTAATCATATGTTTTGTGCACAAATTAGCTGAAATGTTAAAGTAGACACAGCACCTGGACGACCTCTAAGAGACTTTTGACATGCTTAGACAATACAACATGAAGTTGAACCCAAGCAAATGCACATTTGGAGTTTCATCAGGAAAGTTCCTCGGTTTCATGGTCTCATTGAGGGGAATTGAAGCAAACCCTGATAATATCCGAGCGATACTAAGCATGGAGCCACCAAAAAATGTCAAAGAAGAGCAAAGTCTCAATGGACAAGTAGCAACTCTCAACAGATTTGTCTCAAAGGCTACTAACAAGTGTTTGCCATTCTTTAAGGTGTTAAGGACTCAATGGACAAGTAGCAGCTCTCAACAGATTTGTCTTAAAGGCTACTAACAAGTGTTTGCCATTCTTTAAGGTGCTAAGGAAAGCGTTCGAATGGATGAACAAGTGTTAGCAAGCATTCGAAGAACTCAAGACGTATCTCACAACAACTCCTTTGTTGAGCCTGTCCAAGCCAGGTGAGGAACAATACCTCTATTTAGCAGTTTCTCCTTATGTAGTGAGCCCAGCCTTAGTCGAAGAAGAGGGAAAGGCACAGAAGCCCATCTACTACACTAGCAAGACGTTAAGAGGAGCTGAAGGACGATACCCCCTATAGAGAAGTTGGCATTTTCGTTGGTGATAGCAGCAAGGAAGCTTAGGTCTTACTTCCAAGCTCATATCATCAATGTCCTAACAGATTATCCATTCAAGAAGGCCATGAACAAGCTAGAAGCAGTTGGACGACTAATCCAATGGGTAGTTGAAATTAGTGAGTTTGACGTAAGGTATCAACCAAAAGAAGTAATAAAAGCCCAAGCACTTGTAGATTTCATTGTAGAGTTCACTCTAGCCCATGACCAGCAGACTAGAGACTAGGGGGCAAAAGAATGAATCGTCCTTGTGGATGGTTCGTCCACTCAACATGTAGGAGGAGTGGGAGTAATATTGCAATCACTCGAAGGGGATCGTCTAGAGTATGTCACTCGTCTACAGTTCTCGACAACCAACAATAAAGTTGAGTATGAAGCTCTTATTAAGGGCCTAGATTTGGCTAAGTCATTAGGAGCCAAATTAGTGGTTTTTCAAGGAGATTCACAACTGACCATAGGTCAGGTGAATGGAATATGTGAAGCCAAGGAAGAACAATTAAAGATATTTGAGCAAAGTCAAGCATTGCATCAAAGGCTTCACAACGATAAAGTTCCATCAGATTCCAAGGGAAGAAAACACGGAAGCAGATAGTCTAGCTAAAATAGCCACTGTACACGAATTGGTTGATGAACAAATTAAAGTCCAATACATCCCATGTATAGACGTTTGCGAGGTGCATTAGATAGACAGATAAGCTAACTAGACTACGCCAATCTTGTCCTATCTCAAAGATGGACTCCTCCTTGAAGATAAAGAAGAAGCAAGGAAGCTAAAGGTTAGAGTAGCGAAATTCGTCCTCATGGATGAGGTATTGTATAAAAGGGGTTTTTCTCAACCTTACCTGAGATGCTTGACTCTAGACGAGTCTCACTATGTCATAAGAGACCTACATGAAGGAGCATGTGGAAATCATTCAGGAGCAAGGTCCCTTGTCCACAAGATAGTTTTCACAAGTTACTATTGGCCATCAATGCAAGCAAATGCCAAGGCTTGTGACAAATGTCAGCGCTTTAGTAACATACCTAGACAACCATTGGAGTATCTTACCCCGAAAACAGCCCCTTGGCCCTTTGCCTAATGGGGACTTGACATCCTTGGTCATTTTCCAATAGGAACTAGGCAAATGAAATTTTTAGTGGTGGGAATTGATTATTTCACTAAATGGGTGGAAGAAAAGCCTTTAGCAAAGATCACCGAACAAAACGTTAGAAGCTTTGTTTGGAAGAACATCATTTGCCGTTTTGGAATTCCTAGGGTGCTTGTCTCAGACAATGGACGACAGTTCGACAACATACCCCTCAGAGAATTTTGTGAACAGCTTAGAATTAGGAATCACTACTCCTCACCTTCCCATCCCCAGACATTTTCTTTATTATTATCAACATTTACTTTTTTTTTTTTGGTTTTTTTATTCTAATAATTTATTCTTTATATTTTTTTCTTGAAATTCTAGCTTTTTAGACTCAAAATAATAATAACAAAATAAAAATAATTATATTTTCATTTAATACATTATTAATAGCATAGAAAATAAATTTACACATATGAAAGTGAGTGTTATGAGTATAGTCTAAATTTTGTAGGAGAAAGAGAAGGGAGGAAAAAAACTCATGGACTTGCTATTTCATTAGACTCAATTAAGTTTCCCAAAAATTTTGTGTTAACAAAATCTAACAACTTGTTTAAATCAAATAAAACCACAAATTTTAACAAAAAAAACCCATTTTAAACCCACATGTCTATGTATCGTACAATACATACGATTCACTGATACGATACGATTCATACGATACGCACTTATATATCGGACGATTCATGAGCACTTACGATACGCCCTTACGATACGAACCTTTTTATACATGATACATATCGCATATCGTACAATACTGACAACTATGTCAATATGTTTTACTCTCTCATGTGTTATAACTTTCTTTCTTTTTTTCTTTTTTCTTTTTTGGGAAAAAAATTGGAAAATAACGCCAGGCTCCAAACAATTTTGTTAATTAGTAACATTTTCAAACTATTTAAGAAACTAACATCTCGAGTATAATAGGGACCACGTGGTTTTCGGTGGTCCCTATTTCACACACTTTTCAGACCCCAGCTCCTTCTGAACTCTCGTGGTCCCTATTTCACTTGTACTCTCACACTCTTCACTCTTGTATTCTCACGCTCACTCTCACTCTCTCACAACTCATAATCTCACTCTCTCACAAAATCCACATTTTAGATAAGAGTTTTATATATTTGCACTTTAGAACTTCTAACAATTTCATTTATTTATTGAGTGAGGTTTTTAAGATATTATTCTAAATATTGTGTATATTTATTTAGTTGTTAGTGTAAGTTAAATATTTGCTAGGTTTTTATAAAATGTAAAAAAATATGTAAGATATTTAGTATTGTTAGGTTTTTATCATGGGTATGTAATGGATCATGAGTCTTTTTTATGGTTTGGTTTGATATTTTTGTAATGGGTATGATATTTTTGTTTATCAAAACTTATATTAGATTTAATGAAAATTTTAAATGAGTATGAAATGGATAATGAGTGTGTTTGTATGTGATGTGGGGTGAGCATATGTGATGGTAAATCAAAAAATTAGCTTTTCGCCCATATTGGTCGTCCATAACCAAAAACGTCCAAAATAACCTCTAGAAAGGAGAAAGAAGAAATATGCACAACAAATATAAAAATGTGGACTTACGAGCAGGTTGTTGGTCGTCCAGCAAGGATCTGGTCATCCAAAGAAGGTACGATCGTCCATACCATATTCAAGTATGAACAACCAACAAACACTTAGTAAATTTCTGTGTGTTTTCTACAATCTCAAATGGTTAGACCACAAACACACATCTTGGAACACGGGGTGAATTCCCCAAAGTTCGCTCCAATCTCCCTACTAAATCCTTACATCTCCCATGATGCTAGTGGCACCCAACAAGTAGACCCACTCTAAACTCTCTATAAAAGGACCGAGCCTCATCCAACCAAGGCACGTTTTTACTATTCATTCACTCACTATCCTCGTGTTCTAAAGAGAAAACTGACTTAACCGTCGAAGGGTCCTTGGCTAGTTCACCCCGGTCACCTTCAATAGTTACTTTCTTCCTTCTCAAGTCACCCAACCGTCAATAAAGTCCTAAGCATTCAACTTACTAATTTCCTTGCATCATCAGTTGGCGCCGTCTGTGGGAAGTTTCTAAGTGTTAACCACTTTGATTTCTAAGACAAAAGGCTGCATGGTTCGGACTAGTTCAATGGCCATGAGTCTAGAGCACCAAGAGAATGGAAACGCTTCCAGTCATCCCAACCATGCACCACCACTAGCGTTTGCTCCACTATCAGCATTTGTCTAGCAACAGTTGCAGTCGATGGCGGCTGCCATGGCAAACTTAACACACCAAAACCTAGAGTTAACTCGAGAAGTTAACAAAAATAAGCAACGTTGTCAACGTCATATTGAAGGCCTTGGGCAGAACTCAGAGGATAGAGAAGTAGAGAATAATGCTGAAGGCAGAGATCAATTAAGAGACATCGTCACACGTAGGGTGTCACATTTGGAGAAGGTGAAGGAGATGGATCAGATGAAGAAGGCCATGGAAGATATGAGGGACTCCATGAGAAGGACGAACCATGTGGATGATCTCGTCCACATAACTGACTCTCCCTTCATAGCATCCATCACCAGTCACCCCTTGCCATCCAAGTTTAAAATGCCTACCTTGGACTCATATGATAGAACGTGGGATCCATGTGATCACATTGCCACATTCAAGACAATTATGCATCTCCAAGGAGTTCTAAACGAGATAATGTGTAGAGCTTTTCCTACCACACTTAAAGGCCCAGCCTGAGTATGGTTCGGTAAAGTATTACCAAATACTATAACTTCCTTCTAGGAGTTAAGTAAGTTGTTCATCAACAACTTCATCGGAGGTCAAAGGCATAAATGCTCTTCGTCCAGTTTGCTGAACATAGAGCAAGGGGAGAACGAGAGTCTGCAATCTTTCATCAGTCATTTTAACAGAGAAGCCTTGTTGGTAAATGAGATGGATGACAAAATCTTGTTGGCAACCTTCCATAACAGAGTCACTTTAGATTTGTTCATTCATAAGTTGTATGACCAAGAGCCATAGACAATGGTCGAGCTGATTCATTCAACCCAAAGTTTCATGAATGCAGAAGACGCAATCATTGCTAAGCAGAAGAAAAAGGCTAAACGAGCAAATGTTGAGTATGCACATCATCCAAAGTAGGGCCTTCATCCAAAGAAGGCCAATACAGGAGAAAAGAGAGATAGAGATGGCAAGAAAGTAGGATCGTCCTCAGGACGGTACTCGAGCTATACGCCCTTGAAAGCCCTGCTTGACCAAGTGTTGATGCAGATCAAGGGTGACCCATCCTTGAAGTGGCTAGAGAAGATAAAGAGGGATCCCAATAAGTGAAATAAGAGCAAGTACTGCCGTTTTCATCGAGATCATGGACATGACACGGACGAGTATTACGACTTAAAACAGCAAATTGAAGTTCTTATCAAGTAGGGAAAGTTGAAGAATTTCCTTGGATGAGATCACAAGGATGAAAGGCTACCATTAAAGGGCAAAGCAGAAGAACCAGTGCGTCAACCACTTAGAGAAATAATGGTTATTGTGGTAGGAACATCAACTAGAAGTTCATCCAAAGCCAAAAAGACTTACTTACGGGTGGTTCAAAATGTTCAACTCACTGGCCGCCCGCCAAGGACGTCCAAGGCAAATGAGCCAGTTATCACTTTCACAGATGAAGATGTAAAGAGATTACATCATCCTCATGATGATGCAATCGTTATTACTTTGACGATTGCGAATTATGCAACAAGAAGAGTGTTAGTAGATAGTGGGATTTCTGTAGATATCCTCTACTGTTCGGCCTTTCAACAGATGAGGATTAGCAAGAAATTACTTCAGCTAGTGAATGTGCCTCGGATTCGGTTTGGAGGAATGAAGGTTCTACCAGTGGGCACCATTTCCCTACTAGTCGTGGTCGGTTCTTACCCACGACAGATCAATAAGGAAGTGAACTTCCTCATTGTAGATTGCTCGTCCTCATACAATGCCATCATAGGACGACCAACTTTGAATAGTTGGAGAGTTGCAACATATACTTATCACTTGTTCGTTAAATTCCTAACGGAATATGGCATAGGAGAAGTACAAAAAGACTAGTTAGCAGCTAGAGAATGTTACTTGGCTATGTTAGCAATGGACGAGCAGATGCAGATGATGAATATTGAAGAAAGAAAAATAGTTGCCAAGCCAATTGAAGTATTGGAAGAGATTCCCTTGGACTAATCCAACCCGGAGAAGTTTACTAGAATCGAAACAAGCATGGGGGAGAAGACAAAGCAAGATCTCATCCAATTCCTTAAAAAAAGTAAGGATGAGTTTGCTTGGAACCGAAAAGACATGTCTAGGATAGACCCAAGTGTGATTACTCACCGTTTATATGTGTCCTCGTCCTACAAGCCTATCCATTAGAAGAGAAGAGTGTTCGCCCTAGAACGAGACAATGTCATAAAAGAAGAAGTCCAGAAGTTGGTAACAGCGAAGTTCGTCTGTGAAGTCTACTACCCTGATTGGCTAACAAATGTAGTGATGGTCAAAAAAGCTAATAGCGGATGAAGGATGTGCGTGGACTCACAGATTTGAACAAAGCATGCCCCAAGGATAGTTATCCCCTTCCACGTGTTAACTTAGCTAGTAGATTCAATAGCTAGGCACCAATTGCTAAGCTTCATGGATGTATTCTCAGGGTACAACCAGATCAAGATGGACGAGGTAGACTAAGAGAAAACATCCTTCATTACAAGCCAAGGTTTGTTTTGCTACAAAGTAATGTCTTTTGGTTTGAAAAATGTAGGGGCTACTTATCAGAGGCTGGTTAATCATATGTTTCGTCCACAAATTAGCTGAAATGTTGAAGTAGACACAGCACCTGGACGACCTCCAAGAAACTTTTGACATGCTTAGACGATACAACATGTTGCTGAACCCAAGCAAATGCGCCTTCGGAGTTTCATCAGGAAAGTTCCTCGGTTTCATGGTCTCACAGAGGGAAATTGAAGCAAACCCTGATAAGATTCGAGCGATACTAAGCATGGAGCCACCAAAAAATGTCAAAGAAGAGCAAAGCTTTAATGGACAAGTAGCAGCTCTCAACAGATTTGTCTCAAAGGCTACTGACAAGTGTTTGCCATTCTTTAAGGTGTTAAGGAAAGTGTTCGAATGGATGAACGAGTGTTAGCAAGCATTCGAAGAACTCAAGACGTATCTCACAACAACTCCTTTGTTGAGCCTGTCCAAGCCAGGTGAGGAACTATACCTCTATTTAGCAGTTTCTCCTTATGTAGTGAGCTCAGCCTTAGTCAAAGAATAAGGAAAGGCACAAAAGCCCGTCTACTACATCAGTAAGACGTTAAGAGGAGCTGAAGGACGATACCCCCTATAGAGAAGTTGGCCTTTTCATTGGTGATAGCAGCAAGGAAGCTTAGGTCTTACTTCCAAGCTCATATCATCAACGTCCTGACAGATTATCCATTCAAGAAGGCCATGAACAAGCTAGAAGTAGCTGGACGACTGATCCAGTGGGTAGTTGAAATTAGTGAGTTTGACGTAAGGTATTGATCAAAAGAAGTAATAAAAGCCCAAGCACTTGTAGATTTTGATGGTGAAGGAAAAAGTTAACTCCCATCTCGCCCACATACCTCGTCCAAATAAAAGAAAGGGCCTTTGAGAGTTTAAATCAACACTCGTCCAATTAGTCTCCATCGTCCTGAAGGACGAGGACGAGACATTGTAATAATGTCTCGTCCGTCCCTGATGACAGACGAGCTAGGCACTATAACAACGTCTCGTCCTTTGTCAAGATGAGATGGACGAGATGAAACGTTGCATTTGTTCCCAACAAATACTGCATTTCATTAACCGTTCTATAATAAATGATTAAGGATGAAATCGTGTTGTAACTTCCATGACAATTGTAGAAGTTACTCCAAAGACCCGAGATGACAGGAGAAGTTATAAGGTAACCGCCTTAAGCGAACACTATATAAAGGACTTATTGGCAGAAGAGCGAGGTATGAAAAATATTCTCCACAAATAAGAACTTAAGAAATATTCTGAGTTTTTTTGAGACCTTTCACTAACTTTACCATCGGAGGATTCTAGGCTGGCCTCCACCGGTCTCCTCTAACCCTGTTTGATTTTCCAGGACACAGCCTTCAAGATTGACATCCGGAGATTCTCAACCCACTGATTTTCTAACCATCATCAGTTGGCGCCGTCTGTGGGAAAAGAATTATTTGTCACGCTTGAACTTCATTTATTGAGTTCCGTGATTTCTTTCTCCGACAAAGGGCTGAAATGGTTCGGACCAGATCAAGGGCTACCAGTCCGGGCTCTCAAGAGAGTAGAGACGCTTCCAGCAACCCCCATCGTGCCCAACAATCTGCACCAGCCATGCAACCCCCTCCTGGCCAACACGTATAAGCAATGGCTGCCTCTATGGCAGAGTTGACTCGCCAGAATCAAGAATTGAGAAGGGAGGTTACCCTTAAAAGGCAACGGCATGAGGCCTATGGAGAAGACCTCGGACAGAGTCAAGGGGATGGGAGACATGCAGAACCGGAGAGCCAATCAAGGGGTACCATTCCTAGAAAGGTACCACATTTGGAAAAGGAAATGGATCAAATAAGGAAAGTTATGGATGAGATGAGGGAGAACATGAGGAGAACTAACCCTGTAGAAGACCTAGTTCACCGAACAGACTCTCCCTTCATAGCCTCTATCAATGGCCATCCCTTGCCTCCGAAATTCAAGATGCCTTCCTTGGATTCGTATGATGGAACGCGGGACCCTTTCGACCATATTGCCACTTTCAAGACTACCATGCACCTTCAAGGGGTTCCTGATGAGATAATGTGTAGAGCCTTCCCCACCACCCTCAAAGGGCCCGCACGAGTGTGGTTCAGCAAAATACCCCCTAACACAGTGACATCCTTCGAGGAGTTAAGCAAGTTGTTCGTTAATAATTTTATCGGAGGGCAGAGGCACAAACGTTCTTCGTCTAGCTTGCTAACCATAGAGCAAGGAAAGAATGAAAGTTTGCAATCCTTCATCACGCGGTTCAACAGGGACGCCTTGGCAGTGGACGAGGTGGATAATAAGCTCCTTCTGGCGGCATTCCATAATGGGGTTCATTCTGATTTGTTTATCCATAAGTTATATGAACAGGCGCCTCAGACCATGGCTGAACTAGTTCATTCAGCCCAGAACTTTATGAATGCGGAGGATGCTATCATAGCCAAGAAGAGGAAAAGAGTTGAGAGAGTGGAAGCCAACCCAATGCGTCAGTCGGAACAAGGTCCTCGTCCTAAGAAGGGACGAACAGAAGATAGGAAAGACCGAGAGAAGAAGGTAGGCCCTTCAGCACGGAATCAACAGTACACCCCTTTGAATGTGCCACTCGAGCAAGTCCTTATGCAAATCAAGGACGAGCCTTCCTTGAAGTGGCCGGAGAAGATGAAGGGAGATCCCAACAAGCACAATAGGAATAAGTATTGTCGCTTCCATAAAGATCATGGGCATGATACGGACGAGTGCTTTGATTTGAAGCAGCAGATTGAGAATCTTATCAGGCAAGGGAAGCTAAGAAATTTCCTTGGACGAGATCATAAGGACGAGAAATTGAAAGGGAAGGCAGAGGAATCATCACGACCACCGCTCAGAGAAATAAGAGTAATTATAGGGGGAGGTTTAGCTGGACAGTCATCCAAAACAAAGAAAGCATACCTGAAGGAAGTGCAGAGCATCCAACTTTTTGGACGATCACCAAGGGCAAAGTCCATGGACGAGCAGGCAATTACCTTCATGGACAAGGAAGCTGAAAGAATCCACCATCCTCACGATGACGCTATTATTATCGCCCTGCTTATTGCTGATTATACAACCAGAAGAGTGCTGGTAGACAACAGAAGTTCAGCAGACATTCTGTATTATCTTGCCTTTCAGCAGATGAGGGTCGGACGAGACCAGCTTCGTCCAGTAGACTCGCCTTTAGTAGGTTTCGGAGGAATGAAGGTACAGCCTGTAGGTACTGTTACATTGCCAGTGGTGGTAGGAGCATACCCACAACAGTTGACTACCAATGTGAATTTCCTAGTAGTAGATTGCTCGTCCTCTTACAATGCCATAATTGGAAGGCCGACCCTAAATAGGTGGAAGGCAGTTACGTCTACCTATCACTTGTCAGTCAAGTTCCCGACGGAGCATGGAGTAAGGCAAGTACAGGGAGACCAATTAGCAGCAAGAGAGTGTTATCTGGCCATGCTGGCTACAGACGAGCAAATTCAAGCAATGAATATTGAAGAAAAGAGAGTTGTGGCAGAACTCGTTGAAGTGTTGGAAGATATTCCCCTAGATGAAAATAACCCTGAAAGGTGTACCAGGGTTGGAGCAAACCTGGAAGAAAAGGTTAAGAAGGACCTCATTTGTTTTTTAAAGAAAAACAGAGATGTGTTTGCTTGGAGTCATGAAGACATGCCGGGTATAGATCCTGGCGTCATTACCCACCGTCTGAATATATGCCCTTCCTCAAAGCCAGTGTGACAAAAGAAGAGGGTGTTCGCCCTTGAGAGAGATAATGCCATTAAAGAGGAAGTTCAAAAGGTAATTGTGGCGAAGTTCATTCGAGAAGTATACTATCTTGACTGGTTAGCCAATGTGGTAATGGTCAAGAAGGCAAACGGTAAATGGAGAATGTGCGTTGATTTCACTGATCTAAATAAGGCTTGCCCCAAGGATAGTTACCCGTTGCCGCGCATTAACCAGTTGGTAGATTCTATTGCGGGCCACAAGTTGCTCAGCTTCCTGGATGCTTCCTCTGTGTATAATCAGATTAAGATGGATGAAGCAGACCAAGAGAAGACGTCCTTTATTACCAGTTAGGGATTATTCTGTTACGAAGTGATGCCTTTCGGTTTGAAAAATGCTGGTGCAACATACCAACGACTGGTCAATCACATGTTTCGTCCACAGATCGGGCGGAATATGGAAGTTTACATAGATGACATGTTGGTGAAAACTCAGGACGAGGGGAGGCATCTGGACGACTTGCAGGAGACGTTTGTCATACTGAGACAGTACCACATGAAGTTGAACCCCAGCAAATGTGCTTTTGGAGTATCGTCGGGGAAGTTCCTAGGATTTTTGGTATCCTACAGAGGAATCGAAGCAAACCCTGATAAAATTAAGCAGTATTGGATATGAAGCCTCTGAGCAATGTTAAGGAAGTCCAGTCACTCACCGGACGAGTTGCCGCCCTCAACAGGTTTGTTTCTAAAGCTACTGACAAATGTTTGCCATTTTTTAAGGTTCTTAAAAAAGCATTTGAATGGACCGACGAGTGTCAGAAAGCTTTCGAAGATTTGAAGACATATCTCACCATGGCTCCTTTATTAAGCTCGTCCATCCAAGGAGAAGAGTTGTATTTATATTTGGCAGTCACCTCACATGCAGTGAGTTCAGCACTAGTGAGAGAAGAAGGCAAGGCGCAAAGACCTATATACTATACAAGCAAAGCACTGAGGGGAGCAGAAAGACGATATCCGTTAATGGAGAAGTTGGCTTTTGCATTGATAACAGCCTCCAGGAAACTAAGGCATTATTTCCAGGCTCATGTCATCAACGTCATGACGGATCACCCGCTCAAGAAGGCAATGAACAAGTTAGAGGCTGCAGGACGCTTGATTCAGTGGGCCGTCGAGCTCAGTGAGTTTGACATAAAGTACCAACCAAGGCATGCCATAAAAGCTCAAGCTCTTGCAGACTTCATTACAGAGTTTACACTAAATTCTAACGATGTAGATGAGATGGAAGACAGCAAGAAGTGGATCGTCCATGTGGATGGTTCGTCCACGCAGTACGCAGGAGGAATAGGTGTGGTTTTGCAATCTCCAGAGGGAGACAAACTGAGACACAGAGTTCGTTTGCAGTACCAAACAACTAATAATGAAGTTGAGTACGAAGCTCTTCTCAAAGGGCTGGAATTGGCTAAGTCTGTAGAAGCGAAGTCACTCCTCGTCCTGGGAGATTCTCAATTAATCATGGGCCAAGTGAATGGAATGTATGAGGCAAAAGAAGAACGAATGAGGAAGTATCTTAACAGGGTGACGCGCCTTATAAAAAAGTTTGAAGAAGTTAACTTCGTTCACATCCCAAGGGAGGAGAACGTGGAAGCTGACACTTTGGCAAAAGAAGCCTCAGCAAATGAAACCGTGGATAAGTTCGATGAGATTCAATACATACCGAGTATAGACATCCCAGAAGTACAGCAGGTGGAAAGTAGAGGAAATTGGATGGCTCCAATCATGTCATACTTAAGAGACGGACGACTTCCAGAAGAAAAAGATGAGGCTAGGAAGTTGAGGGTAAAAGCAGCCAAGTACATTCTGTTGGACGAGGTTCTCTACAAAAGAGGTTTTTCCCAGCCTTATCTCAGGTGTTTGGCTCCAGATGAAGCAAACTATATATTAAGAGAAATTCATGAAGGAGCATGTGGAAACCACTCAGGGGCCAGGTCACTCATCCACAAAGTCGTCCGTGCAGGATATTACTGGCCAAACATGCAAGCTGATGCTAAGGCCTACGTCAAGGTCTACGATCAATGCCAAAGGTTTAGCAACGTCCCCAGACAACCATCAGAGTACTTAACTCCAATGACGGCCCCATGGCCTTTTGCGCAGTGGGGGCTAGACATCTTGGGTCCTTTTCCACTAGGTGTAAGACATATGAAGTTTCTCGTGGTTGGTATTGATTATTTTACCAAGTGGGTAGAAGCAGAACCCTTAGCTAACATCACACAACAAAATGTCAAAAACTTCGTATGGAAGAACATTGTGTGTAGATTTGGGGTGCTCAGGGTGCTGCTATCTGACAACGGACGACAATTTGACAATACACTCTTCAAAGACTTTTGCATACACTTTGGGATTCAAAATCACTACTCCTCGCCAGCCCACCCATAAGCTAATGGCTAGGCTGAAGTTGCAAACCGATCCTTGTTGAAGATAATCAAGACTCGGCTTGAGGGGGCAAAGGGAGTATGGCCAGATGAGCTACCAGGTGTTCTGTGGGCATATAGGACGATAGCGAGAACTTCTACAGGAGAAACTCCTTTTAAGCTAGCCTATGGAACTGAAGCAGTCATACCTGCGGAAGTGCACATGGCCAGTCATAGGGTGGCAACCTATCAGGATGAAGCTAATGAGGAGCAACTCCGTGTGAACCTCGATTTAATAGACGAGGTAAGGACGGACGTTGAGCAAAGGATGGTGAGGTATAAAAACCTGATGGCTAGGCAATATGACGCAATGGTAAAACCAAGGCGATTCAACATAGGGGACCTCGTCCTAAGAAGGGTTTCCTTAGCAACAAAGAACCCAGCTCATGGGAAGTTGGGACCTAATTGGGAAGGCCCCTACAGAGTTGTAAACTGTAAAAGACAGGGATCCTATTACTTGGAAGCCCTTGATGGGAGGAAGCTGGAGCATCCTTGGAATGTGGAGCACTTGAGGAGGTACTATCAGTAATTTGCCAGCCTAGAGGAGCATGACTCTGGACGAGCCCAGAGATTACATAAAAACTTGTTTATATGTTTTGTGTGGCTTTGTTATTATGTTAAACGTATGGACGAAATTATGGTTTGGTTTGTATTTGTTCTAATAAAGGCATTAGCCTCTAAAGTACATGCCTCGTCTATGAACAATATCTATGTTATGAACAATGTTTGTGGAATGTACATAATGTTGTGTGAATCCATGATTTCCATACCACTTCTGTTCATATTGACTCTTGAAAAAAGCTAAAAAGCTTAAGATGAGAAAATTCTCTGGACGCGGAGATGTAATCTCAAGCTTTCCTAGAAAGCGAAATCAAGGCACACTCGTCCAAATCAAAAGACGAGGTAAAGCCAATGCCTAAGAGCAGATTACAAGAAAATCCAAGGCATGCTCGTCCATAGGATGGGCAAGGTAAAACATAATACCTAATCATACCATGGACGAGGAAAAGATTAGATGTTTTGAACTTGTTAAAGTCACCTACTAAAAAGCTGCCCATGGACAAGCAAAATGCAAGGACGAATAATGCTCCTAATTACCATTTCACATGGACAAATCACACAGTGAAAATTCCAATAAAAGTGGTTAAAGTATATATACATATATGAAATGTAGACGAGCTAAACAAGAATTCTTGTATGTGAAAATAAAAACTCTCATCCATGCATATATAAAAGAAACAGTATTCATTCAGTTGTCTCAAGGGCGGACGAGGAACGTCCAAACACCCAAAATTAAAATTGTTTTATGAAAACTCGTCCTTAAACATGGACGAATCTAATGTGCTTGAATTACATATATATAAAAAAAGGGAATAAAAGCACAAAACATTTGAAATATTTTCTAAACTGAGGCATCAACGTTGGGGTCGTCTTGAGGTTGGGTTGTGGCATCGTCCTCTATATTAGCGTCCTCAGAGCCGAGGTGAAGGAGAGAGCTAGTGGTGGCAGCATTCAAATTGAGAACAATAGAGCTAAAATCTACATTAGGAAACTTTTCAGTAGCGTCCATCCTAAAATCTTCAAACCCTGCTGCATAGTTGGTATCCAAAACATCAGTGTATTGTTTAGATGCTTTGAACTCAGCCACTGCGTCTTCCTTTGCCTTGGAGAGAAGAATGCTATGCTCATCGCTCTATTTCTGCAAGTCTTCAAGACGAGCATCTTTTTCTGCAGCACTAGCCTTCAAACCCTCAACCTTAGTTTTCAACTCCCTCACCTCGTCCGTGGTCATGGCAGCCACTTCAGCCCATTGTTTAGCCTCATCCTTCAACTCCTGTATCCTCGTCTCTAACAGGATCCTCATCTTGTCCAACCCAGTGGCCTGTCTAGACACTGCTATAAACTTGGACATGCCCTATAAAAAACAACAACAAATAAAAGTTAAAAAAAAAAAAAAAAGGGGGAAAAGAAGGAGACTGAAAATTTAGTCAGGCCGAAGATAAATGTTACCTTGAAAAGGTCATGGACACCAGAGTGTTCAAAATCTTTGAGGGACATGTCATAGCAAACGTTTATATCCTCGTCAGAAATAGCATTCTTGAAACGTTCCCAAGCCAGGTCTTCATTTTCAATAATATTTGAAGGGACCTTGTGGGAAGGTTGAGACGAGGTTGACACAGTTTTAGACGGTGGAGTCTTGGACGGGGTGGACTCAACAGGAGTAGACGAGTCAACATCAAAGACTTTGGCGGGCTGGTGAGATGACGGAGTAGGCTTGACTACTTGGGACGAGCCATGCTTGGTCTTCTTGCCACGTCTACTTGGAAGATTCTCCAAATTCAAGTTTTTGGATATAGTCTTCCTCTTATCTCCAGCCAGTGGACGAGCTTGGAGTTCAGGCTCAAGACGGGTCCCCTCAGCACTTACCTCCTTTCCCTTGTTACCTCTCATGGTTGCCATTCCTATAAAAAAAAAATAAAAATAAAAAAAAAGAGAAAGGAAAAGAGTTTACTTTGACACAAAGGAAAGTAAAAATAAAAGATGCAGGGAATGTTTGGAATTTGAAACTTACTTTTTCTTACAGTAATTTCGTGCGCAAGTGCTATGTTAGATGGTTTTGGGCCTAACCCCCACTTGGCAAGCCGTCTAAGATTGACCAAGGAATGAAAATCCCTGTCTGTGTGTAGATGAGCCCTGTGGATGCGGTCTCGATGCAGCTTGCTCAAAGAAGGTCGTCCAATGGCTGTAATGAGAAAAGCAGAAGTTAAATAATGATAATAGTTATAAGCAAAAACAAGAAGAATGGGGAAAAGCTAAGGGACTTACCCTCAGGACGAAGGTTCCCTAGGTCCCCAGTAAAACGACCAAATGTATCCAGGCCAACGTCTACAGGGTTTCCAGCCTAGAAGCCAGAGATGAAGAAAAACTCCGTCTTCCACTTTCTGTTAGACGAGGCCAAGGATTTCACCAGTCTACAATCTTTACCCCTGGCCGTAAACTGATAAAAGCCAGGGGATTGATGAATTTCTGAAGGTTTGTAACAGCAGAGGAACTGGTCCACAGTAATAGAACGGTCCCCTCCAAACACTTCCCTCCACAAAATTTGCATAGAGATAATTAATCTCCATGCATTTGGGTTAAATTGACGTACTCCTAAACCTAGTCTAAATAACAACTCTCTAGTAAAGGCATTCAAAGGAAACCTAAGACCCCCTAGAAGGTAAGCTTCATATACACCTATCCCAAAATGGGGATTACAACACCATTCTCCGCGGATGGGTAATCTAGGATTAAACTCGTCCGGAATTTGATACCATTCCCTAAGGTTGTTTAGTCTATCCTCGTCTGTCTTGGAAGGAATATCTACAGCGCAACTATACACAGTTATCTCCGTCTCGTCCAAAGGACTAGACGGAGGGATGAAAGACGAGGTGCCTGCCTGGGACCCTAAAGTTTTTCTAAGTTGTTCTTGCACTACTTCTATGGGAAACCCAAGGACCCCTGAGACATACTCCTCGTCCGTGGTGTTTCCCCCACTACTATTACTGGTGTCACTAGAGCTATTACTACTATCGTCGTAATACTCGTCTATAGCTTTCCCAGTGCTATTGCTAGACGAGGAGACAGCTATTTCTGACATTTTTTGAAAAGAAAATTTTGGAAACCTAAAAGACGAGAAAAGAGGGAATACCTGGCTCTAGGACGAACAGAAATTATGGACGCGAGGAAACTCCTAGATGAGGCTCTAGACGATGAATGTCAAAGAAGGAAAATCTCAGAAGTGAGGAGGGTAGTGGAGGCATTCCACTATTTATAGATAGTTGACCTGGGCATTTAAAACGACGCCACCAATACGAGACTGACATGTGGCACCTACCTCGAAAAACTGAATCGACGAGACTAATCGCCAATGAGATACCGACACGTAGCAGACTGATTCATTTTACATCTATTATGAACATCTAAGGATGACTTGACAAGTCACCCAATTAGTTGAACGACCCATGTGGACAGGGGGCAACTGATGGTGAAGGAAAAAGTTAACTCCCATCTCGTCCACATACCTCATCCAAATAAAAGAAAGGGCCTTTGAGAGTTTAAATCAACACTCGTCCAATCAGTCTCCATCGTCCTGAAGGACGAGGACAAGACATTGTAATAATGTCTCGTCCGTCCCTGATGACAGACGAGCTAGGAACTATAACAACGTCTCGTCCTTTGTCAAGATGAGATGGACGAGATGAAACGTTGCATTTGTTCCCAACAAATACTACGTTTCATCAACCATTCTATAATAAATTATTGAGGATGAAATCATGTTGTAACTTCCATGACAGTTGTAGAGGTTACTCCAAAGACCCGAGATGACACTAGAAGTTATAAGGTAACCGCCTTAAGCGAACACTATATAAAGGACTTATTGGCAGAAGAGCGAGGTATGAAAAATATTCTCCACAAATAAGAACTTAAGAAATATTTTGAGTTTTTTTGAGACCTTTCACTAACTTTACCATCGGAGGATTCTAGGTCGGCCTCCACCGGTCTCCTCTAACCCTGTTTGATTTTCCAGGACACAGCCTTCAAGATTGACATCCGGAGATTCTCAACCCACTGATTTTCTAACCATCATCAGATTTCATTGTAAAGTTCACTCTAGCCCATGACTAGTAGACTAGAGACCAGGGGGCAAAAGAATGAATCGTCCATGTGGATGGTTTGTCCACTCAACATGTAGTAGGAGTTGGAGTAATATTGCAATCACTCGAAGGGGATCATCTAGAGTATGTCGCTCGTCTACAGTTCTCGACAACCAACAATAAAGTTGAGTATGAAGGTCTTATTAAGGGCCTAGATTTGGCTAAGTCATTAGGAGCCAAATCAGTGGCCTTTCAAGGAGATTCACAACTGACCATAGGTCAGGTGAATGGAATGTGTGAAGCCAAGGAAGAACGATTAAAGATATTTGAGCAAAGTCAAGCATTGCATTAAAGGCTTCACAACGATAAAGTTCCATCAGATTCCAAAGGAAGAAAACACAGAAGCAGATAGTCTAGCTAAAATAGCCACTGTAGACGAATTGGTTGATGAACAGATTAAGGTCCAATACATCCCATGTATAGACATTCCCAAGGTGCATTAGATAGACAGAGAAGCTTACTAGACTACGCCAATCATGTCTTATCTCAAAGATGGACTCCTCCCTGAAGATAAAGAAGAAGCAAGGAAGCTAAGGGTTAGAGCAGCGAAATTTGTCCTCATGGAAGAGGTATTGTATAAAAGGGGTTTTTCTCAACCTTACCTGAGATGCTTGACTCTAGACGAGTCTCACTATGTCATAAGAGACCTACATGAAGGAGCATGTGGAAATCATTCAGGAGCAAGGTCCCTTGTCCATAAGATAGTTTGCACAGGTTACTATTGGCCATCAATGCAAGTAGGCTTGTGACAAATGTTAGCGCTTTAGTAACATACCTAGATGACCATTGGAGTATCTTACCCCGATGACAGCCCCTTGGCCCTTTGCCTAATGGGGACTTGACATCCTTGGTCATTTTCCAATAGGAACCGGGCAAATGAAATTCTTAGTGGTGGGAATTGATTATTTCACTAAATGGGTGGAAGCAAAGCCTTTAGCAAAGATCACCGAACAAAACATCAAAAGCTTTGTTTAGAAGAACATCATTTGCCGCTTTGGATTTCCTAGGGTGCTCGTCTCAAACAATGGACGACAGTTCGACAACACACCCTTCAGAGAATTTTGTGAATAGCTTAGAATTAGGAATCACTACTCCTCACCTTCCCATCCCCAAGCAAACGAGCAAGCAGAAGTTGCAAACCAATCGTATCTTAAAATAATCAAGACTTAACTTGAGGGGATATGGCCTGACAAGCTACCTAGAGTCTTTTGGGCATACATGACAACAATAAGGACTCCCACAGGAGAAACTCCTTTCAAGTTAGTATATGGAAACGATGTAGTGATACCCGCAGAGGTTAGACTAATAAGCTTTAGGGTGGCCCACTGCTACGACTTAAATAATGCTCCCAAGTGTAGGATTGTTGCAAAATAATAACTCAGTAAGTCTGAGGTCAAATCCACTGGGAAAAAGGAATTGATTAGCAAGCCACAAGAAAATAAAACTAAAATAATAAAGTTTAATTGAAGAGATTTTTGATGGTTTAGTAAAATTAATTTAAATTGAGAGAAAATAACAATATATTAAGGTGCTAAGGTTTACGGATCCACATACAACACATCTATTGGTAGTTGATGGTGAATTAAGAATTAAGCCAACTCCAAGCTCGTCCATGAGAGTCGTCCATGTTAAGAAGGCAAGAATGGACCTCCTTGATAGAACTGGTCGTCCATGCACTTGAGGGTCGTCCATTAAGAAAACGGTTGAACGGCCCCAGACACTTAGGAAGTCCAAATTGTGCTTCTCTATAAGAGTTAATGAATTGGATCACACGTTCCTATTCCGAGGCATGAGTGAAAATCGAGGTTCATTGCACAAATTCTTACTAAATACTTAACTTCCAATAACGGTTATGGAAGATAAGATCAAATGGTCTAACTTCCATAGTGGTTGTGGAAGTTAACCTTGAACCTTTGGACCTCCTCAAAAATAGGGGAAGTTACTAGACAAATAACCGCTTCAAGTGTACACTGTATAAATGCTTATTTACATCAAATGAAGGTAAGTTTTTCACAATTCCCAAAAAGTTGGAATTCCAGAATTTAAGAGAGAAACTAACTTAAGCATCAGAGGGTTCTTGGTCGGTGCGCCCCGGTCACCTTTAATCGTATGTTTTCCTTTTCAGGCCTTCCAAAAAGTTGTTAGATTTTTGAAGCCCGGAGCATTCAGCCTACTGATTTTCTTCACATCATTAGTAGTCTTAACAATATTTATTTTATAACTCAACTAAAATTCATATGAAGGATGATCTTAGTCGGATGATTTAACAATAAAAACTCAAGAATTAATTGTCGAAGGTAGTTTCATGAAATTGATTGACTTTAGGCAAAACAAAACTAGTGAATTAGTTCAAAGGAAATACTAAGCATTTAAAGAGTCTGGAGTCTACGATAAATCAAAGAATTATACAGAACTAAACACTTTACTAGATGAGTAAATCAATAAAAAAACATAATAACAAAAGCATTAAAACCAACAAATAATTGTTAAGAACATACCAATAAACGGTTGGGTTTCACCTCTTGCCTTAGCAAGGCTTCTAGCAAGCCATAACACAAATAAAACTCTAAAAACTGTAAAGAAACTTTAAGAAAACCTAAATTATGTTCTATGTCAGCTCTCTCCTAAACTATCTTAATCCTTAAGAGATGATTTTAAAATCATCTCTTAAGGATTGGGATAGTTCTTCTAAATCCATGACTTTAACATATTCAAGTGTGGCATAAAATTGATGAATTCTTAGCATTCGACCAAATCAAAGAATAATGAGACTAAGTAACAACAAAGTTATGTGCTTCCAAATGAAAAAGGAGATCAAAAGAAAATAACCCTCTAAAAAAATGAATGGCTCAAGAACTCACTTGGGTTATAGTCTCTACATTTCATTTTCAAGATTTTCAAAGTCGTCTCTATCTCTCAACCAAGAAACATGTTCATGTGGCTAAAGTGCATGTGCATAATAGTTGAGCATGAAAATAGTGGAATTCTTTAGATAGAAGTACCATAAATAACCTTGACTTAAAACTCTTGCTAAAGCAACACTTCTTCTTCTTCTTCTTTTCTTTATTGGACTAAAAGCAAAAGCAAAAACAAAAATCACTAAAAACAACCCAAAAAAAAAAAAAATTAACATAAAATAAAACCAATGCAAATCATCTCAAGTTCCTCCCCCCAACCTAAAACTTACATTGTCCTCAATGATAACAAGGAAAAACAATAAAGAGTAAAGATTACAGAGAGTACCTTGAAGAGATGAACAAAAATGAACAAAAAAAAAAACTTTAACACTTGCAAAAGGAGTTAGAAAACAAAACAATAAAAGTAATAATAAAAAATAAAAACACAATCTAAACCACGACACAAACACTAATGCTAATTGCTTAGCAAGTCTTGATAAATGGGATCCTCCAAATTAATGGATTCCTCCTCTTGTGAAAAATTCTCAAGAAGTGGCTTGAGACGTTGTCCATTCACCTTAAATATGTTACCATTCTTAGGATTTTCAATTTCTATGGCACCATGGGGGAAAACATTTTTAACAATGAAAGGTCTAGTCCATCTAAATCTTAAATTTCCAGGGAACAAATATAACCTAGAATTTTACAAAAGAACTTTTTGAGATGGTTCAAAAGATTTCCTGTCATGAAAAACCTTTATTCTTTCTTTAGAAATCCTAAAATTCTCATATGCATCATGCCAAATTTCTTCCAACTCATTCAATTGCAATTTTCTCAATGAACTAGTCTTGTCTAAGTTAAAGTTAAACATCTTTGTCACCCAATATGATTTATGTTCCAATTTCACAGGCAAGTGACAAGCTTTACCATAAACAATTCTATAGGAAGACATACCAAGAATATTTTTATAGGCAATGCGGTACGCCCAAAGTGCCTCATTCAACCTCAAAGACCAATCTTTACGATTTGGGTTAACTGCCTTTTCCAAAATTTGTTTAATCTCCCTTAAGCTCAACTTGTCCACTTGTTTGTGGGTGATATAGGGTGGCAACCTTGTGTGTTTTGTAATATTTTCTCATTAATGCCTCAAAAGGTCGATTGCAAAAGTGCAAGCCCCCATCACCAATAATTGCCCTAGGAATGCCAAACCTTGACAAAACATTTTCCTTTAAGAATTTCAAAAAAATATTGTGATCATTCTTTTTGCAAGGAATAGCCTCAACCCATTTTGAAACATAATCTACAGCCACTAGAATGTAAAGATATCCAAAAGAAGGAGGAAACAGACCCATGAAATCTATGCCCCAACAATCAAAAATTTCAACAACTAAAATTGGGTTTAAAGGCATCATATTTCTATGAGTTATTCCTCCTAACTTTTGACAAGACTCACAAGATTTGCAAAAATGATGGCCTTGCATCCTTCTTTGAAAGAAGATGATTTAAAGCTGCATGGTCAGTGAAAACAACAACATGTAAGAGACCGCGCCCCCGACCCTTTTTATGATGTTGGGCCAAACCCTCGTGAATGGGTGGAGTCGTGTTATTACTTCTCAAAATGGAGGTTTGACTAGTTATATTTTCCCCTTTAGATTAAAGGTTTTACAATGGAGTCGCCACTTATTTAATTATTGGAATAAATAAAAAAACCAAAATTGAAAAATTCCTCATTTTATTAATTTGAAATTGAATTTACATTGATCATAGGAAAATTACACAGCCTTGGTCCTAGATACAATTTAAGATAAAATTACATGGCTTTGTTTCCTAGTTACAATCTAGAAATTGAAAATTATAAAGATAAGCATTGACCTATCAACCCTTGATCTAAGCTCGGAGGCTATGTTACAAGGTGGGAAGGTGTTAGGCACCCACTTTGCCTAGTGAAACCGGTCTTCTAGACTATGGTGGCCAACATTCATATCTTATCATCTAATATGTCAATCAATTTACATGTTGAATTTAATGTGTATGCATATGAGAAACCCTAATTCAATTTATTAAGCATTGCATTTGGATTGAAAAATAAATTCTAGTGAATGTGTGTGGATGGTGATAACCTAGATTCAAGGATTTGAAAGAATTATTAAACAAACATATTTTTCATATTTTTGATGTGGATTTAATATTAAAACTAGTGTTATGCATGAACATGTGATGAACAACCAAGAACACGTGAAGAACATATAAGAACAATTAAGAGCATTCAAACATATTCAAGGGAATTTAAATAATAACTATCATGCTTTAATCTTAAATTCTCATCATAGCAACATAAAAAACTAGTTAGGAAAAGAGATTCTACCTTCATGCAAGATCCATATGGTGGAGGAGGAGACTCTTGGTGGAGGTCCTAAGGGTGGAGGAAAAAAAGAAGAACTAGGAGAGGGAGAGTGAGTCTCACTCAATACCTTGAGTCTCAAGAAGACCAAGATATGACAAAACTACTCTACTTCACTAGAACTCAAGAGAGGAGAAGAGAGGGGGGTTTTTTTTTTGTCTCTTGGAATGAAGGAGAGAGAGGGTTTATATAGTAGTGGTGAAGGAAATATGAATGGAAGACCATTTAATGAGGGTTGACAAAAAATCATGAACCTAGACCTCATTTTAGCCTTGGAAAAAATCTGGTGCATTAAATGGAGAGATTGGTGGGAGTGAGTAGCAAGCCAAAATTCGGTTTTCTCGTAGCTACTGTAACAGCTTGTAAAGCCAATTTCGAAAAATCATATCTGACTTAATTCTAATCAGAATTATCTCGTTCTTATGCTCAAATTGAAGCCCCAGATGTCTAGTTTCTGGAAAAATTAACTTCATTCACAGATCCAAAATATTCTGAGAGATATCGATGAAATGGTGAGCAGAGGTCATTTGTTAGAAAATGGTTTCAGCACAATTAACATTAATAGGTCCCAAATTAGCTCCCAATTAACAACAAATGGCTCCAATCACTCCCATTTTAGACTTAATTAGTTCCAAATTTACTCTAATTAAAAGATAATTGCACAAATTACTCATTGAATAATTAATGTTTAACTATCTAATTAATTAGGTGTGTGCAATCTTACCATAAAATGTAGTCCTAACCAATCAAATTATGACACATCATTGATCTCAAATTGATTATACTTATAACCAATTGAAATCAATTGTTCATAATCACATATAGTCAGACTCAATTTGTGATAGTACATCTCAATTATTAAAACTTGATTTGATGATAGCTTTCAATATGGGGGTCCGATTAGGGTTTATGACCAGTCGATTTGATTGTTACAACATCAAGATCATTTTGGTGAAATGAGATTAAAGATGTAATGACCAGAATCAAGATGCATATTTCCAAGGAAAAATTACCCTTTTACCCTCTAGGTGAGGTTAAATGCGGATTGCAAAATGGGGTGTCAACAGAATGCCCTTTATTGGTAGAGCTTGAAAAGTGAATGTCAATGTATGAAAGAGACACCTAACGTTGCAATCAGTATTTAACCGTGGTGAATCTATGATGCATGTAGATAAAAATGCAGACCGTCATGTTGTGGATCAAAATGTGGACTGAATCTCCAGGGAGATTGCCTACATACCTCTTAGTGAGAGGATCAGGTCCCAAACGTAGTTCATACATTCAGCCTTTTTTTTTTGTTTTTTTTTTTTTTTTTTTTTGCCTTTTTTTGTGGAAAAAAAAAATGAGTACAAGACATGCTTACCAGTGGTTACGACAAAATGAGGATTTCAGTCGTGATCTTGAATTTTGGACATGCTTTCTAAAGGTCCGATGGATTTGAAGCTTTGGACGTGCTTCCCAGAGGTCCGTGGATTTGAATTTTGGACGTGCTTCCCAGAGGTCCGATGGATTGAAGTTTGGACGTGCTTCCCAGAGGTCCGTGGATTTGAATTTTGGACGTGCTTCCCAGAGGTCCGATGGATTGAAGTTTGGACGTGCTTCCCAGAGGTCCAATGGATTTGAAATTTGGACGTGCTTCCCAGAGGTCCGATGGAATTGGATTTTGGACGTGCTTCCCAGAGGTCCGATGGTTTGAATTTTGGATGTGATTCCTAGAGGTCCGATGATTGGAATTTTAGACGTGCTTCCCAGAGGTCCGTGGATTGGAATTTCGGACATGCTTCCCAGAGGTCCAATGATTTGAAGTTTTGGACGTGCTTCTTAGAGGTCCGATGGATTTGAATTTGGACATGCTTCCTAGAGGTCCGATGGATTGTAGTTTGGACGTGCTTCCCAGAGGTCCAAGGATTTGAATTTTGGACGTGCTTCCCAGAGGTCCATTGAAATTGAATTTTGGACATGCTTCCCAGAGGTCCAATGGATTTGAATTTGGACGTGCTTCCCAGAGGTCCGATGGTTTGATTTTGGATATGCTTTCCAGAGGTCCATTGAAATTGAATTTTGGACGTGCTTCCCAAAGGTCCGATGGTTTGAAGTTTGGACGTGCTTCCTAGAGATCCAATAGAATTGAATTTTGGACATGCTTCCCAGAGGTCCAAGGATTGAAAATTTTGGACATGCTTCCCAGAGGTCCAAGGATTTGGAAGGTATTATTCATAGATGTGTGTGGGTCTTTTACCCTAGTACCTGCAAAATAAATACTTTCAATTAGTAACAGAGTTATTCATTGAAAAAACTTTGGCATACCTGGCGAATGCCCCTAGTTTGGGACATATTTCATGCTTTGATGAATGCTGAGGGTGGACAATTGACTTGATGTTGCACCGCTGGAGAATATGGAAGAGGATGATAGCTTTCTGTTCTTGAAGAAGAATTTAATGAAGGTTTTTTTTTTTTTTTTTGAAGAATTTGGAAATCTTGAATTTTTTGAAGGAATTTGAATTTTTTTTTTTTAAACAACCTAAGAAGTATGAGCCCAATGCCCTTAGTCCCCAGGCTTTTTGAAAATTCTCTCTTTTCTTTTCTTCTCTCTCTTTTTTTTTTTTTTTTGAAAGATATGGAAAAAAAAATTTCTTTAAAAAAAAATTGAAAATCTTTTTTTTTTTTTGAAAAATTTATTTTATTTTTTGAGATTTGAAGATTTTTTCATTATCAAAAAGTAAAGAAGATGAAGATGAAGATGAAGTAAAATTGATGAAGATTTATTCATGATTATTTTTTTTTTGAAAAAACTATCATTTGAATGAAAATAACTTTGGCTGGAAGTTGATGCGGATTGCTGGATAAGTCATTGCTTAATTCCTGCAAAAATATAATTTCAATTAGCAATGGATTTATTTATTGAAATGAATTGGAAGTACTTACCCAATGCCCCCAGTTTGGGGCATATTCCATGCTTAGATTGAAGCTGAATTCATTTGATGATGTGACCATTGGGAAACATGAAAGAAGATCATGGTCCTCCATCCTTGGTTCCTGCAAAAAGGCTTTCTTTCTCTAGCTTGTTAGAAACCAATTATCGTGAAAACTTGCACACAATATAAATAGGCCAATGTTCCAAGTTTAAACATGATTAATGCAAACAAATGGGCTAAATCTAACATGCACCCAAACAATTTTGTCACATTGTTTTGACTTTGTTCTCCAAGATTGTTTGGGTGATTGGGACGAGGCCTCTGCAAGGCTGCTTACGTACCTCTCTCATAGAGGATCAGGTCAAGATGTAGTTCAAGAGAACTGGATTTTGAAAAAGAATAAATTTTTTTTTTTTAACAAGAGGTGATCCTTTGAATAACCATTTTGGCAAATCAAAGTATTTAAGAATCAAACAAATCTCTTTGATTAGGAAGGATCAAGATCATTAAACTCATGTAATCAAATTTGCTTCATCCTTTTGAACATCGTCAGATTAAGTCTCCAAAGGCAATTAAGAAATGAAATGTGATAATATTTATGAATCACATTGTTGGGTGCAAACAAGGAGAGTGCTCCAAGTTTGGAAGTTCTTTTGAGTCATTTTGAGGATTTGAGAATTTGAGAAATTTTGTCCTCGGACATATCATCCTGTGGGGTTTGACAATTTTAAGCATTTTTCCTTTTTAATTCAAGAGAAAAATATTATTAGAGTTTAAGATGCGCCTACAATTAGCAAGACTTCAAGGAGGTCTTATTCATGGGTTGTAATGTAGGCCGGGTTTAGGTTATGAAATGAATAATATAAAAAGGCTTAAAATTCCCTATGATGTTCCCCCAAGTATGCATTACTCAAAAATCAAGTATTGGAAGAGTTTTCTCATTTCTTCATTGTCATCTTCTCACTAGTCTTCATTATTCACTTGTATCAACATTTGTTTTTATGCTCATTCATCTTGAATCATACCTCTAGACTTTCATCTTGTAAAATTATTCTCTTCTTAGGTTGCATCTTCAAGTTTCCAACTTGGTGGGATTTACCCCTTTTTTTCTTTTCTTTGGCCCTAATTTTTGCCTTGGCCGCCCTTTCGGGTTTTCAACCTAGCAGGTTTTCTTCTTTTTCTTTTTTTCATCTCTTGATTGAATGAACTTTTGGGTACATTTTGCCCTTCTTGTTTTTCTTAGATTAATGATTTTTGGTCATTTTGATGCACTTTCTAGACTCCTTTCTTACCTTGATGCACTTGCACCTTTCTGTGCTTGATGAATCTTTCATTTTTTGATGAAATTTTTTTTAGATGAATCTTGTATTCCTCTTGGCATGATGAATTTTAGGCTCTTCAAACTTGGTGCACACTTTTTCTCTCTCACATTGAGGAATTTCATTTCTCTTTCCTTGATTGAGTGAAAGCTCATTTTTCTTTGATGATCTCTTATCTTTAGCTTAATGAATTCTCTACTTGTCTTTCATGTCCTCTAGGAGAGCTTTATCAATTAGCTTCAAAGCTCAAGGTTGATTTCTCCTCAACATGAGATTTAAGCATGCATACTTTGAATTTTCCCACCCTAGGTTTAGATTTTAGTGGGTTCATGCGAAAAATAGGCTAAGTGTTTAAAGGCTCAAATGGGTTAGCAATGGATAATGATCATTCTAGGTATTAAGGTATAATCTTGTTTTACCAAGGACGGCCTCCTATCCCTAGCAATGCTTGCTTGTAGGCACAGTGACTTGAGCTCTTTTAATAAATTCCTCTTAAAAGAAAAAGTATGAATGCTCTATTGGAGACACAAAAGTTTTCAGAAATTTGGAATGAATGCATGAGCCTTTTGAATTTTCTGATGGATAGATTTTCTTTGATTGCCTTGTAAGACCATTTCTTCTTTTATTCAAAGTAATTTAGCAAAAGTGTTTACACAGATCAAATGAAATCAATCATTTCTCAGTACAAGTTGATTGTTCAAGCCTTTAAACATCTTAATTTAGAAAAAGTTTTGTCCAAGGGATCCTTATATACCATTTTGAAAAGAAGACTTTAAAGAATCTTGAAATCTTTGAAAGAAAAAAAAATGGGTCTTTTTGAAAAAATCACTAGGAAATCCAATGCCCCTAGTTCAAAGAATTTTTTTTTAAAAATGACTTAAAGGCTCAATGCCCCTAGTCCAAAGACTTTTTTCATTTGAAAAATTTTCTCTTTTTTTGGGAAAGATTTGGAAATCTTGAAATTTTTTTTTTTTGAAATTTTTTTTTCTTAATATATATACATGAACAAAGCTCATTAAATGCTACATGAAAATTTTGAATTCAAAGAAACATGGAATAAACAAACAAACTTTAAGTTTAACCATGATATTGCAAACCAAATGTGGAGTGAGGCAAAGTTGGGCCGCTTGCTTCTTCTTTGTCCATTTAGGATGCTTGAGGCTTCGTGTGCTTGAACCTTGATTATGATGAAATGGCTTGGGCTTGCACTTGGAAGGCTTGAACCTTGATTATGACCTTTTGATATTTGCTTGAAATGGCTTGAGCTTGCACTTGAAATGCATGCATCTTGTGAGCTTTTGGCTTTTGATGTTGATCATGCGTATACACCTTTGATGGGCTCAAGTATTGGGCTTAGAATGATTCAAGAAACAATTTTCGGTTTCCATACCAAGTAGAGTTCAATCACAAGCCTTTGGGCTTGAGTTCATTCATAGCATACAAGGTTCAAACAATTATGATGGGCTTAAGCGTTGGACTTAGGCTCATTATGGTTCAAACAATGGCCAAACACATGCATAATGTAATGCAATTTACACAGACCGACCTAAAGGTAGGTTCTATGGGTCATTACAATATGGGTAGAAGGTAGGTTAAAGGTCCCCATAAGCTAGGACGTCGTATCTCCCAACTTGTGATGCCAGGAGCGCCGCGTTAGTATGAACGGTACAGTTTGTCCCTATGAACCACCATGGCATAACCATGATGATCCTTGTCGTGGTGGGTTGTAGGTTCACCACTGGGCATATGAGTCTCAGGAAGACCACAATTCACGGCTAATACTACCGAGCTTCCGGACTAGCACATAAATAAAATAAATTCCATTCAAGCAAATGATGCATGGCATGCAATATAATGACATATTAGACATATTATATACAAAAAGCAATAAACAAAAAATGACATGGTTGGCCACCATAACCTAATTGAAGCTTAACCCTCAATATCCCCAGTGGAGTTGCCACTATGAGAGACCGCGCCCCCAACCCTTTTTATGATGTTGGGCCAAACTCTCGTGAATGGGTGGAGTCGTGTTATTGCCTCTCAAAATAGAGGTTCGACTAGTTATATTTTCCCCTTTAGATTAAGGGTTTTACAATGGAGTCGCCACTTATTTAATTATTGGAATAAATAAAAAAACCAAAATTGAAAAATTCCTCATTTTATTAATTTGAAATTAAATTTACATTGATCATAGAAAAATTACATAGCCTTGGTCCTAGATACAATCTAAGATAAAGGTACATGGTTTTGTTTCCTAGTTATAATCTAGAAATTGAAAATTATAAGGATAAGCATTGACCTATCAATCCTTGATCTAAGCTCGGAGGCTATATTACAAGGTGGGAAGGTGTTAGGCACCTACTTTGCCTGGTGAAACCGGTCTTCTAGACTATGATGGCTAACATTCATATCATATCATCTAATATATCAATCAATTTAAATGTTAAATTTAATGCGTGTGCATGTGAGAAACCCTAATTCAATTTATTAAGCATTGCATTTAGATTGAAAAATAAATTCTAGTGAATGTGTGTGGATGGTGATAACCTAGATTCAAGGATTTGAAATAATTATTAAACAAACATATTTTTCATATTTTTGATGTGGATTTAAGATTAAAACTAGTGTTATGCATGAACATGTGATGAACAACCAAGAACATGTGAAGAACATATAAGAACAATTAAGAGCATTCAAATATATTCAAGGGAATTTAAATAATTACTATCATGCGTTAATCTTAAATTCTCATCATAGCAACATAAAAAACTAGTTAGGAAAAGAGATTCTACCTTCATGCAAGATCTATATGGTGGAGGATGAGACTCTTGGTGGAGGTCCTAAGGGTGGAGAAAAAAAAGAAGAACTAGGAGAGGGAGAGTGAGTCTCACTCAATACCTTGAGTCTCAGGAAGACCAAGATATGACAAGACTACTCTACTTCACTAGAACTCAAGAGAGGAGAAGAGATGAGGGTTTTTTTGTGTCTCTTAGAATGAAGGAGATGAAGGGTTTATATAGTAGTGGTGAAGGAAATATGAATGAAAGACCATTTAATGAGGGTTGACAATGAATCATGAACCTAGACCTCATTTTAACCTTGGAGAAAATCTGGTGCATTAAATGGAGAGATTGGTGGAAGTGAGGAGCAAGCCATAATTCGGTTTTCCTGTAGCTGCTGTAACAGCTTGTAGAGCCAACTTCGAAAAATCATATCTGACTCAATTCTGATCGGAATTGTCTCGTTCTTGTGCTCAAATTGAAGCCCCGGATGTCTAGTTTGTGGAAAATTAACTTTATTTACAAATTCAAAATATTCTGAGAGATATCGATGAAATGGTGAGCAGAGGTCATTTGTTAGAAAATGATTTCAGCACAATTAACATTAATAAGTCCCAGATTAGCTCCCAATTAACAACAAATGGCTCCAATCACTCCCATTTCAGACTTAATTAGTTCCAAATTTACTCTAATTAAAAGATAATTGCACAAATTACTCATTGAATAATTAATGTTTAACTATCTAATTAATTAGGTGTGTGCAGCCTTACCATAAAATGTAGTCCTAACCAATCAAATTATGACACATCATTGATCTCAAATTGATCATACTTATAACCAATTGAAATCAATTGTTCATAATCACATATAGTCAGACTCAATTTGTGATAGTGCATCTCAGCCATTAAAACTTGATTTGATGATAGCTTTCAATCTGGTGGTTCGATTAGAGCTTATGACCAGCCGATTTGATTGTTACAACATCAAGATCATTTTGGTGAAATGAGATTAAGGATCTAATGACCAGAATCAAGATGCATATTTCCAAGAAAAAATTACCCTTTTACCCTCCAAATGAGGTTAAATGCGGGTTGCAAAATGGGGTGTCAACACAACAAGAGAGCCAAGAATATATGAACGGAATTTATCTAAGGCAAATACCATAGCAAGTAACTCTTTTTCAGTTGTAGAATAATTCATTCTAGCTTCATTCAAAGTCTTACTTGCATAATAAAATACATGAGATTTTTTTATCCTTTCTTTGCCCTAAAACAACTCTAATCGCATAATCACTTGCATCACACATAATTTTGAAAGGTAAAGTCCAATTTGGTGGTTGCATAATAGGTGTAGTGGTAAGCATGCCTTTTAGCTTATCAAAAGTTTCTTGGCAAGCTTGGGTCCATTCAATGGGAGTGTCATTTGTTAGGAGGTTACATATAGGTCTAGATATGAAACTAAAGTCTTTTATGAACCTCCTATAAAATCCAGCATGTCCTAGGAATGATCTCACATCTTTAATAGTCTTAGGTGTAGGCAAATTAGCAATCAACTCAATTTTTGCTTTATCCTCTATGCCTTTTGAAGAAACAATGTGGCCTAATACAATCCTTTTGCAACCATGAAAGGATACTTTTCCCTATTTAATAGTAAATTCTTTTCTTCATGCCTAGTTAAGACTTTTTGCAAATTAGAAAGGCATTCATCAAAAGAGTCACCAAACACAGAAAAATCATCCATGAAAACCTCTAAATAATGCTCTACCATGTCACTAAAAATACTTAGCATGCATCTTTGAAAAGTGGCAGGTGCATTACATAAACCAAATGGCATCCTCCTAAATGCAAAAGTACCAAAAGGACAAGTAAATGTGGTTTTCTCTTGATCTTCAAGTGCAATTTCAATTTGATAGTACCTAGAATACCCATCTAAAAACCAATAGTACTCATGACCCGCTACTCTGTCTAAAACTTGATCCAAGAAAGGTAAAGGGAAGTGATCTTTCCTAGTGACTGCATTCAATTTTCTATAATCAATACACATGCGCCATCCTGTGGTGACACGAGTTGGAATTAACTCATTATTCTCATTTTTTATCACAGTTATTCCAGATTTCTTAGGCACCACTTGAGTAGGACTTACCTATTTACTATCTGCGATGGGGTATATGATACCCACATCTAACAATTTAAGCATTTCGGTCCTAACTATCTCTTTCATTGTAGGGTTCAACCTACATTGCGTCTCTTTAGATGGTTTAGCATTGTCCTCTAAATAAATCTTGTGAGTACAAACCAATGAGCTAATTCCTTTAATGTCAGCTATGTTCCATCCTATGGCACTCTTATGTTTTCTCAAAACATTTAATAACTTACCTTCTTGCAAAGAGTCAAGTTTAGAAGATATTAGTACAGGAAAAATCTCATCGATTCCTAGAAAAGCATACTTGAGCTCAATGAGCAAGGGCTTCAACTCCAATTTTGGTACTTGCTTACTAGATGGCAACAACTTCATCTCACGAGGTGGCAACTCCTCATATTTCAATTTCCAATTGCTCGCTTCCAATTCCTGTGCAGATTCCAAAAGACAGTGAATGTAGACAATTTCGGAATTCTCATCAAAATTAAAATCACATGTGTTAGGACATATGTGGTTCGCTTGTTAAGAACATATGTCATTCTTTTATGTACTTGACTAATCCTTTGACAAAACGCACTTTACTTGTATTTGGGTAGATCTAGGATGTGTTAAAATACTTCAAGAAACCATGCTTCAAGATCAAGTGTTGAAGTCTTCAAATCTGTCCAAGAAAACAAGCTGAAAGTGCAAATTCATTAAATCTCGACAGCTGCATCTATTGAGCTTAAGAAAGCTGTTCTAGCCCCGTGTGCTTGACACCTTCTCGACAGCTTCTATCTGTCGAGGTTTATAAAATCAGAATTTCTGATCTAATTTCTTGGGATCCGTGGATGTGTCTTTGGGCCTTCTTTTCTTCTAACTCTAGACATATAAAAGGATTGTTTTAAGGGCCGTCAAAGAGTTCACAAGTTGCACAAGCATTGAGCAAATCCTATTCAAGCAAATTGTGATCGGAGACAAAGTTTTGACCTAGTTCATCACTATTAAAGAAGTTGCTGTGTATTTGCACCAAAGGGTTTTGTGACCAAGCATCTTCTTGATCGTCATCGTTGGGATGAACTGAAGAACTTTGCAGTCAACAAACTTTCTTTAGTTTGTGATTGAAGTCACGTACTGGGATCCGTGCATTGGTTAGTCACGTACTTGGGAACCATGCATCAAAATGGGAAATTGTCACTACAGAACGAGTCCAATTGGGTATTAGGGTAAGGGTTCAACTGTAGGTTGGTAAGCTACTTGGGATTCCTTTACTAGTAACCGCTTGTTGTGATAATAGTGGAGTTTCGGGAGTGGTGACCTGAAAATCACCCGGTGGGGTTTTTGCCGTCAGGTTTTCCCCATTCGTAAACAAATCGCCGTGTTATTTATTTTTCACTGCATAATTAGTTTATTGGTGATTTGTTTGTGCTACCACACGTTTGCATGTTAAATTGATTAATTAATAACTTGACTAATTAATTAATTAATTTAATCACAAGGGGTCAATACGTTTTTGGCCTATCAAGTGGTATCAGAGCAGGCACACTCTGATTAGGTTTAATCTTTGCTGTGTTGATCCATTGACCCCTGTTGTCATGGCTGTAACCGACTTGAAGAGATCTTTGTTTTCAAATACATCTTGTTTTTTTAATCTCTATTTGTTTGAGTGTCTCAGAAAATACAAGTCTAAAAGTTATTTGAATTCTCTTATGATGAATATTGGAAAAGATCTCAGTTTGACCAAGAGGAAACTAGATTGTCTCAGAATAAGAATGTGCAGAAGACTTCGTCTAAGAAGAGTAAAAATCAAAGGCTTAGCTTGTAAAAGGCAGATGAGAGAAAGAACCATTCCCACTGATCTGTCATCTAAGCATGAAGTGTGTTTTATGATGAAATCCGCATTCAAAGTTATGGACACGTGTTTGTGGTACCTTGACAGTGGTTGTTCAAGACACATGACTGGAGACCGATCTCTCTTCAAGGTTTTCGAATCTAAGAAAGGTGGCAATGTCACTTTTGGTGATGGGAGCAAGTCACAGATTAAAGGGAAATGAATCATCTCTCTACCTGGACTGCCAGACATTGCAAATGTACTCTATGTAGAAGGTCTAAGGGTGAACCTGTTAAACATAAGTCAGATATGTGATCAAGACTTCATGGTACTGTTCTCAAAGGGAAAGTGTCTTGTCATGGATGAGTCTGGAAAGAAACTCATAAGTGGGGTTCGTACTTTAGACAACTATTATGGTTTGGTTCCTAAGGCTGATATTGTGTGCAACAGTATTTGATTGCCAAATGAAGATCTATGGCATCAACGAATGGAACATGCTAGTTACAAACATCTTTCTATTGTATCTAAGCATGACTCTGTCTTAGGGATACCAAAGCTTAATAGAATAAGCAATGTGGTGTGCGGACCATGTCAGCTTGGAAAACAGACAAAGCTAAGCATCCAAGTACTCAGACATCAGCTACATCTAGACCATTGGAGCTTCTACATTTGGATCTTATGGGTCCAACCAGAACCGAGTCTTTTGGTGGTAAGAGATACATCATGGTTGTAGTAGACGACTTCACTAGGTACACTTGGGTCATTCTTCTACGATCTAAGTCTGATGCTCCTAAGCACATTGAAGCCTTGTGCACAAGACTGCAGAATGAAAAAAGTCTAAAGATTGATCGAATTCGAAGTGACCATGGTAAAGAATTCGAAAACTCATATATGGAGTCATTTTGCACAAGATCAAGTATATCTCAAGAATTCTCTGCTCCTATTACTCCTCAGCAAAATGGTGTGGTAAAAAGAAAGAACAGGGTTATTCAGGAGATGGCCAGAGCCATGTTGCATAACAAAGATGTGGCTAGAAACTTGTGGGGAGAAGCCGTTAACACTGCATGTCATACGGTTAATAGGGTGTATTTTAGACTCGGTACCAAAAAGACTCCTTATGAGTTATGGAAAGGATGGAAGCCGAATGTGAAGTATTTCAGAATCTTTGGAAGTACTTGTTTCATCCTCAAGGATAGAGAAAATGTGGGAAAGTTTGACTCCCGAAGTGATGAAGGTATATTTCTGGGATACTCCTCCACAAGCAAGGCTTATCGGGTATACAACAAAAGAACTATGAAGGTAATGGAAACAGTGAATGTTGTTATTGATGAGTCTTCAGATTCCAATTCTAAAAAAGGTATTGTGGAACTCCCTAAAGAAATTCTTCCTCCTAAGCCTAAGGAAGTTCAAGATATTGCTGAACAAGAACCTGCATCTCCAAGTACTCCCGGTACTCCCAGTGTTGAGGAAGACTCTGCAGATATACCCACTTCACCAGATTCTGAGTCTCATGAAGAGAAAGGACCTTCCTCTAGGATTAAATTAAATCATCCTTTAGAAGTTATTGTGGGAAACATGAATGAACTCACATTAAGGAAACGTACAGTTGATAAATGTGTTGCTAACTTTGTGTCTTATTCTTGTTATTTATCACAGGTTGAACCCATAAAAGTTGAGGAATCTCTTCAGGATGAAAGTTAGGTCGAAACAATGTATGATGAACTGCTTCAGTTTCAGAGAAATGATGTCTGGACCTTAGTACCTAGACCAGAGGGTGAGCACATCATTGACACAAAGTGGATATTCCGTAACAAGATTGATGAGGAAGGCAATGTGATTTGCAACAAGGCTCAGCTTGTAGCTCAAGGATACTCACAAATGGAAGGGGTAGACTATGATGAAACATTTGCCCCAGTTACCCGTATGGAGTCCAGCATAATTCTCCTTGCTCTAGCATGTCATTTGAAATTCAAACTGTATCAGATGGATGTAAAGACCGCTTTCTTGAATGGGCTACTCAAAGAAGATGTCTATGTGGCTCAACTAAGAGGATTCATTGATCCACACTTTCTAGATCATGTGTTATATCTCAAGAAGGCACTTTATGGCTTAAAGCAAGCCCCTAGAGCTTGGTATGATCGGCTCACACAATACCTGGTGTCACATGGGTTCAAAAGAGGAAAAGCTGATCAGACTCTCTTCATCAAGAAGGAAGATGGCAAGTTGATTGTTGCACAAGTCTATGTTGATGATATCATCTTTGGTTCAACTAAGGATGAACTAGCTCATGGCTTCTCAAAACTCATGCAAGCCGAGTTCAAGATGAGCATGATTAGAGAGCTAACTCACTTCCTTGGACTACAGATTCGTCAACAGGATTCAGGTATATTTCTATCTCAATCTAAATATGCTAAGAATCTTGTGAAAAAGTTTGGTTTGGAATCTGCTAGTGCTGTGAGAACCCCTATGAGCCCAAATGTTAAACTTACTGTAGACTTGTTAGGCAAGAGTGTTGATCCTTCTCTCTATAGAAGCATGATAGGTAGTCTTCTTTCCCTTACTACTAGTAGACCTGACATTAGTTACAGTGTTGGAGTGTGTGCTAGATATCAGGCTAACCCCAAAGAATCACACATGACTACTTTAAAAAGAATTATAAAGTATGTGAAAACCACTGCTGAGTTTGGTGTGTGGCATAGTAAGGACACAAATGATGTCTTAGCTGGGTACTCTGATGCTGATTGGGCTGGCAATGCTGATGATAGAAAGAGTACTTCGGGGGGTTGTTTTTATGTGGGTAACAATCTTGTCTCCTGGATGAGCAAAAAGCAGAACTCCATCTCATTATCCACTGCAGAAGCTGAGTACATTGCTGCCAGTAGCTGTTGCACCCAACTCCACTGGATGCAAAAACTCCTTCATGATTATGGTATTTGTCAAGAGCATCTTACTATCTACTGTGACAATACCAGTGCCATCAATATCTCTAAGAATCTAGTTCAACATTCTCGAACCAAACACATAGAGATTCGACATCACTTCATTAGGGAGCTTCTCGAAGATGGTACACTCACTCTTGAGTTTATCCACACTGATGATCAAAGGGCTGACTTGTTCACTAAACCTCTTGACAGCAAACATTTTAAATTCCTTCGTCAAAACATTGGTGTTATCTCCATGGATTGATCTCCTTCTCTCGTCCTTCTCTCTCATGCATTTGCATCTAGTTTTATGCTTTGCTTTGTTTAACATGTTTTTGGTTGTTTGTTTTCAGTTTTGTTCATTTTGTTTTTGATATAAAAATAAAAATAAAAAATTTGAAAAATCAGAAAAATAGAAAAACAGTGTGTGTTTTGTGTACTTTGGTACTTGTGTACCTTGGATGGCCATTGAAGCAAAGTTTTCTAAACTTTGTATCTTTTGTAGCTTAGATGAGCATCTCTATGCACAACTAAGCAAGTGAGCTTTGTGGCTCTTGTTTGTGATGAGTAAGATTAAGTTATCTCTTGAACTTAACACTCGAATCACTCTTTTTGACGGGTAGGACTAGAAAATCCTAAGAGAAAGGCATAAATAACCATCTCATCACTGTTGCCCGCCAATTATAATATGACACATGTATGCTTCGGCATAGCAAAAGTGCAGTGTCAAAGACATCTGTATGCTTCGGTATAGCAAAAGTGCAATGTCAAATGCTTAACATCTTGGGTATTTCTTTTCTTTCTCTTATATGCCCATGCATGATATGCTAAATAAAAGAAAATATGCAAAGAAAATAAAAAGCAAAAAGATAAAAAAATGCTTTAAATATGATTGCAAGCTTGTATTCTAGGAGATGTGGGAGTTATAGGATGTACCTCGAAGGTGATAGTCCCCATCAAACAGTTATGATTGTGTGTGAGTTAAAGTGATTTTCTTATATCTCAAATCGTCATAACTTGTACACACATATGCAATCTTGCGATGTTTTTCACACACAACACGCAATATTCTTTGCTACTCTTGATACATGTGCAGGTACAATGTGATTTGGCCATCACAAGGTTTTACATGTGCTATTGTATACTCACTAAACTGTCTTGACTTGTTTTTGAAATATAAAATTTATTAGACTTGTTGTGTGTGTGTGTGTGTGTGTGTGTTTTTGAGGATCCATGTGCTTAATATTCTTATTGAGAGATGTTTTTGAGAGCTTAATATGTTGATTGGATCAGTGTTTGAGTTGCATGTTGGATTGCATTCATGTCTGTGTTTTTCTCTTCTCAAAAAACTGTTTTTAAAAGCAAGCTCAACACCTCCTCGATACCTAGCTGTTTGTCGAGCTTCTCAAGCTTTTTCTTATTGAGCTCCTCAATCGAGAAATCTCCTGCCTCCTCGATAGATTCTCGACACCTGGCCGATCGATCGAGCTTTTGTTCTCAATCTGGTGTTTTATCCCTCGATACCTCCTCGACACCTTCAGCTGTCGACGTTCTTTTTCTTGACACCTCCCTCGATAGCTGTCTCGACACCTCTCGACACCTCATTTGTTGAGATTTACTGAGGACTCTATTTAAGCTCCTCGTACGATCCGAACCTCATTTCTCTCGATCTTTCTCTCGATAGCTCTTTGTTTTCTTTCCCAAACACTCTCATCTCACTCCAATCTTGCTCCTCAAGGTTTCTTCAAGCTTCCTCAAGTTTTTCTTCACTTGGTAAGCTTCCTATCTCTTCATCCTTCATGCATTTCATGATTTGAAACCTAGGTTTTAGGGTTTTTGAAAAATTTTGGGGTTTTTCAAAATTGATGAGTTTTTGTTGAAATTTTGGGTTGGGTTTTCATTTAAATGTGTTTAAAACCTCATACATTGCATCACATTTGCATTATAATGGTATTTTCATGCATTTAGATGTGTGTAATATGCTTATGTGCTGGTAGGATTGGATTGGGCTGAGCCCATAATGCTTTTTACTTTGCATGTCACATGCTCATGCATTTTCATGCATACGTACTCTCTTTTCAATATATATTGATATATTTGAAATGTTTTGGGACTTTTCTGATTGTTTCCTTCTCTCTCTCTCTTTCTTTGTTTACATTAGTCGTGTCTATGGCACCTAAACGTAAGTCTGTTCCGTATTGGAACCCTCTTCATTCCGGGGCATCATCTTCTTCTGATCCTACTCCTTCTAACATTCGGTTTCGTGATAAGGATGCCCGAAAGGCTTTCTCAGAGAGCTTTTCTCGACGAGGTGTTCATTCGAAACGTCGAGTCATTTTGGTGGACTTCGTCGACATTGACCTTCCCGATGTCATTCACAGTCGGGGATGGGAGTCATTGTGTGACGTCCTGGTCACTTGTCCTTTTGTGCTTATTCAGGATTTTTACTCCAACATGCATGGGATTGATTCTTCAATACCTTTCTTTCACACTCGCGTTCGAGGTACGCGTTTTGCTGTCACACCGCAGCTTGTTATGGATGTGCTTCGAGTTCCGAGGGTAGAAAATCCTGACTGCCCCGGTTGTAAGCGTCTGAGGACTGTGTCCAAAGATGAGATGATGTTTGCTTTTTGTGAGCACCCATCTATTTGGGGTGAGCGTTAGTTTACACCATGTCGGCCTTTTACTAAAGGTCCTAGATTCATGAACATGGTGATGACTTTTGTTTTGCACCCACTCTCTCACTATAACTCTATCACAGAGCCTCGTGCTCGATTTTTGCTTTCCTTGTTAGAGCACCTCACTATAGTTTTTCCTTCACATTTTATTCTTTCCATCATAGATGTGTTTAGTGATACGGCTACCCGTGATAAGCTCATCTTTCCTTCCGCTATCACGAGGATCTTACGCCATTTTTCTGTCCCTTTTCCTGTGTCCGACCATTTCACCTTCATGTGTGCCACAGACGCCGCTACCGTAAAACATAGTAAGGCTCAGTTTAGGTCGCGACAGGAGTCAGTAGCTCCTCCCTCCGGTTCGACTCCATCTCATTCGGCACCCTCTCGGTCTGCTCCATCTACATCTGCTCCCTCCTCTTCCATGGGCAATGTATCTCTTGGAGACATCATGGTGCAGCTGCAGTGCATAGATGCTCGCCTTGATACACTCTCTACGGAGTTGTATCAGGTGAATGTTCGTGTCAATTGTATTGCACGACGGCAGGCGGCTATGGGTGGCTATGCTTCTGAGGCTACTCCTTCACCACCTCCTATAGTGGTTTCTGATTCTGATGCTGAGGTTGATGATGATGACGATGATGCTTCGGATGATGATAATGGATATGCTAGCTCTACTGATGAGATGTCTTCTTGACACTCTACCCTTTGTCACTTGTGACAAAAAGGGAGAAGTAATTTTGGGATATGAGAGTAGTCATCTTAGGGGGAGAGTCAGTATAGGACATTTTGTTAGAGGGAGTGTTGATACTTGAGGGATGTAGTGAGGATATGATGTATCTTTTCTTTTCTTTCTTTTATAGATACATTGTTCTTGTACCTTGGGTCTTATGATCATTTTTACATACATTGTACTTATCTTCCTTATATGTTGATGTATGTTTCTTTCACCTACCTTACATGTGTTGTTTCTTTTCTCTCTTTATACACATGCTTCTTATACTTGTATGCAATCTATTATTTCTGTTTCACACAAAGATGCCTTGATAAGTTTTGTTTAAAGTGTTTCGAAAATACAGGTTGTCAAAGTCTACTTGCCATAAACTCTCTTCTTGCAAAGTTTTTCAAGAGTTTGTGTTAGGATAGATTTTATTGTATTCAACAAGTGAATATGAGTTGAGTGATTTATAACTTCTCTCATATCTCATTTGTTTGTTGTGGTTTTGTCACAGATTGCCAAAGGGGGAGATTGTTAGGACATATGTGGTTCACTTGTTAAGAACACATGTCATTCTTTTATGTAATTGGCTAATCCTTTGACAAAACGAACTTTACTTGTATTTGGGTAGATCTAGGATGTGTTAAAATACTTCAAGAAACCATGTTTTAAGATCAAGTGTTGAAGCCTTCAAATCTGTCCAAGAAAACAAACTGAAAGTGCAAATTCATTAAAGCTCGACAGCTACATCTATCGAGATTAAGAAAGCTGTTCCAGCCCCGTGTGCTCAACACCTTCTCGACAGCTTCTATCTGTCAAGGTTTATAAAATCAGAATTTCTGATCTGATTTCTTGGGATCCATGGATGTGTCTTTGGGCCTTCTTTTCTTCTAATCCTAGACATATAAAAGGATTGTTTTAAGGGCCGTCAAAGAGTTCACAAGTTGCACAAGCATTGAGCAAACTCTGTTCAAGCAAATTATGACCGGAGACAAAGTTTTGACCTAGTTCATCACTATTGAAGAAGTTGCTGTGTATTTGCACCAAAGGGTTTTGTGACCAAGCATCTTCTTGATCGTCATCGTTGGGATGAACTGAAGAACTTTGCAGCCAACAAACTTTCTCAAGTTTGTGATTGAAGTCGTGTACTGGGATCTGTGCATTGGTTAGTCACGTACTTAGGAGCCGTGCATCAAAAGAGGAAATTGTCACTACAGAACAAGTCCAATTGGGTATTGGGGTAAGGGTTCAACTGTAGGTTGATAAGATACTTGAGATTCCTTTACTTGTAACCGCTTGTTGTGATAATAGTGGAGTTTCGGGAGTGGTGACCTGAAAATCACCCGGTGGGGTTTTTGCCGTCAGGTTTTCCCCATTCGTAAACAAATCACCATGTTATTTATTTTTCGCTGCATAATTACTTTATTGGTGATTTGTTTGTGTTACCACACGTTTGCATGTTAAATTGATTAATTAATAACTTGGCTAATTAATTAATTAATTTAATCACAAGGGGTCAATACATTTTTGGCCTATCAACATGAATTGACTGGACAAGCTTCCAACGGATCTGAAAAACATGTTTTGTTGAATTGTTCTTGAACAAGTGTTTCAATTAACTCAACTTCATGCACATCCTCTTCATCCCTAGGTTGCTTACAAGTTTTATAAATATTAAGCTCAAGGGTCATATTCCCAAAAGATAATTTTAAGACTCCACTTCTGCAATTTATCAATGCATTAGAAGTTGTAAGAAATGGGCGTCCTAAAATTACAGATATTTGAGAATTAGTATTAGAAACAGGATGCATGTCCAAAATAATAAAGTTGACAGGAAAATAAAATTTGTCTACTTGAACCAAAACATCCTCAACAACACCCTTTGGAACAATCACAGATTGATCGGCAAGTTGTAAAATTATGGAAGTGGATTTTAACTCATCTTGACCTAATTGCTCATACACTGAATATGGCAAAAGATTCACACTTGCCCCAAGTGTAGACACTCGATTTTGCACCCATGATTTAATCAAGGAAGATGACTGGAGTGACCATCCATGTACAAAAAAAAAATCATTCTTGCATCACTTGCATCATTTTGTTCTTGCATCACATACATCAATTTTTTCTTGCATTACATGCATTAATTCATTCATTGCATATCTTGAAAATGATCTTGAGGTTTTAACGGTCACGACGGTATGCCCGGTTTCCAAATCGGATCGTCGGATCAAAAGATATCACATGATCAAGTTTGCATGGTCAGCATGCATTATATGGGGTGAAACCGATCACGTGTGATTAATTAAAATTAATTTTGATTGGTTGATGATTAAAATTAATTAAATGAATTGATGTGATTGGTGCAGTATTTTTCTTAAAGTAAGATTTGTTGCATGGGATTAAAACAAATAAGCTGATAATATATTAAAGACTATGGATAATTAGGTTTTTGGGAAACAATTATTTTAAAAGTCATAATTATCACTTTGGAATGAGGTTTATCATGAAAATAACTCTGAAATTCGTCCAAATACAGCCTTAGAGTTGGAAAACACTTCAAAAACGTGCTAATCAAGTAACAGATTTCAGATTCACGTTCTAAGGCACTTTTGGCATACTATAACTCAAAATTAGGACTAGGCTATTTCTTAAAAAGTTGTAGAGAATCGAATTTCCCTTCAGCTTTCAACATTTCATCTTAATCCGAATTTTGAGCAAAGAGATGTGATCAAAATACAAAACTGGTTCTGATCTGAAAAATCAGCTTACTCTTATCCAAATCTTTTTTTTTTTTTTTTTAGGATTTCCCCCCATACGTTTTTGCTGATTCCAACCTCTATAAATAGAGGATGCATCTTATAATTCAGCACACCTTTGACCCCCAGGGAGAGCACACCTTTCACCCCCAGGGAGAGCACACTTTTCACCATCTTGAGAGAAATACCTTTTTTTTACGCTCTGAGAGGCATATGTTTTGGAGACTCACAAATTGCTGAGATTAATTGATCCTCTCTAAGATTTGCTAGAAGAATTAGGGTTTTTAGGTTTCAAAGATAGTTGAACAAGTTTCTTTGAACCCTAAAACATCCTCTCAAGTAGAAGAGTGCCCATGCAAGAGGTTGCTTTCTAACCCTTTTGTTCTTATGTTCTTTCATCATGATGATGCATGCTTTCTTGTTTTAAATATCCATGTTCTGATTTGTTAATTCAGATTATCAAAACATGTTCTTGATTTCTTTATTGTTGATATAATTTGTTCCTTAATTTTTAAAGATCTGCATGTAGTCAACTATTTTTCTACAAACAAAACGGATTTGCATCTTTCTTAGATGCATATCTGAATTTTTCTTAAGCTAAAAACAAATATGCATCTTTCTTAGATAGATGTGGATCAGAGTTTTTCTTCAAACAAAAACGGATATGCAAAGTAACTCTCAATCATCCCTTAAGCAATATCATTGGTAATGTAGATAAAGGACTTCGTTTGAGAAAAGGACCGGCCTATAGTGTGAATCATGTGATGTACAACTGTTATCTTGCTCAATTTGAACCCAAGAAAGTGGAGGAAGCTTTGAAAGATGAGAATTAGGTAGAGTCCATGCACCAAGAGTTGCATCAATTTGTTAGAAATGATGTATGGGAGTTGGTACCAAGGCCCAAGGATACACATGTAATTGGCACCAAATGGATCTTTAAGAACAAGACCAATGAAGATGGTGAAGTAGTCAAAAACAAATCTAGACTGGTGGCTCAAGGATATACACAAGTTGAAGGCATAGACTTTGATGAGTCATTTGCTCCAGTTGCTAGACTAGAGTCAATCCGAATTCTTCTCTACATAGCATGTATTATGAATTTCAAGTTATACCAAATGGATGTGAAGAGTGCTTTCTTGAACGGGTTTTTAAACGAAGAAGTGTTTGTTGAGCAACCAAAGGGATTTCAAGATCCTCATTTTACGGACCATGTGTTAAGGCTGAAGAAGGCATTATATGGGCTAAAACAGGCACCAAGAGCTTGGTATGATCGTCTCACAACATACCTATTGGATCATGGTTTCAAGAGAGGTCAAGCTGATCGAACCCTGTTCGTCAAAAGAGACGAGAGATCTCTCCTTGTTGCTCAAGTATATGTGGATGACATTGTCTTTGGATCCATAATCGATCACCTAGCTCATGAATTTTCAAAAGAAATGAAAAGGGGGTTTGAGATGAGCATGGTAGGGGAGCTAAACTACTTCCTAGGGCTTCAAGTGAAATAATGGAAAGATGGGATATTTATTTCTCAAGAGAAATATGCCAAAAATCTTGTAAAGAGATTCGGCCTAGACTCTAAGAAACATACTTCCACTCCCATGAGTTCCTCAGCAAAACTAAGTCATGATGCAGCCGGTGTAGAAGTGGATCCTACACTTTACCGAAGCATGATCGGTAGTTTTCTCTATCTCACTACGAGTAGACCGGACATCGCCTTCAATGTAGGAGTATGCTCGATTTCAAGCAGCACCCAAAGAATCACACTTGACAGCAGTCAAACGAATTATCCGCTACATCAATGGCACATTTGACTATGGAATTTGGTATTCAAGAGACGCGAATGAGTGCTTAGTTGGGTATTCGGATGCTGACTGGGCCAGATGCATTGATGATAGGAAGAGCACTTCTGGTGGTTGCTTCTATCTTGGAAATAACTTGGTGTCATGGATGAGCAAAAAGCAAAATTCAGTTTCTCTATCAACGGCTGAAACTGAGTACATTGCAACGGCAAGTTGTTGTGCACAATTATTATGGATGAAGAAGCTTCTACATGATTATGGAATCACTCAAGACACTATGTGTGTGTTCTGTGACAATACTAGTGCCATAAATCTGTCAAAAAATCCAGTTCAACACTCGAAGTCAAAGCATATCGAGATCTGGTACCACTTCATTCGAGATTTGGTGGAGGAAAAGACTGTGTATTTAGAGTTTATCAACACTGACAACCAGAAGGTAGACATATTTACTAAACCTCTTGATGGTCCGAGGTTTGAGTCTTTCCGTAAGACCATTGGTGTCGGTATCATTCCTTGAACTCTATCTCTTGTGTAACCCTACTTTGTTCATTGTTGCATACCTGTTGTATAGGTCTCACATGTTTAGATAGGTCATGTTTGTTTTCTTTTACAAGTTTTGGTTTGTACCTATTTGTGTTGATCTTACTCTATTTGGTTTGTTTTTTAGTGTGTTCAAAAATTCAAAAACCCATAAAAATTGAAAAAATCTTCAAAAAGTTTGATCGCTTGTGTTGTGTATATCACATGTGAGTTTGGCCTAGTACCTTCGTACTAATGGCGTAGTGCATTTATGAGCTTAGCTTGTTATGTATGCACATATATCTGTGTGGGAGAAATCTTGAGAACTATGTGTGATTGTTATAAATAGATCTTCAAGCTTGTCATGAATGATTAGTCAATAGTCTTGTTGGTCTTGATACTTGCATAGACTTGTACCTATATATCTTCCCACTTTATTGTTTATGTTTTTGCAATAAAGCTCACAAAATATAAATCTCCAAATGAAAAAAGATATTGAGCTGCAAAAACCTGTCGCACATACTAGTATTTGACTAGGAAAAAGGGAAAACGACTTTTGTATTGAAATGTATGGTGTTTAAAAAGCCAAAGGCTAACTCTCAATGTTGAAATATCAAAAATTTCAAGCACTGATCTCAAAAAGAGATGTATTATCCAAAAAGGATCAAATGTTATGATTTATGCAAAAGCCAAATGAAAAGCTTCTATGTCTTGTAATCATTCTCTTGTGGGAGGTCATATATGCTCATTTCTATAATTGAGATAGTCCACTTGACTGAGTACCAGTTGTGTATGACTTGATTGAATTGATCATTGAAGCTTCACTCTGGTCTAAGAACTATTCCACATTTGATACTCACCCACAACACACAAGACTTTGATTCAATTAATGCTTATCTCATTTGTGTGATTGTACATGTTCAAATGTGATGTGTATGCTCAAGTACTTGCTGATCAAACCCAAAAAGATTTTTGAGTGTTTTATATGTTTTTGAAAGTGTTTTTATACTTTCGTGCTTTTAGTTTTTGTTCAAAATGCATTTTTGTGTTTTTCTTCAAAAATTGGTTCAGAGGCTGTTTTACGAGAAGCTCACGACTTAAAGCTTCCCGTGAAATGTGCTTAAGGGAAATTAAAAAGTCACATTTTCATACAGAATGTCTCGCTACTGCCTCGCGAGTATTTAGTGACTAAATCCTTCTTGCGAAATGGTTTTTAGGCAAAAACTGGAAAATTTTCAATTTCATATCGAGGCTATTGCGATTGTCTCACGACTGCTTCACGACTAAAGGCTTCTCGTGAAAGCTTCAGTGTATCTCGTGACTAATATTGCGACTGCCTAACCCGCGAAAAACGTGTGTTTTCAGTTTTATAAGGCAAATGTGACAGTTTTTTCAAACACTCTCTCATTTCCCTCGCACTGCCTCTCTCGAACCTCCTTCAATCCAAATCTTATTTTCACTCAAACCCCATCATTTTCAAGCAAAAATCTCTGCAAAATCACTTCAAGGTATGTTTTCCTAAACATTGTTTTCACTTTTGTCTTAAATTTTGCAGATTTTAGCTTAGGGTTTTAAAAATTGGGAATTTTCGATAACTGGGTTGGGGTTCTTATTTTTGTGAAATTTTTTTCAAAACTTTGATTGGGCTGAGTCCCATTTGCTGTGTTTGTGTCTGTGTTGGCCCAATGTGGCATTCTTAGCATGTATTGAGGCAAAATTCATCTTGTTCATGCATTGTTCATTGGTATAGTGCACTGTTGCATGTTAGGTGTTTGACAAAATGTCCATGTGACACTTTTGTGTTGTAGTGGACTCAAATGAGTTCCATTGCTTAGGTTACTCTTGATTGAACATGTTTAACATGTTTTGGTCAATGGGTGTGTGTTTTACACATTGTGCCCATTTTGTGCCTCACAATGCCATGCCATGCACCTTCTAGGCACACACTAGGCATTCTCTAGGCACACACCATGCACCTTATGCTGCACTCACATGCATCAGCACATGCACACACATGCACGGTCATTTATTTCATGCATTGTGTTTATGTTTACATGTTCTATCAGTCAGAGCATTACTGTTTTGAGTTGATTATGTTATGTTTTTAAGTGTTTTACTTATGTTTTGGATGAACATGGATCTAATCAAGTTTTGTGGTCTGTTTCTTTTTGTTTTGCATTTGTTTCCCTGGTTGGTAATTATGTGTGCAGATGTCTCCTACCAAATATTCTGCGACCAAGAAATCCACAAAACGTGCTTGCACAAATTCAGAAAACTTCAAGTCTATAGAGGCAGGTTTGAAGTACAATGACTGCTACAAAAGCGCAACAATTATCATGGAAAGGGTTGTCAAGTTGGATACCCTTGAGGACACCTTCATACCTGATGTGTTCAAGGAAAGGACATGGACAAAGATCTTGAATTCGGTTGGAGTTGTCTACTTGGAGATCATAAGGGAATTTTTCTCAAATCCTACTGTGGAAGGGGATCATATAGATTGTTGGGTGAGACAAAAAGAGTTTGCAATTACTAGGGAAAGCATACAAGAATTTTTGGAAATTCGTCCTCCATCATAGCCAATCATAGTCCAGTATGAGGATCGTTTGGACTCTATTGAAGAAATGGTGTTGACTCTTGGTGGTACACTTAAGAAGACCTCCATGAACACAATTCCATTCAGTCCAGAGATGAGGACTCTTGCTTATGTGATGACCCATAATCTGTATCAGGTCACCAACCTGACAAAGTTGTCCGCTCCAAGGACAATCTTTTTATACGATCTCTTTACTCACAAGGAGATTGATATATGTGGACACATCTTCCACCTTTTGAAGAAGAGCATTGAGAAGTAGAATTCCAGAATAGTCATGCTATTCCCTTCACTCATAATGGGCCTCATTGCAAAATCAAGGCTCAAACTTCCGAGTGACCTCACTGTGGTTTAGAGGGACTATTATATTGGTGCACACACAGTGACTAGGAGCACAGCTCACATCAAAGGCTCCAAAATAGGTGTGCATACGATACCACGGAATCGTGCTAAGGAAGAGGGTGGCGATAAAGAGGAGGAGATTGACAGATTCACTGCTAATCCAGAGACTTCAGCTTAGCCATCATCTTCAGCACCAGCACGAGGATCAGATAGACTTGATCGTCTCCTAGCTAAAATGGACCAGATGTCTACCGTGCTTAACTCACATGTGCAGCACACCGCGAACCAGTTTGCCTATATTCGGGGCCAGATCATTGCCTTATCCTCACAGATCAATGATTTGTACGTGCAACATGGATCAAATTTAGAATCCGATCATTTCTAGCATCTTTGGCCATTCCAGTCAAAAATGGGGAGAAATTTTTGAGGGGGAGCTTGCACATTTAAGGGGAAGCAGAGCATAAACAGAGTTTAGATTTAGATACATTGGTTCATTACAGGCGGTTTAGCTTTATTTATGTTTTGATTTAAACTGTTTTAGCATCTATAACTCTTGGATAAGTTGTTTTTACTGCTTTTGTTTAAAGCTTTAATACTCTGTTTTTAATTTCAGTTTATATTCAGTATTTGTGATCATCTCAATGCTTTGTAGCATTTTTTTTGTACTTTTAAGATATTGCTAATATGTCTTAAGTACCTCACTCTTGTGCCCTAGTAGGATCTTGTTTCCTAGATGCAAATACTTCGTGTATTTTGCATTGGTTGAGTGTTGGACATGCAATTGATCCTTGTGATTGTTCTTAATTGCATTGCGTGTCCGTATGAGCACTTACTAGCTAAATGTTCATTGTAGTCATTTTTTAATGATTGTTCCTGTTTGATCAAGATATGCTTACATGTTTATAGTGTTTACAAACTTGATCACACTTTACTTACTCATGTACATACCATGTATTCAACTTGTCATAAGCTTAATGGAAGTTTTGTTTGTGTGCAAGTGTTTCAGGTTACAGGTATATATGTGCAAGTGCTTCTGTCATGCCCCAAACCCAACTATAAAAATAGGCACGTGACAACTGCCACACGCTTATAAAGTAAGCACCCTACAAGTGTGCAAGGCATTTTTAGCAACTAAAATTTATCCTCAAAATTAAATCAAATAAATCCAAAATACCTCAACAAATTCTTTATGAATAGATCTCCAATAATTTAATAGGAACAAATTCAAACCTCATGTACATAATGCCAGTTGGCCAATAAATATAAAACTATTAGAAGACCATCCAATCCCCAAAATCACTAAGCTTCTTTTCCCGCTCACAACACAATATCAAAACTCCCAAACTTGTCATTCTTCATAATCTGAAATTGGAGGAGAAAAAGGGGGGTGAGCTGACAACTCAATAAGTAACCAAAATCCTAATAAGTTCTATCAAGCAATAGATTTATAAAGGAAAAGATGTAATATGTGTTTTCAAAGTTATAATATACTATGTGTTTTCAAAATAACTGAAGCAATAGATTACAAACTTTAATCTGACAAATATATCATAGATGGTTTAGAAAGTAGTTAGTTTTCCATATATCAAAGCTATAACTTACAATATGTTCCAAAAGATACATAAGCAGTTTTAATGACATATACAATAGTTCAAATACTCAAACATTTCCAAAATCACATATGCAGTTTTAAGGACTCAAAATAGTTCAAATATTCAAACGAAATTCATATTCTTAATAATCTTATGACTATGGTCACGTTATATCTCTGTGACTGGGCATCAGAGTACCAATGAATAACCCCCATTGGCTGGGTATCAGAGTACCAATGAATAACCCCCATTGGTGTGGGTATCAGAATACCAATGAATAATCCCCATTGGTTTGGGTATCAGAGTACCAATGAATAACCCCCATTGGTGTGGGTATCAGAATAAATTCATAATCAGATTGTTCATAATCATATATATGAAATCATAGTTTCTAACAAAAATATATCTTATTCAAATACGTATATATAATCATATATTCAATATTCAAATCTATTTGTGATAATTCTATAATTCTTTACTTAAAATCAATATAGCTAAAAAAACAATAAATAAAATAAACCTTATATTCAATGCTCATATATATTTGTGAAAATTCTTTATTCTTTACTTTGAGTCAGTATAACTAAAAACAATTAAATAAAATACATCATATATTCAGTATTCAAATCTGATATATTTGCGATAATTCTTTACTTGAAATCAGTAATACAAGTTGAGATAAAATTCTAACAGTTATAAACAATTTTCAGTAGTTAGAAATGCAATAGTAATTAACATAAAACCCATTAGGATAAGGTTACTTACCTCCAAAAGCTATTCCAAAGGAACTTTTTCTTAACAATTCCTCTAAAATCTTAAGATATCACCTAGAACAATTTTCAAATATTTTTACTCAATAATCAAATAATTTAAGAACATATAATCAATCATGGAAATATACTTAATATCCTCTACAAAATATAAAGCTTATAAAACTATACTAATGGACTCATTAGGGTTATACTTTGCTGAACTAATAACACTTTCAACACTAAATTAACATTTCTCTAATAAATGGTATTCTAATCAATAATACATCCTTGCATTAATCGAAACTCATTTTACCATGAGGAATGCGGTAGCCAACACTTTATGATTTAATATATAATCCCCAATGCAAACAGTGGGCCAAAACCAATATGATTCTATTCATGACTTTAACATCCATTGACCCTACGGATTTAATATAAGAATTTTGGGATGAAATTACAATTAGGATAAAAATCAAGTCTGTCAATATCCTTCAAAACAATTGTAGTAGTGTTGGACCTAGAGAACAAAATTTGTTCTAGGGACCCACGGTGGACAGCGTGAAAGCCACACACACAGAAGCCAATTCTGAGGTTTAATATATATATATATACAAATATGTCTCCCAATGGTTTTAACAGCATATAACCTCAATGAAAAACGGTGGGCATAATCATAGATTAGAACTTGAAATTCCGTGTCTCAATTCGAGAATGAAGTCCGTATACACTAACTTAAAGTGTAACAACCGTTCTCAAAAATATCCCTTTGAAAAAATCTAAACAGCACTAACATTCCTTAGGTCAAATTCTAACTCTTTTAAATTCTTTGTTTCGAATAGATGAAAAATTATACCTGGAACAAATGGTTGCCTCTTCAATTAACTCCAAGGAAAAATACACCTCATAGCCTCCCTAGTGATGAAACCCTTCTCTACTTGAGCAATTTGGATAGTCTCCTCTCTCAAGACTAAATAAGCTTATATATATAGCTAGGGTTTCAACCTTATTTTCTAAAAACCCCTTAGAGATATTAATTATAAAATTAACCCTATAAACAAATTTACTTAAATAACCTTCCTTTTATTTTATTTTATTTTTTTCCGGGTATTATAGCTTCACAGCTTCTAGATTAGGTGTGAATGAGTTTTGCCACTGTTCCCAAACTCACGTTTAAGTCTAGAGTCTGTTTTAGGGGTTTTGTCACGGAATAGCCAAAGGAGGAGATTGTAAAGTTGTAATTTACAACTATATGTTTTGTTGGCTTTTATTCCATGCCAAATTTGATTTTAATTTTATTCAATCTTTTGTACCCTGTATTTATTATGGGATTTAATTGCAAGGGTTGTGTGATAGAGAAAGAGTGTGTGAAGACTCAAGCTATTAAAGACTGAAGAGGTTTTCGTGGGTAGCTCGCGACTTAGCATCCCGCGAAGTGATCCATGTGACCTGCACATGCTAGAATGCGAAGAGTCAGGACAGGATGGAGACAGCTGTGTTTCGCGAGTAGCTCGCGGGTAAGGCCTTCTTGCGAGACACTCGCGAAACATTCTGTTTTGCCAGACTGTCATTTCTGATACACACTTTCTATGCCCACACTATTTATACCCACATTACCCACAAATGTTGAGGAGTGCTTCTAAGAGAAAACCCTAGACACAAACCTTGAGAGTTAGAGGTTGTTATACCCACATTTCTCTACACAATTGCTTGTGGATTTTCCTCAACTCCTACCTCTCCATTTCCATACCATTGAGAGGTTGATAGCCCAAACACTTACCACACCATTTCAGAATGTCAAGTGAGGTTTTGGTGCTGCTATGAAGCATTGGAAGAAGCCAAGGATGGCAGATGCAACATGGAGCTTGTTGCGGGATCCGGAGAGCTAGACAAGACACGATTCAAAGAAGCCTTGTTGGAGTAGGAGCTTGGAGGGCTTAGGTACATCGGGTAGATTAGGCTTGGAGGGTCTTTTGCTAACCCATGTATCCCAACTGATTATCTAGTGGATCGATTACTGCTTGGAGGGCAGCGGAGAGGTTTTTCGCCGAGTTCTTCGGTTTCCTCTTCGATAACACATCGGCATGTTATCTTGTGTTTGCATCCTTCTTCCCTACTATTTTACATTCCATTTTACTGCTATGTTGTCATGAATATGGATTAGAGTAGCTTGTTTGTTTATCTGCTCGCATTTACACTATTCCGCACTTAGTATTAAGTTAGTGTAAAATCAATCGAGCCGTAACTTTAATTTGGGGGTCTAAACAGCTCTTGTGTTTTTAACACATTTTCGAGCTTTCAAGACATCCATTCTTTTGTGGCCAATGGTCCTTGTAATTATTGCACAGAGCTTTGACTTATTTTGGGAGTATTGTTAAGATAATTATTATGATAATTATTGATGTTGTTACTCAATATGAATGATTTGGATTGAATCATTCAAAAGGGAAAAATCTACAGGTTCCTTTGAGATGTTTTCTCATGCTTTGGACCCTTTTGGGTTCGGGGCATGACAGTTATGGTATCAGAGCTTAGGCTATGATTCTATAGACTTTGAAATAGGAATTGATTTTGGTATAAGTCAGAGCATTCGGGGTTTAATGAATCACTTGTTTAGTGCATTGGAAGAAGCTTCCACATGTTATTCCTTTATCCTTATCTGGCTTGTCTATGCTAACCTTCTATGTTGCCTTGTGATTTACTTGCTTTATTTCTTGGGTATAGGTATAAGTACCTTTGTACACTGTGCCTCTTAAAAAGAAAGCACGTAAAGTAAGGCATATGGATTAGGTTACAACTCCAGAGCATGTCCATAGGCAACGCTAAGGGCGTGAGAGATCTGTCACTCCTGATGGTGGTGAGATTGATGAGGTGGCAAACATGATTTATGAGGGTTGCTCTTTTGGGGAGTTCCATAAGCAAAACCCTCCAACTTTTAATGGTGACCGTGACCCAATGGCAGCAGAGAATTGGTTACTTAAGATGGAAAAATTATTAAGAGCCCTCGAATGCATTGATGCTCAGAAAGTGGTTTATGCCACTTTTGCTCTTCAGGGTTCTGCTGAGAGATGGTGGACAGACACTAAGCGCTTGTTAAGGATGGAGTTTGGAGAGAATACACCTATTACTTGGGAGAAGTTTAAGGAAGTTTTTAATGAGACATATTTCCCCGATGTAGTGTGGGATCGAAAGGCAAGAGAATTTTCTGATTTGGTTCAGGGGGCTATGACGGTAGAGGAGTATGCTACTAAGTTTGTTGAGCTCTCTCACTTTACTCCTTACTTGATTCCGAATGAGCCCAAGAAAGTGAGTAAGTTTCAAAAAGGTCTTAATGATAGGATTCACCCCCACATTATAGCCTCTAGAGTGGGCACTTTACTGAGACTGTGAAGCGGGCAATGAGTCTTGAAGAGGACTTTAAGTGCAACCCTGGTTCCAAGGAGGATGAAAAGAAGCAAGAACCCTCTAGTTATCAGCATGTAGAAGGTCGGGGGAAAAATTCCAAGAAGGGGTTCTTTAAGAAGTCCGGAAATGGGGGTCATTATAATGGGAAAGGCAAGGGTGGCTCTCCTCAGTTTGGTAAGAAGTGGCCTTGCACTCGTTGTGGTAAGACCCATGAGGGTCAAACTTGTATGGATGGAGTTAGGTTGTGCTAAACTTGTAAGCAACCCGGACACTTCTCTAGGCAATGCCCAACTGCCAAGGGCTTGGGTTCCTCTTCCACACCCCAATTTGTTAAGGGTAATGATGATGGGAAAAGGGTGCAAGGTAGAGTGTACACCTTGACTGCTCAGGATGCTCAGGCCACGGATATAGTGGTTACAGGTATACTTCCTTTGTTCTCTACACATGCTAGAGTTCTTTTGATCTTGGTTCCATGCATTATTTTGTTTCTAGTGCATTACTAAAAGTTTTGATAAGAGCTTGGAACTACTTGATTTAAGTTATTCGCTTCTACCCCAATTGGTGATATTATATAGAATAATCTCGTGCTTAAGTCTTGTATCGTTTTAGCGTGTTGATACAGTATTTTTTTCGCCATCGATTTGCGTGCTGGACCCCGAAAAATCCAAAAATGTTATTTTCTCTCTATGGGGCTACGAGGACATCCAGAATGGTGTGGTGTAACCCGTTCGGACGCCAGAGCACCCGAAGTGCCTTTTTAAGCTAAAATGACCAAAATGTCCCTAATCAACCATGGGTTGACTGAAAGTCAAACAAAGTCAAAAACCTCACAAAACAACACTTTTCATAGTTTTACATCAAACCTGAGCTTTTTGGAGATTTTTGGCAAGTTTGACCAAGTTAACCTAGAGTTGACTCCCAACGGGCCCTAGAAATTCTAATTTTGATGCGATCGTCAGAATAGGTTGAAACCAACGTTATTGCGAAGATTATGAAATTCTCAGTCCAACGACTATTCATGAGTCAAAATCGAAGTTAGAACGGCCAAGATATCATGAAAATTGGATTAACGCACCGATCGATGCACCGCTAACTTCTAAGAGCCATAACTTTTGATCCGACCATTGGATTTTCAAGTTCCATACCTTTTTAGAAACAGAAAGTCAAGATCTTTCCAGGGGTGCCAAGATCAACCTGATTTTAGGCCTTCTTATAGGGCTACCACCTCGTAAAGCATGTCAGGGCTATAAAAGGCCCCAGGAACCCTCCAGACCAAAAAGAAAAAAAGAGAGACTCCTAGGGTCTTGATTTTTGCTGGTACATTTTCTACACCTTTCTCCCCTTTTCCAAACACAAAAAAACACATCAAAACATCTTGATTCTTCTTTTCACCAAAAATACAAGGTATTGTTCTTATACCCAATCTTCTTTTCCTTGGTCCTACATCTTGGATTTGGGGTTTAGGGGTGTGGATGTAGCTTTTTAGCTACTATCCACATCCTTAACATTCTAAATCTTTTTCTAGCATTTATCTTGCTCTTTTATGCCTTAATAACATGATTTATTGCTTTCCTTAGCATGTTTCTTGATTTATCTTGCTCCTAGCATGTTCTCAGTTTAGATCCATGTTCTTCCATGCTTGTTTACATTTTTTTTTTTTTTTGTCTTGATCTACATGTTTTAGATGCTTAGATCTTCTCTTTCCCATGTGTTGATGTTTGGGTCTACATGCCCACATGCTTGATATTATGTCTTTGGCCATGCCTTGCTTAGATCTTCATGTTTGTATGCATGTTCTATGCTCCTATGCCTATGTCTATGCCTTCACATGCTTGTATGCTTGGATTTGTGTTCTTCCATGCTTTTATGCTTACATCCACATGCTTAGATGTACTTTTACATGCCTACATGCATATTTTCATGCTTATATGTGTAGATCGGTGTGTTTACATTCTTAGATCGATGTTCTCTACATGCTTTATGTCATCATCTATTTGCTTGCGTGCTTCACGCATTGTTTATATGCTTAGGCCTAGACCTTGTTTGTCATGTCATGTGCTATTGTAGCCCTTTTGTTCCTTTTTATTGCATTTTCTTGTGTTTTGGCCTAATGGTTAGGACCCGATCTAGACCCTATGGTCTTTGTCATCGTTCATACACTAAGGCCCACATCAAAGGGTTTGGATCATCCTATTTGCATGTCTATGCTTGCTTGCTTCTATGCTTTATGCTTGCGCTATCCTCTCTTGTTCTAGGCTTTGCCACGCTTGACGCCCTTACCGGGTTGTGCTTGTTTGGATGTAACCATTTGGGATGCATCACCATGATGCCGGTTGCTTCGTGCACACCTTTCCCCTTTTCCACTCCGTGCAATGATACGCTTGCCATGCTTGTTTGTGCCACCCATTGGCTTTCTATGCATCTTTAAACGCTTGCTCACATGTTCATGCATGAGTCTTTCTTGCTAGTTTGTTGTCCATACTTCAACACAATGAAGTCATGGACATCCAATCCAAACCTACATTTGTCCCTCATGGACACCACCTTTTGTTTGCTTTCTTGCTTGTTTGCCTTCTCGCTTGTTTGCTTGCTTTCTTGTTTCTTTGCTTGTCAAGTCTATCATGCTTAGTTACTTTATGCCTCTTTCATATGCTTTTTGCATCTTTTTCCATCCATTGCTTGTCTACTAGTTTTTTGTCTTTGCCTTTGCATGTACACATATGGACTGAGGACGCTTGGAGCTAGGGCACGGTCTCCCAGGCACAAGCAAAAAGGGCAAGGATGCGAGCATGTAGATATAAGCCAAGTGGCTATGTTTGGTAGATTTAGGGGTCTAGCTTCTCCCATTTGGTTATGTACTCTTTTAAATCCCCTCCCTTCCACCCTACTTTCTCTCTTAGATGGGTTGTTTTAGGTATATCATATCATGTACCATTCGTAATCATCTCTAGAGTATGGCGACCCCTGTTTACTTTCATGCATTTCTATTTTGGGCCTTGCTCTAGGGATGTAGGCATTTACTTTCTTGATTTGTGTGCTTGCATTGTGCATGATGTATGCATGTATATACCTGCTCGCCCCTCTCAGTGTGATTGTCACAGTCCATGTCACCTAAGGCAACTAGATCTATAGACAAATCGGTGTGCTTGAGATGAAGAAAAAAAGAAAGGAAAAAAGAAAAAAAAAAAAAAAAAAGAAGTAGCTGCAAAGAAAAAAGAAAGAGTTGTGCTGGAGTGAAGAAGGAAGAAAGAAAAAGGAAGAAAAAAAAAAGAGAAAGAGAAAGAAAGAAGAACCTGGCGTGACTTGCAGAAGAAATGAGCAAAAAAAGAAGCAGTAGCTCCAAAGAAACAAAGAAAAAAAAAAAAAAAAGAGTTACGCTGCAGTGAAGAAGGGAGAAAGAAAAAGGAAAAAAAATAAAATAAAATAAAAAAGAAGAAGGAAGGAAAGAAGAACCACTGAAGAGTTGTGCTGGAGTGAGTGAAGAAGGAAGAAAGAAAAAAGAAAGAGAAAAGATGAAAGTGGGGGTAGGTGGGAAAGTGGGGATGTAGGTGGGAAAGTGGGGGGTACGTGGGAAATGTAGCTATAGGTCACCCTTTAAAAAAAATATTTATTTGACTGGACCTATAACTGCGTTTTTTAAAAACATAGCTATAGGTCACTCTTAAAAAAAATTTATTCGGCTGGACTTATAGCTGCGTTTTTAAAAAACATGGCTATAGCTAACTTATAACTGCATTTTAAAACGCAGCTATAGGTCCCCCTTTAAAAAAATTTATTCAGTTGGACCTATAGCTGCATTTTTTGAACACGGCTATAGAATTAACCTATAGCTGCGTTTTAAAAACGCAGCTATAGATTAAGTCTATAGCCGCATTTCTTTGAAATGTGGCTATAGATCAGCTATAGCCGCATTTTTTGTAGTGCGAGGAGTCCAATAGTCAAAACCGTAAGTTATTCTATAAATCAATTTGGAAGCTTAACGTCCTTAATAAGATTAAATCTTTTGCACGGAGGGCAAACAAGAATATCCTGCCCACAAAAGCAAACCTAGTTCGTTAGAACGTTATTAAAAACTCTACTTGTAAGGCTTGTGGTGAGGAGGTTGAAAGCAGCGGGCATGTGTTTTTGGGACTATGTTAAAGCTCGTGAAGTTTGGGATATCTCTAGCATATCTTTTAACACACGGGATGTTGGGTTCCAGGAATTTGTAGATCTCTTATGGCATTTGAAATGTGTGGAGCAGCAGGGCGATGAGATATTGGAATTGGCTATCACAGTAGCATGGTGTCTATGGTTTAATATTAATGAAGCTAGACTGGGTAAAGCGAGGGCACAAGCATCGGCAATCTTACACAAGGCTTGTTATTTGCTGGAATTCCAAGTTGCCAATTTCAGATTGTCATCTCTAGTGAACAATGGAGAGGTTCGGTGGGCACCACCGCCATAATCTTGGTACAAGATCAATACCGATGGAGCTGTTTTCACTGGTTTCCATTCTATAGGTATTAGTCATTATCCGATATGATGCTGGGAGAGTGGAGGCTGCTCTCAGTAAACGCCTTATGCTACCCTTAGGACCCGTGAAAACTGAAGCAAAGGCCATGGAAGAAGGGATAACGTTTGCATGAGATGTGGTGTCCAGGACATTATTGTGGAAAGCGATTCCAAGATCATCATTGATGCCATGACAGGGACTAATGCATCACCGGTAACCATTGATAATATTTTCTATGGGATCTGACAAAAGTTACGGGAGTTAAGAAATTTACAACTATCGCATGTTAGTAATTGACCAGCTCACATCTTGGCTCATTATGACAAAAATACCGACAATTATGTAACTTGGATAAAAGAAAATTCTAATATAATTGAGTCATTTTTGGCTTAGGATGTATTGTAATTATCTTCTTCTTAGTAAAAATTACTATCTTCTTATCAATATATATATAGCTCTTACAAAAAATGACCACATTAGACCCCCTCAAATTTTATTTTCATGATACACACATATATAAAATAAGTTATAAATTTAGCACATAAGTATGTAAAATTAAATTCCATTCTTATAATTCCAATTATATTCTATTGTTTTGACCATGTGTCTATGAATGATGAACCAATATATTGTCAATAAATTGTAAAAAAAAAAAAGTTTTCATAAAATATTTATGTGGCTATAAATCATTAAGTATAAGATCAAGGATAACTACAGCTCTTGAGAAACTTTTCTATCTCTATCACTACCGGTAAGTGTGTGTAGAGATATATATATATATATATATATTTTTTTTTTTTGAAAAAAATATCTCTCACACACTCATAGGGGAGAGGGAATCGAGTTCTAATCCAAAGAAACATTACAAATTTCCAATAAAAAACCATACATGATAGTTTTTAAGGGAAGATTACGATGTAAGTTATACTATGTAAACACAACATATTATTTATAAATAAGCTTATTATATGTTTTTCATTACATTAAAGCAGGAGAGAGAAAGAAACTAAAATATTGTGGTAGGCGGTATTTACTTTCACTACAAAGCATGGAAGAGAGAGAACCTAAGATATTATGATTGCATGCAGTCATGCATTTATTTATTTGAAGTGCTAGAGTACAAAATGCATGTATTAAATTTAGGAAACAACTTTACGACTAGTTTGACACCATCTATCATAAGAAAATTGAAGATTCGGCCATTCTGAAGCAGCTATGGCAAAATCTTGCAGCCAATTTGTGAGGATAACTTCTTGATCCGATGCTGGTAAGCTGGAGAGTACTTCATCTATTGCGCTCTCTACTTCCATCTTTTCAAACCTTGTCAACACGGGATATGTCAACCCGTTGCTTGCATGGCAAAATAATGGTAGCCAAAACAATAGCAATCTGAACTTCACTTGCCTTGAAATTTTCAAGTCTTCTCCAATGAGATCTCGAAATAATATGGCTACGAGAGAGAGAGAGAGAGAGAAGATTAATGAATATATTAACTAAGTTAAGAAGTTCTATATTTTCCTATGGTGGTCAAACATTTAAAAAATAAATAATAAATAACATTTTATTTCTGTAAGATCAAACATTATGAGTTTTTATTTTATTTTTATAAATAAATAGAGGGGATGATAGGAGGTGGTTTTTTTTTTTTTTTGATGAACATATAGGAGGTGGTTTTGAATCGCAGAAATTAGGCAATACAAATTAAGAGTATTGTTACCACTGGACTAGCTATCATTGGAATTCCTTTGTTCACTTTGTCTATTAGCTAAATCTCACCTCATATGTGGCCTTATCTACAATAAAAAGCAGACTTTAAACTGAGGAACATAGAAATTAATAGTTCTATATATAAAGAGGATATTCATATTTGGGTACAGTATATATAGTCAAATGGGATTTGTCGTAATGCTGTGCTGTGTATATATATATATATATAGTTTAGTAGTTGTGCACATAATTTAGTTATATTTTAATTTTTAGTAGCATAAAAGTGAAGAAGAGGAGTAAGGGAAGTGAGTGGAAATAAGAGAGAGAGAGAGAGAGAAAACCTGAGATCTTGACAATGAAGCCCTGGACCCTAACATTAATAGTTGTGAGGGAGAGAGATGCTAGATCAGAGGCAAAGCTCCATTGCACCAAAGCATCATCCACAGTCCCATAATCCTTAACCTTAGTTGTTATCCACAACAACTCCTGAGCTAGCTTCTCTGCCATCACCTCCTCCACTTCACCCTGATCAGTCTCACGGCCTATCCCCCCCAGTTGCCTCTTCTTTTGTAACTCATGACATGTCCCAACTTTTGCTACAATAGACCTTATAGCATTTACGCAAACACCAAGTCCTTTCATATAGGAAGACAAGTAAGAACCCATCGGAAGCATTCGGATTAAGCTTGTGCTCCATGTGCCATTGTTGTTATCATGATGATCATATTCTGTTACCGTGCGTTTGAGAGTTTCACATAGAAGATTTGAGGTATGTGCAAACGCTGAAGCTAGAGTCATCCGATTGATCTGGAGAAGCTCCATGTGGCCAAATCTAGCATTCTCTTCCATTATCCTATCAGCCATTGCCATCGCAAATTGGTATTTCCTCGACGTGGCTGGGATCTCGTTCAGTAGTGCAAGGATCTACACCATACAACAAACACAAAAAATGAGAACATCATAAAAAAATTTAGTTTATAACTGTGAAAATAAAAATATACAAATTGTAATTTTTTAATACTAGAATAGTTTATAATGTATAAAATATTCTACGCAAAATTATTTGACTTTGATAAACACACAACAGAACAGATTAAATAGAGATGTTATCAAAATTTTAAACTCTAATGAGTACACTAATTAATTGACTAGTACAATAAACATATACAAAAAACGAACAAAAATTAGCATCTCCCATCAAAATTATGATCAACCACCAATTTTCATAAAATAAAATTTACCAATTATTATCTCCTCCATAGTAAAATTCTTAGCAATTTTAATGTTTCTTCACCAACCCCCCCCCCCCCCCCCCAAAAAAAAAAATCCTGTATTCAAAATACTAACAAATAAAGTCACTACTATTATTATTATTATTTCTTTAAAGTCCTGTTTTTATTTCAAGCACTATATATCATCCTCATAATAAATCTCTCATAGTAGCTATTCCTTTAGGCAATACTTGGAGACATAAATAAATTATGCATGTCACCCACATCACTACCACATAAGCTAACACTATCCTGTATTCAAAATACTAACAAATAAAGTCACTACTATTTTTATTATTATTATTATTATTCCTTTAAAGTCCTGTATTTATTTCAAGCACTATATATCATCCTCATAATAAATCTCTCATAGTAGCTATTCCTTTAGGCAATACTTGGAGACAAAAATAAATTATGCATGTCACCCACATCACTACCACATAAGCTAACACTATCCTGTATTCAAACAAATATCCTGTATTCAAAATACTAACAAATAAAGTCACTATTATTATTATTATTATTATTATTATTATTATTTCTTTAAAGTCCCGTTTTTATTTCAAGCACTATATATCATCCTCATAATAAATCTCTCATAGTAGCTATTCCTTTAGGCAATACTTGGAGACATAAATAAATTATGCATGTCACCCACATCACTACCACATAAGCTAACACTATGTTCTTGAATTTATTATGAGGTCTAACCTTGTTTTGAAGTCATCCTTTTGATGTCTAACCAATCATTCCATCCCATTATCTTCAACAATATAAGATGAATTTATTATTATTTTTTCCGTCATGATAAACCGTGCTAAACAAATTCTAATTCGTAACTAGTTTTTCCACAGTGTAGTACAAGAAGCCAATCCTACAAATATTAAATGAACACATTCATCCATGGATCCTATATTTTCTTCATCCCACAATTGTCGAAGTTTCGTTTTGTAAGCAATGAACTCATTTGAATAAACTTCTTTTATAAAATCTATTGTCCTTTCAAGACAAAGAAAATCTTATCATTTGAATGGGTCATTAGCTCATCTTGTCCAAATATAACTTTATCTTCATCTTCCACAATTTGTTTATTGATGATCTTAATTAGGGCAGCAATCATAGATTGCCCGAGAATTCCAATCTACAGCAATGTCTTCTCTAAAACTCTGTTCACCATTATCAAAGGTCCTTGAAGCAAAATAATCCATAAACCAATATTGCAATAATAACAAGACTTGGAAGTTCTTGAACAATTGTTTCTCTAAAAAAAAAAAAGTACTTGAACAATCATTGTTAAAATAGTTTTCTTTGCAAAAAATTTTAGTTTCACTCCAATGACTCTGCCAATTAAGGATATTATCCATCATCTGATTGAGGGTTTGATTAGATTGCCCTAACTTAGCAAGTTATGATTGTACGTTAACAATATCAATGTTCCTTCGTTGTCTTAGAGTCTTTTGAACAAAAAGAAAAAAAAAATCGTAATTTTGTTGACAGATTGACCTTTACATAGTAAATAATGAATATCTGACTCTACAAATTTTTGTAAAGACAGAATTTTCCAAGTATATGAGTTGCCCATATAATGTCATGGGAAAAATATAGAATTGAAGAGGAAGATGAATGAACCTTTCTGGAATTTAAGAAGTTATAAAGAGAACATTGACATTATAATTAGTAAACTAGCTATGGTAATATAATTTGATGCAAATTGAGACCTACTAGGATGATTAAATTAGAAGATTCAATCAAGAGAAGAATAATGTCTTGGTGTGCCACTCAACCAAAGCTAATAGATGCCACCCAATGCTACTAATCATTGATATCACTCAACATGACCAAACAACATACTTGTACTTGATTGATAAGAGGAATCACTCAACTCCAAAGTAATATATATTGGCAAATAATTTTTTGAATCAAACAATATCTACTGTCTTCCTCATTTTTCATGATATTTATAGGCAATATACAATGCTTGAAAATTTAATAGATACTTACAATAAATGCTTGACAACTTCCATCACAAAGTATAACTTCCTAATCTTTTTTTTTTATGGTGGGGGGTGGGGGGTGGGGTGTGGGATGGGAGGGTGCAAGGGCTGGAGTTTAGGTATTTAAAGAAGTTCCACACACATATACATTTAGATTATGTTAGAGTATAATTTCTATTTTAGATTAAAAAAATCATAAGTAATCTTACATCTCTGTTCATATATAAGTAGATTTTAACAATTACATCTCCTAAATAATAATGATAAATAAAAGATATTTGAATAAACATATGACACATGTCGCCACATAGCCACCATATAAATTTAACACTGCTCCTACATCAGAGGACATGTCCCCCAGATAATGTGGCTTTGCAACAATATATGCATATGATTCAAATTCAAATCACATCCAATGGTAGTGCCACATTAAGACTTGTGGACCATGAACCCCCAAATAAATATATATATATATATATATATTTTATAAAAAAAATATTTAATATATACGCTTATTCTGTTATTCATATGCTTCCCTCTCCAAATTTTATGCATAAGAACAATCAAAATAGTTGGTTTGTCTCATGTTCTCCCTAACTCCCAATAAAAATTAATCGATATCTATAAATAATTTTAATAAAGTATATATCTAAATTGAAAGCAAAATTGGTTAAAATTTTCACTTTTGGTTTCCATATTGGATGACTTTAGCTCTCTAAAAGGCTATAGTTTACAATTTTTAAGAAATATGCTTAACTGTTCGATCAAATTCCTACATGATAGTTGATTAAAAATAAGTTAAAGATATCAAATTTTTTTGTCAATTTTGACAAAAGTTAATCAAGTATAACCAATATACTTTTGTGGCAATCATACTGGGCTAGGAAGTATTTAATTTGCATATTGCTTCGACAAAAGTTAATCAAGTCTAACCAATATACTTTTGTGGCAATCATACTGGGCTAGGAAGTATTTAATTTGCATATTGCTTTGTGTTTCTAGAAATATAGTGCTTTTTATATAAAATTTTTAAAAATACATCATAGATAATATATATTTATATTTATATTTACATATACTTAATCATCACATTTTTGGCTGTGCAATTGGTTATATTTGGTGTGATTTCTGTCTATGTTATATCATTTAATAAACTAAACTTTTATTGCATATGTTTTTAGACAAATAGTAAATTCACCATTTGTTTATATTGCATCCTTATACATCGCACATTTACAACGTAACTTGAGGATTAGATGTGAGTAGTTTGAGATGGGATTTTTGTAGTTTTTTTAAATACGTGTGGTTGAAAAAGTGTATAAAAATGTATATAATGTTGTTTAAAATGTAAAAATGTGAGTTTGAAATAGGAAAACAAACAGGCCTAGTTTCCCAAGCTTCAAATTTATAATACAAAAGAGGAGTTATTATGATTTTATAGATAGATAATAAATAATATCTAGCTTTTAGTATTATATTTAGCTTTTAGTAACTAGGTACAATAAGCACTAGCATTGGGGGTATAAACACCCCCCAGTTGCTATTTTACAACCCAAGACACCCAAAACCCACTTCATTCAGGTTTGTATTCTTAAAATAATTTGCCACCTTGCTATAGTAAGGTTACTTATATATATGTATCCTTACTGTTCATGAGTTGTAAAGAAAAAATAATATTTTAATCTTGCGGTTGTGGGTGAAGAGAAAAAGAGAGTGGAAGTAAAGAGAGAGAGAAAAATATTTTTTATTTTATTATTTTATTAAGTAGTTTATATTATTTTATTAGGTTGTATGTAAAAATAAGAACTAGGATGTTTGATGAGTTACAAAATGAGTTAGTAAAATAGATAAAGTAGTATTTGAAAATGTAAAATAAGTTTTTATTTTTGGCATCCCAGTCCCAAATAATGCTAGTGTTTTAAGATTGTATATGTACAACCTTACTGTCACTAATTGGTATAATATTTCAAGTATAGCAACTAGAATGTTGCATGTTTTTAAGAAATTGGGCTGTAAAATAGCAATTGGGTGATCTTTACACCCTCTAAACTAATACTCAGTATTGGGTGGTGTAAAACCACAGTTGCTATTTTAGCAACTCCCACCTGCTCAAATTTAGCTTTACCTAGGTGTGGGTTGCTAAAAGTTTTAGCAACAATGAATAGTAAGTTCGTATATATACAACATACTATTTATGGTTGCTAAACATAAACATAAAAGTAAATATAAAAGTACCAAAAAAAAAAAAAAGATGAAAGAGAGAGGTGGTTGAGAAAATAGAGAATGAGCTAATAGGGTAGTTTATATTATTTTAATAAGTTGTATGTAAAAATAAAAACTTGAATATTGAGTGAATTGTAAAATGAGATAATAGAGTAGAAAAAGTAAGTTTTGAGGAAAAATGTCATGAGACCTCTTGAACTTTGATGTAGCGGCTATTACACCCCTCAACTTTTCTTCTAGCCAATTTACTTCCTAAACTTGACACATGTGTCAAATTAATACATCCGTTAGTGCTGTTAAATCTGCTGTTTAAAGTTACCTCACGTTCAATTATATTATAACAAGCCAAACACTGATACAAACAGAAGCTAAGAGGACTGAGGAGAGAGAGGCCATGGCATCGCCGGACTTCGTGGTCCAGCAGCCGTTCTTGGTTGTTTGTATGCAACAACGCTGGAAACATGTGCACAGATCTGGCTTGTTATTTTTCAATTAAGGAAGTTTAATAGATGAACATGTGCACGGATTGAGCTTCAATTTATATTCTACCTTTTATGATCAGCAATTCTTCATCTTGATGACTAACCAGTACCAATTACCAAGATAAACAATAAAACAAATTTTTACCCAAGAAATTAATTTATTTAAAAAAACCTATTCAACTAAGGTTTATAGATGGGAAAACTGCAACCTATTCAACTAAGGTTTATAGATGGCTACCCACCTTCTATTAAACCAAGGGTAAGGGTAAGGGGGCACAGATCAGTTGTAGATTTCTTTCAAGGAATTAAGTTCAATAGGCATACATGGGTGTTGTTGCTGACAAAAGCCACGAATGGCGGAGAAACCCAAGGATGGCCAGATCGGCAGCGGAAAAGACGAGCGGCGGTGGGACAATGAAGTCCGGTGATGGGTGGCCTCTCTCTCCTCTCAGCTTCTCTTTTCTCTCTCTTAATTAGTTTGAGCGTTTGGCTTGTGGTAATTTAATTGCACAAGAGGTCACGTGAGTTCACTTTAAACAGCAGATTTAACGGATGTATTAATTGGCACAAATTGGCACATATGTAAAGTTTAGAAAGTAAATTAGCTAAAAAATAAATGAAGAGGGTGTAATGGCCGCTACACTAAAGTTCTTGGGTCTCTTGTCGTTTTTCTCTAAGTATAGAGAATATAAAATATAGATCGTTTTGCATTTTCAAATGCTAATGCCTCTTGCTAAGCTCAATTCACCACAAAAGACAGACAACTCAAAAAAAAATCCCAATTTTACAAACGTTTTCGAATCAGTCCTGGGTCCTTCCTTCCCCCACTGAATCTCGAACCCGCCAGAGTCACTCAGTCCTAGCTCTGCCAACCATCAGTTAACGCCGCCATTATCTCCAATGGTGGTTTTCTTCCACCAATCTCTCACCACAGTTACCCATGCACAACCACTACTGACGCACGTGCAACTAAAGATCCACATCCTCCAATTCTTGAATCCCTGTCATTAGTTTCTCTTTAGCACTATATTGAAAAGAGTGTGTGTGAGATAGAGAGGGAGCCCGATCTAGAAAAGAGAGAGAGAGAGAGAAAGAGACAAGTGCTTCAGTTTAGGATCCACCGCCGTCGGTGATGGTTGTCGATAGCTGTGATAAAAGGGCTTAACCCAATGAGAAAAATAGAGTGAGAGTGTGTATTAATATTCGTATTAGTACTAGGAGGGAGGTAAACACCAAGACTCTTAATATAATTTCTGATAAGAAAGAAAGTAACGATTTGAAAGGAGTGATGGATTTATTTGTTACGTTTAGAAAACCAAAACCAAAATGTAGATCTAGCAATGCAATGCAATGGACTTATCCAATGTTAGAAAGATTTCGCTTGCTTGTGTCGGGTTCTGTTAGATTTTTGCGTGGCACGTGAACGTTGCATTTCAATTTGCATGTAGGCCACTTGTTCCCTAAGCCACCAAAAACTGCCATCTGGAATATTGCCTATTAATGGGCTCGTTTAAGCAGTGCAACGCACACCTCTTGATTTAAGATTCTTTTGTCATTCACTTAAATTATTATTTTGGGTTTCTTTTTAAGGACCGACCATTATATATATATATATATATATATTAATGGTTTTTATTTTATTTTATGTTTTATTAGGAAAATAATTTTCTCAATTAGCAAATTTTTTTTTTTAATATTTAGAATCAGTCGACTATCAAATAATCAAATTACTTTAGGAACATGTGGTCGAAAAGAAAAAAAAATTATTAATAATAACAAGTAGTAACTAGATAGGCTAGGCTTACTTGTGAAAGTGCTCTACCAAGGGCTTGAACTGAGGGTCCATCAAGTCCTTCATGAACAACCAAATCCAACGAAGGAAAAGAAGAAGAAGATGATGATGATGATGAGGGTCCTGGTAAGGCCAATGATCCAACGAATCCAAGGAGATATTGGGGAGAATAGGGTATTGATGAGGAAGGCAAGTAATCCATTAAAACCCTAAGAACCCAGAGAGTGAGCCAAGTGATTAGCATGACCATGAACCGCATATGATCCATGGCCTTCCACTTCTCCGTCTGTTGGGTTTTTGACACAGAAACCAGCGTCTTTGCTGCTGCGTTAGCTGTGGACATGAAAATGGAGCTCAAGAGTGATGAAGGTTGCTTTGTCTTGTACCCATATGCTATACTCATATCTGCTTCCATTCCCATTTTCATGTTTGTTGATGTTGTATCTTAGCAAGATTTATAGTTTTTTTTTTTTTTTTTCAAGATGGTATATATGTTGGAATATATGGAGAAAATTAAGCGTATATTAAGTGGAGAGGGCTTCTTATATGGGAGCTAGCCATGGCCAAGTGGTCGCTTCTTCCGATTGACATGTAGAAAGATTATTATGGAACATAATGGTATATCTCTGAAGCATCTTTTCTTTTTGTATTATAGTTCGGTATGATGGTCTCCAAACTGGCTTTGTACACTTATGTACTGTTCTCTGTTTTGTCAGAATTTTGACATTCGTTTTATTTGGGTTTATTTACCATATCTTTCCTTTTTTCTTTTTCTTTTTCTTTTTTTAATAATAAATATGATTGAATTTTAGGGCTCATTTAGTACATGTGTTTAAAAAACAGTTTTCAGTTTTTTTTGAAAATACGTGTGAATGAAAAAATGTATGAAAATACGTGTAATGTTGTTTAAAAACTGAAAACATGTATTTAAACACATATACCAAACGGACCCTTAGTATTTGGTGTTCATTCTATCATCATTACTCTTATTATTAGATTAAAATACCAATCAGCTTTTTATGTACATGTGATTCGAATCCCAAAATTTTATTCAATGACAAAATTTTTTTATCACTTGAGTTAATTAAAACTCAAATCTTAAAATCTTATGTCATTGTTTTAACATATTTAAAATGTAAAATAATCATAAGTCTAGATCCATAACAATTTTCACAATTTTTTGCACAAATAATTGAGGTGATAAATTGTGATGTATATACAATAAAAGTGATATTTGAGGTAGTGATATTACACCAATCATAATTTATCATGTTATGAAAAAACAAATTGTTGTACCTCTACTATTGTTACTATTGATACAATAACCTTTTCTTGTTAATTATCTGACTATCTTTTAAATATTACACCATTGAAAGTGTCAATGCACTTGTTGGAGGCTCCCTGAAGAGAGAGGGGAGGATGAAAATATAGATTTACAAATAAAAACTAAAGAAAAACACGCAAAGATCGAGTTGGGACAATGAGACCTCAAAAGTACCAAAAGTTTGAGGTCTTGAGATGTCATGTTTGAGTCCTCATTTACCTCACATGGGTGGCCAAGTTTAGTTCAATATAGTTTAAAGCAACAAGCTATAAATTTAAGTGCATATATGTAATTATTGATAAAATAACACTTATTAAATTTCTAAATTATATATGTATTTTATTTAAAATTTCTTTATTGATTTTGAGATATAAATTGCTAATTAAATTTTTATATATTTTAGCTCTCATCTTTTTTTTCTTTTCTTTTTTCAATTGATAATAACTAGTCTACTTAATTTTTTGTGATATAAAAACTTTTAATAATAATTTTAATTTTAAAAAAATTCTTTCTGCAGAAACAACTACAACAAATAACGTGAGTAAAACTTTGTAAACGATTCATGTATTTCAAAAAAAAAAATTATATAATTAAGAAATTTTATATTGCATATTTATATAGTATTTCGTTATTATTAATGGTGAACTGAAAATTGAACCTACTCCAATTCGTCCATGAGAGTCGCCCAGGTCAAGAAAGCAAGAATGGCCCTACCTAGTAAGATAATCGTCCATAGGCACATTGGTCGTCCATGAGGAACACACATGGACAACCCCAGACACTTGGGAAAATTCTAGGAAAGTTTGTCTACAAGAGTTAGTGAATTGAACCATGTGTTACTAGTCCAAGGCATGAGTAAAATCCAAGTTCATTGCTACAACTTCTTACTAAGTACTTAACTTCCAATGACGATTATGGAAGATAAGATTGAATATTATAACTCCTATAGCAGTTGCGGAAGTTAACCCTGAACCTTCTGACTTCCTCAAAAATAGGGAAAGTTACGAGACAAGTAACCGCTTCACGAAAACCAGTCAAGGGGTACCGCTTCACGAAGGGTGCCACACTTGGAGAGGGAGATGGATCAGATGAGGAAGGTCATGGACGAGATGAGGGAGAACATGAGAAGGTCGAATCCCGTAGATGATTTAGTTCATCGAATAGACTCCCCTTTCACGGCTTCCATCAACAGTCACCCCTTGCCTCCTAAGTTCAAGATGCCTTCCTTGGACTCATATGATGGAACGCGCAACCCTTTTGATCATATTGCTACTTTCAAGACTACGATGCACCTTCAAAGGGTTCTAGACGAGATTATGTGCGAGGCCTTCCCTACTACCCTTAAAGGGCTAGCACGAGTGTGGTTCAGTAAGATACCTCTAAATACTGTGAGTTCTTTTGAAGAATTGAGTAAGCTGTTTATCAACAATTTTATCAGAGGACAAAGGCATACACGTTCCTCGTCCAACCTGTTAACCATAGAGCAAGGGGAAAATGAAAGCTTGCGGTCCTTCATTACTCGTTTCAACAGGGAAGCCCTGACGGTAGATGAGATGGACGACAAGTTGTTATTGGCAGCCTTCCATAATGGAGTTAACTCTGATTTATTCATCCATAAGCTTTATGAGCAAGAGCCTCAAACCATGGCTGAACTCGTCCATTCGGCCTAAAACTTCATGAACGCAGAAGATGCAATCATAGCTAAGTAGAGGAAGAGAGCCAAGCAAATGGAAGCAGGTCTCCCATGCCATCCTGAGCAGGGTCCTCATCCAAAGAAGGCACGGGCGGGAGAGAAGAAAGATCAAGACAACAAGAAGGCAAGCTCTTTAGCACGGAGTTAGCAATACACACCCTTGAACATGCCGCTTGAACAAGTGCTTATGCAAATCAAGGATGTTCCTTCCTTGAAGTGGCCGGAAAAAATGAAAGGAGATCCCAACAAGCACAATAAGAACAAGTATTACCGCTTCCACAAAGACCATGGGCATGACAAGGACGAGTGTTTTGATTTGAAGCAGCAGATAAAGGATCTCATCAGGCAAGGAAAATTGAGAAATTTCCTTGGACGAGATCACAAAAGAGTCGTCATCTAGAAGAGTCGTCATGACCTCCACTTGGAGAAATAAGAGTTACCATAGGAGGGACCTCGACAGGACAATCTTCCAAGTTAAGGAAGACGTACCTGATGGTAGTGCAAAACGTCTAACTTTCAAGACAATCCCCAAGGCAAAGGGTAACGGACGAGCAAGCCATTACGTTCACGGACGAGGATGCTGAAAGGGTTCACCACCCACATGACGATGCGATCGTCATCACTTTGCTTATTGCTGATTATACGACCAGAAGGGTGTTGGTGGACAATGGGAGTTTGGCGAAAATCTTATATTACCCTGCTTTCCAGCAAATGAGGCTTGGACGAGATCAATTTCGTCCAGTAAATTAACCCTTGGTAGGATTTGGAGGAATGAAAGTGCAGCCCGTGGGTACCATTACATTACATGTGGTGGTAGGAGCATATCCACAACAGATAAACAAAGAAGTAAACTTTCTTGTCGTGGACTGTTCGTCTTCATACAACGCTATCATTGGAAGACCGACTTTAAACAGTTGGAAGGTAGTAACATCTACTTACCATTTGTCTGTGAAGTTTCTAATAGATTACAGAGTGGGTCAAGTGCAAGGAGACCAATTAACCACTAGAGAATGCTATCTAGCCATGTTGGCCATGAACAAGCACGTGCAGACGATGAGCATAGACAAGAGAAGGGTTACCACGGAGCCTACGGAAGCGTTGGAAGATGTTCCTTTGGACAAAAGCAACCTCGAGAAGTTCAGAAGGATTGGAACAAGCATGGAAATGAAGACGAAGCAAGACCTTGTCCATTTTTTAAAGAAGAGCATGGATGTATTCACATGAAGTCACGAGGACATGTCGGGTATTGACCCAAGTGTAATCACTCACCGTCTGAACATGTATTCTTCCTCCAAGCCTGTGCGTCAAAGGAAGAGGGTTTTTGCTCCCGAACGAGATAATACTATTAAAGAGGAAGTCCAGAAGTTGACCATGGCGAAATTTATCTAGGAAGTTTATTACTCTGTCTGATTGGCCAATGTGGTGATGGTCAAGAAAACTAATGGCAAGCGTTTGAACAAAACTTGCCCAAAGGATAGCTATCCATTGCCACGCATTGACCAGCTAGTAGACTCAACTGCAGGTCATAAATTGCTAAGTTTTATGGACGCCTTCTCAGGCTATAATCAAATAAGGATGGACGAGGCAGACCAAGAGAAGACATCTTTTGTTACCAGGCAAGGTTTGTTTTGCTACAAGGTGCTGCCCTTCGGTTTGAAGAACGCATGAGCAACTTATCAAAGGCTGGATAACCATATATTTCGTCCACAGATTGGACAAAATGTAGAAGTTTACGTAGATGATATGCTGGTTAAGAGTTTGGACGAGGAAAAGCATCTGGACGACCTTCAAGAGACCTTTGATATGCTTAGACAATATAACATGAAGTTGAATTCGAGCAAGTGTGCTTTCGAAATCTCGTCTGGTAAGTTTCTTGGGTTCATGGTTTCACATAGGGGAATTGAGGCGAATCCTGATAAAATCCAGGCAATACTGAATATGGAGCGACCAAGGAACATCAAAGAAGTCCAATCTCTCACCGGACGAGTTGCTGCCCTTAACAGGTTTGTCTCTAAAGCTACTAACAAGTGCTTGCCATTTTTTAAGGTTCTTAAGAAGGCATTTTTATGGATGGACGAGTGTCAAAAGGCCTTTCAAGACCTCAAGACCTCAAGGCCTACCTCACAGCAGCTCCTCTACTAAGCCCATCTATACCAGATGAAGAATTATATTTGTATTTAGCAATGTCCACGCATACAGTGAGCTCAATGTTGAATAGAGAAGAAGGGAAGATACAGAAGCCGATTTATTATACAAGCCGAGCGCTAAGAGGGGCAGAAGGACGATACCCAATGATGGAAAAGCTAGCCTTTGCTTTGGTCACAGCTTTTAGGAAGTTGAGGCATTACTTTCAAGCTCATGTCATAAATGTCTTGACAAATCATCCATTAAAGAAGGCAATTAACAAATTGGAAGTCGCAGGACGACTAATCCAATGGGCTATAGAACTCAACGAGTTTGATATCAGGTACCAACCAAGAAACGCGATAAAAGCACAGGTATTGGCGGATTTCATTGCAGATTTCACTCCCAACCAAGGTGAGCAAGACGGGGTGGACGAAGCTCAGAGGTGGGTCGTCAATGTGGATGGCTCGTCCACGTTATATGCGGGAGGAATTGGAATTATACTCAAGTCCCCATAAGGAGATAGGTTGAAATATGTAGCCCGTCTACAATACCAAACCACCAATAATGAAGCTGAATATGAAGCTCTCCTTAAAAGATTAGAATTGGCTAAGTCCTTAGGGGCGGAGTCAGTAGTCGTCCAAGAGCATTCACAGTTGATTATCAATCAAGTGAATGGAATGTGTGAAGCTAAGGAAGATCGGATGAAGAAGTATCTAAGCAGGGTAAAGCAGCTTGTCAAAAAATTTAAAGAAGTCAGTTTTGTTCAGCACCCGAGGGAGGAAAACATAGAAGCAGACGTTTTGGCAAAAGCAACTTCGGCAGGGGGGAGCTATGGGTGAGTATGACAAAGTCTAATACATGCCGAGCATAGATCTTCCAGAGATACAGTAGGTTAAAGGCGAAGAAAATTGGATGACTCCAATAGTAATTTATCTCAAAGATGGAAGACTTCCAGAGGACAAGGATGAGGCCAGAAGATTGAGGATCAAAGCTACCAAGTATGTCCTCATAGACGAGGTACTATATAAAAGGGGCTTCTCTCAGCCTTACTTAAGGTGCTTAGCTCCGGACGAATCAAACTATGTGTTGAGAGAAGTTCATGAAGTAGCATGTGGAAACCACTTAGGAGCAAGAGCACTAGTCCATAAAGTCGTCCATGCAAGTTACTACTGGCCAACTATTCAAGCAGATGCAAAGGCTTACGTAAGGTGTGTGACGAAATGTCAACGCTTCAGCAACGTCCCCAGGCAGCCGTCAGAGTATCTCATTCTGATGATGGCCTCATGGCCCTTTGCATAATGGGGATTGGATATCTTAGGTCCATTTCCACTTGGAACTAGGCAGATAAAGTTTTTAGTAGTAGGGATTGATTACTTCACTAAATGGGTGGAAGCAGAACCCCTAGCAAAGATTACATAGCAGAATGTCAAAAACTTCGTCTGGAAGAACATTATATGCAAGTTTGGGGTACCTAGGGTATTAATATCAGACAATGGACAGCAATTTGACAACACACTTTTCAGAGAATTCTGCTAGCAATTTGGAATCAAGAATCATTATTTCTCACCCTCCCACCTGTAAGCAAATGGTCAAGCAGAAGTGGCAAACCGATCCTTGTTGAAAATCATCAAGACTCGGCTTGAGGGGGCAAAGGGAGTATGACCAGACGAGCTACTAGGTGTTTTATGGGCTTACAGGATAACTGTGAGGACCCCCACAAGGGAAACTCCTTTCAAACTAGCCTACGAAAGTGAAGCAATGATACTTGCAGAAGTGCATATGGCTAACCACAGGGTGATGAAGTATCAGGACGAGGATAACGAGGAGCAACTTCGCCTCAACCTTGATCTGATAGACAAGGTAAGGATGAATGCAGAGCGAAGGATAGCAAGGTATAAAAACCTCATGGCTAGATAATATGATGCAATGGTCAAGCCCAGACGCTTTAGCATTGGAGACCTTGTCCTAAAAAGGGTTTCTTTGACAACCAAAAATCTAGCCCATGGGAAATTAGGACCTAACTGAGAAGGACCCTACAGGGTTATTAATTGCAAAAGGTAAGGATCGTGTTACTTAGAAGCCCTGGATGGGAGAAAGCTAGAGCACTCCTGGAATGTCGAGCATTTAAGAAGATATTATCAGTAAGGGGTCAGCCTGGACGAGCATCATGGACGGAATCATCCAAGACGTTGTCACTCTAGACAAAATAAAGTTTGTTGTTTTCTGTTACATATGTTTGCTTTCTGTTACGTGTTTGCTTTCTATTACATGTGTTCTTTATTAACACTATGTTGTATTTTTAAACTATGCGCTATGGATGAAGTCATAGACGATCCATATGTATTCTTAATTCCCTAAAAGAGAGAAAGAGAAATAAAGACGCTAAAATTTTACTTTCACTGAAGGGGGTTATCTTGAGCATTAGGGTCGTCCTGGGCAGGCTGAGTGGTGGCATCATCTTCAATATTCACATCTTCAGAGCTCGTCTAGAGGAGAGAGCTTGCAGCACCAAGGTTGAGCTTGATGGAGCTAAAGTAACCTTCAGGGAAGTTTTCCATAGTGGCCATACGAAAGTCTTCAAAGCCAGCTGCGTAGTTGGTGTCCAACAAATCAATGAATTGTTTAGAGGCTCTGAACTCCACTATCGCGTCTTCTTTTGCCTTATTAAGAAGGGTACTCAACTCATCATTCCTCTTTTGAAGGTAGTCAAGACGAGTATCATTCTCAACAATGTCAGCTTTGAGATCTTCAGCCAGGTTCTACAGCTCCTTAGCCTTGTCTTTAGCCTTGGTTGCCACCTCATCCCACCCCTTGCAGTCATTCTTGACCTCTTGGATCCTTGTCTCAAGCAAGATCCTCATCTTGTCCATCTCCATGGCCTACCTGGACGCAGCGATGAACTTTGACATTGCCTACACAAGTGATTAAAAATTCTGTTAGAAAATGTATATATATATACATATATTACTATGACAGGATGAGGTAAAAGCAATTACATACCTTGAAAAGATCATGAATAGCAGAGTGCTCAAATTCTTTCAAGGACATGTCATAGCACACAGCCACATCCTCGCTAGTCACAGCCTTCTCAAACATTTCCCAAGCTAAATCCTCATTTTCAAGAAGGTTCATAGGAACCCTCTGAGAAGGCTGAGACGAGGTAGGCACAGCAATTTTGGACGGAGGAACTCTAGCAGGTTCAGACGAATCCATATCCTGGATTTGAATGGACGGCTACTGAGAGGTAGGAAGAGTAGGAAGGCCAGGCTTGGACGACCTATGCTTCACCCTCTTCTCCTTGCAATGGCTTGGAAGATTTTCCAAGTCAATTGCCTTTGATAATTTTTTTCTTTTATCCCCAACGATAGGACGAGGCTGAGATTGGACCTCTTGCCTAGTTGCCATATATAATAAAAATAATAAAATGATAATAATAAACATACCTTTAGGACAAAGGTTCCCTAGCTCTCCAGTATAGGGGCAAATGGATCCCTGCCAACCTCAACAGGGTGTCCAGCCCAAAAACCAGAGACGAAGAAAAACTCTATCTTCCAATTCCTATCTGATGTGACAAGTGATTTTATTAGTCTACAATCTTTCCCTCTGGCTGTGAATTGGTAAAAGCCAAGGGATTGGTTAATTTCTGAGGGCTTGTAGCAGTAGAGGAACTCGTCCATAGTAAGAGGACGATCCCCTTCAAATACCTCCCTCCATAAAACTTGCATAGAGACGACTAGCCTCCATGCCTTAGGATTAAACTAATATATTCCTAAGCCTAACCTGGTGAGTAACTCCCTAGCAAAGGCATTAAGAGGCAACCTAAGACCCCCTAAAAGGTAAGCCTCGTAAACACCTACGCCAAAATGGGGTTGACAACACCACTCCCCACGAACAGCTAACCTAGGGTTTAAGTCTTCTGGAATTTGGTACCAACTCCTAAGGGATGTTAACCTCTTTTCATCCATCTTAGAGTGGACCCCTACAGCACAACTATATACCATCTCAACCTCGTCTTAAAGAGTGGACAAAGGAGCACTTGAGGTACCAGCCCTAGACCTAAACGCTGCCCTCTTCCTAAGCTGCTCCTGAAAAACCTCTAAGGGAATCCCAAGAACACCAGACGTGTATTCCTCGTCTATAGTGTTCCCCCCCACTACTACTGTTACTACCACTACTGCTATCACTACTAGAACCACTAAAACTAGTAGTATCATGGTACTCGTCTATAGCCTTGTCAACGCTATTACTAGACGAAGAAAGGACAATCTCAAACATCTTGAAATTTGAAGGAAAACCCAAGGAGGATGAAGAGATTACCTGGCTCTAGACGACGGAGGACTAAGGACGCAGGAATACTTCTAGACAAGGCACTGGACGACGAATGTCAAGGGAGAAAATTTAGGAAATACGAAGGGTAGGAGAGGAATTCCACTATTTATAGGTAGTGAAGTTTGGCATCTGAAATGACGTGACCAACCAGATAACGACACATGGCATATTCCTCGAAAAGGTAAATCGAATCTTCTAATCACCAATGAGGTTGTGACACGTTGCACGACATCTAAGAGCTAACATAAGGACACGTCCAAAGAACAACTGGTAAATTTTACAGTGCTCTGGACGACCCTTGGACAAGGGGGCAACTGATGGTGAACTGAAAATCGAACCTACTCCAATTCATCCATGAGAGTCGTCCAGGTCAAGAAAGCAAGAATGGCTCTACCTGGTATGATAGTCATCCATAGGCACACAGGTTGTCCATGAGAAAAACACATGGACGATCCCAGACACTTAGGAAAATTCCAGGAAAGTTTGTCTACAAGATTTAGTGAATTGAACCACGTGTTACTATTCCAAGGCATGAGTAAAATCCAGGTTCATTGCTACAACTTCTTATTAAGTACTTAACTTCCAATGATGATTATGGAAGATAAGATTGAATATTCTAACTCCTATAGCGGTTGCGGAAGTTAACCCTGAACATTCTGACTTTCTCAAAATTAGGGGAAGTTATGAGACAAGTAACCGCTTCAAGTGCACACTATATAAACACTCATTCATATCAAATGAAGGTAAGTTTTAGACAACTCCCAGAAAGTTGGAATTCCAGAATTTAAGAGAGAAACTAACTTAAGTATCGAAGGGTTCTTGACCGGTCCGCCCCGGTCACCTTTGATCATGTGTTTTCCTTTTTAGGCCTTTCAAGCAATTACTAGATCATTAAAGCCCGGAGCATTCAGCCTACTGATTTTCTGTGTATCATCAATTATTATTATTTTAACTCTTTTTGAAGAATTTCTTATGCTTATATTTTCATTATATTTTTAAATTATATATTTTTATATTATTAGTAACAAAATTTTCAAGTAATTTTATTTGAGAATTAATTTCTCTCTCTCTTAATTTATACTAAAAATGTACTTTAACCCCAACGAAGTTCCTTATCTAATTTAATTTGGCCTTTGAAACTTAAAGAGTTCAAGCTCATGAGAATTTTATTTTTACTCAAGGAGTCTGATTTCTAAATCGATAAAAAAAATGACAAATTGTGATTAGTAAATTATAAAATAGGACTTAGGAAGCACAAACACTTCACTTAGGGTTTCGTACTCGTGTTGTATCCATGTTATATTAATTTCGTATTAACTGTTTCATGTTATAATTTTTCAAAAAATACTTTGCGTCACTGTGTTGTACCCATACTATTTCCATGTCCGTGTTTTTGTTTGTGTCGATGAGTAGGACACAAAAATTAGAATATAAAATTTGTAATTCCTTAATTATTATTTATGCTCCGTTTGTTTCGATGTAAATATTTTACATGAAAATTGTTGATAACCAAATAATTACAACAAGAAGATCATGCCTACGGAGATAAAGAAGGACGTGGGCCTTGGAGAAGTGAGACACAGTTCATGGAATGGGGGAGGGTCATGGGCCTTAGGAGAACCAAAAGGCCTACCAAAAAGGGACCTTACAAAGGAAGGAGAAGGAAAAAAGTTCAAGAAAATAAGATAGGGTGGGAAGACCCAACAAGAGGGGCAGATGAACCCTAAAGTGGCCTAAGAATGGGTCCTCGAGAAAACAACATTTATAACATGGAAATCCCAAAAAGGGTGCAGATGACTCAAGATTAGCCTAAAAGCAGGTCATCTTAACCCTTGGAGAAAAAATGAAGAGAAAAACACTAGAGGATCCATCAAAATCAAAGGAATCAAAGGAATCCATCAACATGAAAGGGACAAGTAACATTTTAAAATCCAGAATTCAACATGAAGGGACCAAAGGACCTCGATCAGAGAAGAAAAGCATGGAATAAGAGGAAGGGTATTCAGAAACTTTCCAAGTTCATCCGTCACGAAAAGGAATCTAGGCTATTTTCAGAAAAAGTGGCTTAGCATGTGGAGTCACTATTAAGCTGAAAAAGTATTTTAAGTGTCACTTTCCCAGCCTTGAGAAGAGAACCTTGGCTGACACATAGGAAGGCCAACATGAATATTCAGATTCATGGAAAAAAAAAACCATGAATTACCTAGCAGGCAGAAGACATCTCTGCTCAATGAATCAGGCCATACTCAGTGTAAAGAGAACAAAACATAAGGAATAGAAAAGAAAGCATGCATAAAGTAATCCCCAAAGAAACCAACGTGTAAAATAGAGTAAGTAAATGGGTTCTACAAAATTTGTATCCCAGACATACAAAGGAGACCCACTTTTGTGAGAATTAGGGAGTGTTGGTTTGGTGGAAGGGAGAATATTTCTATTTGAGGTCATCCACAACAGCTCTTTAAAGGATGTTTTTGCTGGGGAAAGTGTCCATACTAAAAAGCCATGAATTACCCAGTACGCTGAAGGCATCTCTGCTCGATGAATCGGGCCATACTCTGTGTAAAGAGAACAAGAAAGCAAGCTTAAAGAAATCCCCAAAGAAACTAAAGTGTAAAATAGAGTAAGTAAATGAGTTCTACCATTTGTATCCCAAACATACAAAGGAGACCCAATTTTATGAGAATTAAGGGGTGTTGGTTTGGTGGAAGGGGGGGAATATTTCTATTTAGGTAATCCACCACAGCTTTGTAAACGATGCTTTCGCTAGGGAAAATGTCCATATTAAAAAGCCATGAATTAGCCAGTAGGCTGTGTGGACGCCCCAAAAGTTATTTCTCTTTTGGTTGGTCAAACATTGAGTCCTTGACGACGTGACTCTTGTGTGCTTGTGATTTTAGGGTGGAGTGTGTGTATGTGAGTCCCTTCCACCACAACTCTGTAAAGGATGCTTTTGCTAGGGAAAATGTCCATACTAAAAAGCCATGAATTAGCCAGTAGGCTGTGTGGATGCCCCAAAAGTTATTTCTCTTTTGGTTGGTCAAACATTGAGTCCTTGACGACGTGACTCTTGTGTTCTTGTAATTTTAGGGTGGAGTGTGTGTTTGTGAGTCCCTTTTTCTTATTTTTATTTCAGGAGTCACCACCAACCATCAGTTTTGTGTTAGGTGTGATTGGTCACCTAGAGGTCTAATTCATTTTAGGTTGCCTAATTAACTAAACCAATTTTAAGGTTACATTAATTAAGGCAAACAAAAAAAAGTCTCGAACCAAAGATCATGGACTCAGAAGTTTGGTTACGCATGGGGAAGGTGTTAGGCACCCTACAACGCCTATCCGAAGATAGTACCTCATTTTAATTTATTTCAAACATTATCTTTTTGTGAAGAAATAAAATATACATATATTTTTTTATTTTTGAAAATGTTTTGCAAACAATATACATACATATGTACATGTGAGTAATTATTTACCATATAGCTAGCATGTAAATATTAAATCCATTGGATATTTACAACCAAAACATGTGAGGTATAAACATAGATAGTGTAAGCGGGCGAAACTGACAGCCCAACCCAACTTCGTTAAGGATGTGGCAGTGTAAACGCCCAATACAATTGATTTGAAGAGGTAGGTTATCAAGGCCAACCTTTCAAGCCTTACTAGTTATGTTAGATGACTCAGAAAAGAATATGCAATCAAATATGAAGTTTCTTGAGGAAAAAATAGTGGAAAAAGATGAAGATATTGGTATAAATTCTTTCTTGGGTTAGTTCGAGGAGCCTTAACTCATATGATATCACCTTCTCAGTTACAAAGTTCTTGATTATACTTTATATTTCTCCCTCTAATTCTTGATTATACTTGGAGTGCATCTTAACCCACCACCTGGACAGCCACTAATCTTCACTTTAATGCATGTCCCATCAGGGCCTTGTTGGAGGTGGAAGAATGTGTTACAAGCTGTGAGGGCACTGTTCAAGAGTCACTCTCCATTTAATGTGGCAGAGTGGTTTCGCAGGAAGCATTGAATGTGGAGATGATGGGTGTTTCTTCAAGAAGATTAGTGCACAATAGTCTTTAGGGCAAGGGGGAGATTGTTAGGATTAGTGCCCTTAAATCCTATTGTATGATGCTATGTATGACATTATGTATAACTTAATGTTGTAATTAACAAAGTTGTTTTATTATTATCTAAAATAATGGTAACATGAATATTTGGACATTATCATATAGTCCATAAGATGCATAATATGTGATTTATGTGATTTAGTCACAGAAGATATAAGTCACAAGTCCTTTGTAAACTCAAAATTTTAGTTTGTACTCGGTGATGAATTTGGGCATTTCATCTGCGAAGACTATAACATATCAACTAAGATGATTTGTCTTGATCATGGAAGTAGAGACTTCTAGTTGATATGCTGATATGTTTTAAGAGTTAAGACATATTGAACTGGACCGTTGTGAGATTTATTATTATCCTAACGACTGTTAAATGAATAATAAATCTCACGACTTCTATTTACATGAACTCTTAATCGTGAGAGAATAATGGACTTAATCATGAAGTGTAGGTTGCTTTGATATATCAGGAGTGAGATCTAAAGTCACGATCAAAACCTCAGTATGTTGGGCAGCCACATTTAGTGTTTATGGAACATATATTCTCAAGATGGAATTCATAATCTCTTAACGGAGATATAAAATATTCCTCTGAGATAAGTTTAATTGGTTTGGTTATTCAGAGTGTTAGGCCTAACCACTTTAGTAAGGAGTTACTAAAGAATATATTTATGAAATTGGATTTCATAAATATATACTTTAGTAACTCCTTACTAAAGTGGTTAGGCCTAACACTCTGAATAACCATGATGAATAACTTAAAGGATTGAACTGGGTACTCAGGGATTATGATGTAGTAATCTTCAAAGTGGCAATCTACATTCATGACTTTGTATTACTACGAATATTTTATGAAAGGGTTGCATGTACAATAAAGTCTTGGGATATAATTTATTAATAAGGCCTAGAGTGCAATTATATTTATATAGTGGTATTAAATATAATTAGTGGTAACTTTAGACTTGTCAAGAGTTGATAGAAAAGCCCAAGGCCCATTGGAGCTAGAGTCTTATTTGTTCCCCTTTGGTTCTACTCCAAGCCACATACTAGAGCCCAATTGGAATGGCCCGAAAGGCTAGCCCAATTAGATAATCAGTTATAAGGAGAGAAACATACAAAATTTTATAAGAGAATGAAATTGTTTGTATGTGAGTGTACGACACTCTCTTATTCTCCCTTGAACACACACATAAAAACTAATTGAGAGACCACACTTCTTGGGCATAAGTGGAATTGGAGTGAAGATTAAAAGTGTTCCCAAGGTACACTCTCTTGTTCTTATATTCTGAAATTTACATGGTACATGTTATCAATTACGAATGAAGTAGATCCGTTAATTTTTCTGCTGCATATGTTTTGTATGTGATACAAACATGTATTTTTCCAACAAATTCGGCCATGAACGTTTAATCCTATCCATCTTTTCAAGATTCTATTCGACTATGCTCATTTAATCTCACGTGGATTCAATTCAGCCATGACCATTTAATCCTATCCTCCTTTTTGAGATTCAATTTGACTGTGTTCGTTTAATCTCACGAGGATTCAATTCGGCCATGACCGTTTAATCCTATCCATCTTTTTGAGATTCAACTCGACCATGTTCGTTTAATCTCACACAGATTCAATCCAGCCATGACCATTTAATCATACTTTTCCCAAAAACTACTCTCATTTAAAATCGCATTGTTCCCACGTTTGCAAATCCCCCAAAACTTCCTAGTTATCATGCGTAGTTTCTCATGATTACCTAGCATTTCTCCTAGTTTTTTATTGTTTTTTTGTGAGTTTTCATAGCATCCAACATTCTCATGTCCATCTATGTGGCCTAAACTTTAAGTTTTTCTCACACAAATAGGTGCAAACATAATATGCATGACATGTGAAAGCATGCAAGTGTGATTATGCAAATACCCAAGCATGTGAACAAAAATATTTTTCTTAATAGCATCATGGCATAAATGATAAAAACAAAAAAAAACATATATGTGCAAAAATACCAAAAATAAAATAAACACTAGCCTGCTTTCCTACTTGCTTGGCTACTAACATACTTGCAGAAAATAAAAAGGAAGAAGAATAGACACTGACCTCAAGTGCAGAATTGGAGATTGAAGCTGTGGACTAAAGCTGAAAGCTGGACCCGCTAGACTACAACTTGCTCCAGAGAACTTTTTAGAAGTGAGAATTAAGAGAAATAGAAGTGAAATGGTCAAAATAAAGCCTCGAGACTACTTCTAGAGACTTGTGCGGCCTGGGCTGCCCGGTGCACCTTGAAGGGTCTTTAGGTCTGCCCGGTGCACCTACAAGGGTTGTCGGTCAGTGTTGACCCGGTTAACGTTGATCAGTTGACCTTTGACCAAAAAAACGAAAAAGAGACAAAGTTTCTTGCCCAGATCTGAGGACCAAGTCAAAGAAATTTTTCCGAATCAACTGCAGTAGCTTAACCGTGTCAGGTAAAACCGATCTCGATTCATGAATAACACAGCTTTTGCACGCAATTTTGGGGCAACAAAATACAAAATCACATTCTTTATTCGACACCTCTCATTGCACTTGAGATGTTAGATAAAGAAGGGGCAGCTATAGACACTGTATTTTGTCCGCTCCCCATTTGCACGCCAAACCCCGAAAATTCCAAAAATATTACCTTTTCTCCAAGGGGCTACGGAAACATTTAGATTGACGTGGTGCAACCCGTTCAGACATTAGAGCACTCGAAGTGCTATTTCAGGTCAAATTAACCAAAATTCCCCTGGTCAACCCTAGGTTGACCGAAAGTTAAAGTCAGTCAAAATCATCCCTAAATGACATTTTTCATGTTTCTACATCAAACCCGAGCTACTCGGTGATGTTCATCAAGTTTGACTCGAGATTGACTCCTAGAGGCACCATAACCCTAATTTTGATCCAACCGTCAGAATGGATTGGGACTATTGTCATTGCGAAGATTATCAAATTCCCTTTCCAACGACTATCTAGAAAATCGTAAAAGTGCATCAGCATGCTTCCTAAGGCCATAACTTTTGATCCAATCATTGAATTTTCAATTTCTTTAGTGTTTTGGAAACTAGATATCCAGAGCTTTCGAGGGACGCCAAGATGAGCTCAATCTGTGTCTGGGAAGGCCTTCAAATACGCATCCGATGTTGAACTGGGAAAAGGCCAAAGCTGCTGATGTCAACAAGGTGGCCGCGCGGCCCTACAAGGTGTGCCAGCAACCGAAAAGTCACTTTTCAACTATAAAAGCCTTTAGACCGCTCATTTTGCAAAAAAAAAAAAAAAAAGAACTTCAAGGAAGTTTTGGGCAAATTCTCTCTGTCTCCTCTCTCTAATTTCTCTCCCAAATACATCAAAACACCCTCAAACACCTTAGATTCTCATCTTTTTCCTTCAATCTTCAAGGTAGTGTTTTTACAATCAATCTTCCTCTCCTTGGTTCCATACCTTAGATTTGAGGTTTAGGGGTGTGGATGTAGCTTTTTAGCTACAATACACACCCTTTTCTCTTTGTAGCTTTTCCTAGCTTCTTTTTGCTTAATAAAATGCTTTTATTGTTTTCCTTAGCGTGTTCTTTCTTCCTAGCATGTTCTTATAGTTTTACTAGCATGTTTCCTTGCTTATGCCATGATTTATTGCTTTGATGTTGTTGGCCTAGCCTTCTTGGGCTAGGATATGTCTAAATTTAATGTTTGTGCTTAGATCCACATGTTTTTAGATTCCTTGTCATGTTTATGCTTAGATCTACATGTTTTTAGACTCCTTGTCATGCTTATGCTTAGATCTACATGCTTTTGTGTTCCTTGCCATGTTTATGCTTAGATCTACATGCTTTTAGGCTCCTTGCCATGTTTTTGTTTAGATCCGTATGCCTATGTGTTCTTTGCCATGTTTATGCTTAGATCTACATGTTAGTGCCTAGACCTATGTGTTTATGTGCTCTGTGCCATGCTTGTGTGCTTAGATCTATGTTGGTTGCTATGCCATGTGCTACTTTAGCCCAACTCCTTGTCATGCTTATGCTTAGATCTACATGCTTTTGTGTTCCTTGCCATGTTTATGCTTAGATCTACATGCTTTTAGGCTCCTTACCATGTTTTTGTTTAGATCTGTATGCCTATGTGTTCTTTGCCATGTTTATGCTTAGATCTACATGTTAGTGCCTAGACCTATGTGTTTATGTGCTCCGTGCCATGCTTGTGTGCTTAGATCTATGTTGGTTGCTATGCCATGTGCTACTTTAGCCCTTTTTGTCCCTTGATATCCCTCTTTCTTGTTTTTTGGCCCTTTCGGTAGGGTGTAGATCTAGATCCTGTGGTCTAGGTCTACATCCATATACCTAGGCCTATATCAAAGGGTTTGGATCATTTCCTTTATGCATGTCTATGTTTACTTGCTTGCTTCTATGCTTTATCTCCATCTTAGCCTTTCTAGATCTAGGCTTTGCCCTGCTTTGTGCCCTCCATGGGCTTGTGCTTATGTGGTCGCATCCATCCCCCCTAGGGCTTGTTTTGATGTGACCATTTATGAGATACACCTTCGTGGGGTTGGTGTGCTTGATATACACCTTTCTCTTCCATGCAATGTTGATATGCTTTCCATGCTTGCTTTGCGCCACCCGTTTGGCTTTCTTTGCTTCCTTGCATCTTTGCACACTTGCTTACATGTTCATGCATGAGTCTGTGTGTTGTCCATACTACAATCCAATGGAACTATGGACACTCAATCCAAACCTACATGCTTATTTGCCCTCTTTGCTTCCTTTTGTTTGATAACATGCTTATTTGCCCCCTTCATATGCTTCACATGTTTGTTTGCCCCCATTTGGCATCTTTTGCTAGCTTGTCTTTTGGTATACTTACCTTCTATTTGTCTCTTTGCTTGTCTGCTGGTTTGTTTCCTCGTTTGTTGCATGTACATGCACGGAACGAGGACGCTTGGAGCGAGGACATGACCTGCTAGGCACAAGCAAAAAGGGCAAGGAGGCAAGCAAGAGGATGCAAGCCCACAAACGGCAATGTTCAGTAGATTAAGGGGCCTAGCCCCTCCAGAGTGGTATTCTCTTTCTCTCTCTCTCTCTCTCTCTCTCTCTCTCTCTCTCTCTCTCTCTAAGCCTTTCTCTAGAGCGTGTATTAGGGTCCCTCTCCATGTACCCCCTTTTATTTTCCTGCTCCTTGCTGGGGCTGCGTTCCCTAGGTATGGCAATGTCTGTTTTAAAATTTCCTATACCATATTAGGCCATACCCTTGGAATGTTAACAATGTCTGATTTACTCTCTCGCTCTGTGTGGTTCCATTGTTCATGATGTATATATATATGCCTGCTCGCGTGTGGGTGATTGTGCACTTTGTATGATGGACTCTCGTGGCTACGTGAGGGACCCTCTCTAGTCATGAGTGCTCTTGACCTTGTAGTATGGGTATGTGCTCAAGGCGATTGTTGTAGGTGCATATTCATGCTCTATTGTGTGCACGATCGTCACGGTGTGATTGTCTTGATCCATGTATACGACACGCATCAACATGTTTAACAGTTTGGAGGGCTTTGGCTCGTCACGGTGCAAGCATGTCAATACGCGTCGTATACATAAACGCAAAACCCTACCGGTGAGCCACAGCGCACCCAACGCGAAACTTTGCCGGATTTTCGCCATGAAAATGGGGCATCCCTGTTGCTGTATTCTTACGTCAAAAGCTTGGTGAGAATAGTGTTTTACGTGCTATGAGAGGTGAAGCACTGCCAGATTTCTGCCACAAAAATAAGGTGAAACGCTGTTGGATTTTTGCCATGGAAATTTGGCATCGACTTCAAACACACTTGGAAAGCATCGATGCTTCCCTAGTGTGTTTGGAATCTGTGCCAAATTTCCATGATGAAAATCCGGTAGCATTTTGCCTTATTTTCATGGTAAAATCTAGTAGCGCTTCGCCTCAGGCGCGTTATAACACATAAAACACTATTCTCACCAAGTTTTCACTGTGAGAATCTGGCAACATAGGCACCCCATTTTCACAGCGAAAATCTGACAGAGTTTTATGTTTGGTGCGCTATGGCACATTGGCAGGGTTTCATGCTTGTGTATACGGCTCGCATTGGGATAAGTTGGAGCCCCTCAAAGCATCAAGCATATTGACACTTGTCGTATACATGAGGAAACCAATGTCACTTGGTGACATGGATAGGGATGGTCACACCGCAATGATTGTGCATACAATATAGCGTGAATATGCACTTACAGCAATTGCCTTGGGCACATACCCACACTACAAGATCAAGAGCGCTCATGACTAGAGAGGGTCGCTCACGTAGCCACAAGAGTACATCATACAAAGTGCACAATCACCCATATACAAGCATATGTAGATATACATACATCATGCACAATGCTATCACATAGAGCATGAAAGTGAAACAGACATTGCCAACGTCCCAAGGGTATGGCCTAGTAAGGTACAGGAAATGTAAAACAAACAATGCCATACCCAGGGAATGTGGCCCAAGCAAGGTTTAGGAAAAGATAAAGGGTACATGGAGAGGGAGAACCCTAATACATTGCTCTAGAGAAGGGGCTAAGAGAGAGGGAGAAAGATGTAACCACTCGGGGAGGCAAGGCCTTCTAATCTACTGAACATTGCCCTTTGTGGGCTCGCGTCTTCTTGCTTGCATCTTTGCCCTTGTTGATTGCACCTAGGAGGTTGTACCCTTACTCTAAGTGTCCATGCTTTAAGCAGGTACATGCAATGACAAAGAAAACAGGCCATCAAACAAGCAAAGAAACAACTAGAAGGAAAGCATGCTAAAAGACAAACTATCAAAGAGAGCCAAACAGGGGCAAATAAACATGTTATCAAACAAAGGAGGGTGTCCTAGGAGGACAAATGTAGGTTTGGATTGGATGTCCATGGTTCCATGAGATTGGAGTATGGACGACACACAGACTCATGCATAAACATGTACCCAAGCGTGCAAAATTGCAAAGAAGTAAAGAAAGCCAAATGGGTGGCATAAAGCAAGCAAGGCAAGCATAACATCATCCCATGGAGTAGAAAAAGGTGTGTATCAAGCACACCCACATCACAGAGATGAGTCTCACAAGCAATCACATCCAAACAAGCATAAGAGGGACAGATGCAACCATACAAGCAAGTGGCCTCGAAAACCAATAAGTATAAGCCCACGGGGGGCACAAAGCATGGCAAAGCCTAGATCTAGAAAAGCAAACATGGATACTAAGCATAGAAGTAAGCAAGCATACACATGTATAAAGGAAATGATCCAAACCTTTTGATATAGGCCTAGGTGTATGGATGTAGGTCTAGACCACAAGATCTAGATCTACACTCCACCAAAAGGGCCAAAACACAAGAAAAAGGCATAACAAGAGATAAAAGGACTTTAGAAGCACATGGCATAGCAACCAACATGTAGATCTAGACACATAAACATGGCACAGAGCACATCAAGATATAGATCTAGGTATAAGCATGCAAAAAGGCACCTAGGCACATGGATCTAAGCACAAATACAATATTTAGGCATATCCTAGACCAAGAAGGCTAGGCCAACATCATGAAAGTGGTAAAACATGGCAAAAAGCAAGGAGATATGCTAGGAAAGCTATAAAACATGCTAGGAAGCAAGATAAAGCAAAGATATGCTATGGAAAGCAAATAAAACATGTACACTACCTTAACACTACAAATCCAAGGTCTTAAGACCAAGGGGAGGAAAAAGGGTGAAAGAACACTACCTCTTGATTGTTGAGAAAAGAGAGGAATCAAAGGTTTTTGGATGTGTTTGGGAGAGAATTTAGAGAGGAAAAGAGAGAGAATCTGCCCCTAAAAATGCCTAGGAGCTTCTTCTTCTTCTTTTTTTTTTTTTTTTTTTAATCTAAGGGGGGTCTAGGGGTCTTTATAGCAAAAAGGTGACTTTTCAGCTCTAGCGGCCACTTAGTGGCTGCTGACTTGGGAGGCCTTTTTGAAGGCCTTACTGGGCTTGGATTGGGTTGATCTTGGTATCTTTGGAAATTTCTGGATGTGGAGTTTCTAGAACACTAAAGATATTGCAATTCCAACAGTTAGATCATAAGTTATGGCCTTAGGAAGCAAGCTGATGCACTGTGCACGGTTTCCAGGATATCTTAACCGTTTTAACTCCGATTTCAAACCAGGAATAGTCATTGGAAAATATATTCAATAATCTTTACAATGACCCTGGTCCCAACCCGTTCCGATGGTCAGATCAAAAGGTCAAACTTGACGAAAATCTCCAAGTAGCTAAGGTTTGATGTAGAAATAGGAAAAGTGTTGTTTTGGGATGATTTTAACCAACTTTAACTTTTGGTCAACCTAAGGTTGACCAAGGGCATTTTGGTCAACTTGACCATAAACGGCACTTTGAGTGCTCCGATGCCCGAACGGGCTGTGCCACGTCAATCTAGATGTTTCTGTAGCCCCATGGAAGGAAGTTAATATTTTTGGAATTTTTTAGGTCTAGCACGCAAATCGAGGGCAGACAAAATATGGTGTTTACACACCTCCCAACTTGAAACGTAATGAACATTTCATTGGTCCAAATGGCATGGTTTATCCTTTGTACTCAACAAGAAATGATCAAGTGACTTTGGGCTATGAGTTGGTAAGTTCACCACTAGGTACCCGAATCTAAGGAAGACAAGTGATCCATGGTTACTACCACCAGATTTTGAGATGGGTTCATGCATAATTTGTTGTTTCATGGCATGCACAATGATAGTTAGGAAAAGCTACAAACAAACAATATGACATTTCAAACAACATTCCATACAATATCATACAAACATGAGCAATATTATATAAGCAAAAAATATCATACAAACACAAGGGTATGTCAATGCCTCGCGACTGCTCGACCACCCATTACGGTGACGCTCGCACGCCTTCTCTCCTGGTGCGAGAGTTGTTATGAAGGTGTGTCATACCTCGGGTGTGTGACTGGAATAAGAGTCAATGTTAAGGAAATTACCAAGGGTAAGTGAATTCGCCACCAATCTTTGGGTTTTCTAAAGTGTGATTGGTCACCTTACTCTATTTGATTTTATTACTAATCCTAGGCTAAGAAAAAGGTCGTTATTCCTAATATAATATGGATGGGTAAAACATCTTGATTCTTGAGTTTAGAAGTCTGGTTGCGTGTGGGGAAGGTGTTAGGCACCCCACAACGCCTATCCGTAGACAGTACTTTGTTTTGGTAAAATCTTAACTTAAGGACATTGGCAATTGAAAACAAGCTATTGGCATTAGCTTTCGGGGCTTTAAACGTATTGGGCTTTGAGGTTTAGTTTTGGAATGGGTGTGGTCTTGATTAATGCTTTCCAAGTGTGTTTGGAATCGTTGCCTAATTTCCACGGCAAAAATTCGGCAGCATTTCGCATTATTTTTGTGGCAAAAATCCGGCAGCGCTTCGTCTCAAATGCGTCATAGCACATCAAATGCTATTCTTACCAAGCTTTCGAGGTGAGAATATGGCAATGGGGATTCCCCATTTTCACGATGAAAATCTAGCAGAGTTTCGTGTTTGGTGTGTTATGGAGCACCGATAGGGTTTTGCGTCTATGTATACAGTGTGTATCGACATGCTCATACTGTGATGACAGCCCTGCAAAGCAGCAAGCATGTTGATGCATGCACATGGATCAAGAACTTCTTAGTCAGGTTCTATCAGCTTTGTAGTTCTACCTTTGGTGAGTACTCTATCTCATAGCACTTCTTTTATTCCCTCTGTCCTCTTTAAGACTATTCGGTCTCTTTCTCTGTGTCGTGAGACAGGTAGTGGTAGGCTTGGTTATTGTGTGCTTCTGCTACAATTATGGTTTTGTATTCATCTGAGTGTGATATCTAGGGCACAGCCCGTTGGGTTCTTAAGGAATAATAGAGTTAAGATCACTGTAGCCCTTGATCTTTCTTTTACTAGGGACACCGCTGGTTGGTTACAGTATTTGTTTAGCTTGGGTCCCACTGACTAGACATAGAGAGTCAAGTGGGGAGTCGTTAGGTGACAGGGTTGAACCCATTGTGTTGGTTTGCTTCGCGTCCCTTTGGTGGGCATTTAGGGTTATACAAGGTACTTTCCAAATATGGCCTTGAGGCAGTTCGGGGGTGATCAGCATGTCCCTCGACTTAGTGATATTTCAGTCATTACTTGTGGTTATGGGCTCTAAGACATTGATGTGGTCATGATAGAGCGTGCTTTTGGCTTTTGGCAGGAATGTAGGTCGACTATCGACTATCCTACTTGTCCCAGGGACGACCATGAGAGGTCCATTGTTGAGTTTAGAGAGTAGAGGGCTAGTAGGGACCCATGCTTCATTGTTGACCTATCGGTTCCAGATCCTCTTGATCCTTGCCGTCCAGCTAATATATTGAGGGATTATGCACTGGAGTTTGAGGTTAGAGTTGAAAGTACCCTTAGGGACCTGAGAGAGTGCTTGACATAGGCTATTAGGGATAGGGATTGCTACAGGGAGCTTCTTCATGCCATTGTGGAGGATTATGATGAGATGGGGAGGACCTATGAGACTGAGCTTGCCACCCTTAGAACAGAGCTTAAGCAAAGGAGTCTGGCCCCTTCAGCCACAGAGGTAGAGTGTATTTAGCTGAGATCCTAAGATACTAGCTTGGAGAGTAAACTAGCAGACCGTACTTGAAGATTTATCGTCTTGGATCAGACGAGGGATGAGGAGAGGGCCATAGCGGAGGCTAGCTGTACTAAAGCGAGTGGCAGAGTTGATGATTTAGCATTGAGGCTATTGGAGGCTAGATCCTTCATCCATTCCACTTTGAGCTTGGAATATAGGTTGGCTGTTGAGCCTAGAGAGCCACAGTTGGCTTTTCGTCGCCTTCAAGCTGAGGTAGCCGAGAAGGAGGAGGCATTAAAAGTTGCTACTACAGAGGTTGGCACCTTGCAAGCTTTGCTTAATACAAAGAGGCAGGGTTACACCTCAAACCCTAGTATGGAGAGGGAGCTGGTTCGTCTTTGACATTCGTATGGCCGACTTAGGGAGATTTCCATGAATCTAGGCTTTGAGGCAACAAGGTTGTTCCGTACCCATTCCTTGGATGATCTAATTCTTCTCACCGGTTTTAGGAGGCAATGTAGGGCGGTTTTAGACCATTTAGGCCATGTTTGACTTAGTGGAGTCTTTTTTTGTTTCTTTTCATTTCTACACATGAGCTATGTAGTTAGTATTCCAGCATGTATGGAAAGCGCTATCATAAATTTCTAGGAAATTACATGTGGCCTTCCACTTTTAGAGTTTTAAAGCATAATCTAGTTTTTAAGGCATGCTTAAAAACGGAATAAAGGTTGAAACAGAGATATTTTTGCATATATTGATTATCAGGAGATATTTACGAGATTTGTGTTTAGATGCATAATGATGAATGCATGAAAGGATTAGAAAGGCACAAGACAGGCATGTTTAATGAATATGTGTGCAAGTATTTTGAAAATGCAAGATCATACAAATAAAATGGTAAATGTAATTCTATGCATATCACTATCTCAAGTTTCAAAGGATACATCCTGTTCTAGATGGATCTTTCCTTTCCCATTGGGGTACATCTTCCATTGGCATGGGCCATAAAATCTTTGAATAAAACCACAACGGGCCATGCGTGTTGCAAACATAAAGTAACCCAAGAGGGTGCATGCTTTCTTCCATTGATCTTGATCATAAACCCAAGTGGATTCAACTAACTGGTTTTCCTTTGAAGATGTGATCGGGCCAAGGTGGCTGCCTACGTACCTCTACTGGGAAGGATCAAATCATCATGTAGTTCAACCGACAATTTTTATTGCCTTAATTTTTGCCTAGACCACCCTTTTGGGTTCTTAATCTAGCAGGCTCCATCACACTCTTTCTTTTGCTCTCCTTTTGCGTAGACTGCCCTTTCGAGTTTTTCAATCTACCTTTTCATATTTTTAGTATTTTTTTTCTTTTTTCTTTTTTCTTTTTCTTTTTTTTTTTTTGTTTTTGTTTTTTGAATGTAGAAAAAGAGGTTACACTTGGAGGCTCCCTTATGCAAAGTACTGTATGACAAGATCAAAATTGGTGGGCATATTGAAGTTGTGCCCATCCATGTCGGCTAGGATCAAGGCTCCTCTAGAGAAGGCCTTCTTCACCACATACGAGCCCTCATAGGTCGGGGAAAATTTTCCTATGTGATCAAGCATGGCTTGGTTGCGCTTTTTTAAGACTATGTCACCTTCTTCAAAGACTTTGGGTCTAACTTTCTTGTTGAATGCTCGCTCGACGTGGCATTGGTACAACTGTCCATGGCACATTGCGGTCATGCGCTTCTCATCTATCATGTTCAGTTACTCATATTGAGTACGGGCCCATTCAGCTTCTGACAGCTCTATCTGTGATAAGATTATGAGAGATGGGATCTCTACCTTTATGGGGAGGACAGCTTCCATGCCGTAAACCAAGGAATATGAGGTTGCACTTGTGGAAGTACAAACAGAAGTGCGATAGACGCACAAGGCAAATGGCAAGAACTCGTGCCAATCTTTATAGGTGTCTGTCATCTTTACCAAGATCTTCTTTATGTTCTTATTGGCTGCTTTCACCACGCCATTCATCTGGGGGCGGTAGCGAACCAAATTCTGATGTTTAATCTTGAACTATTGGCAAAGCTGCTCAATTATTTTCCCATTTAGATTTTTCCCATTATTGGTAATGAGCTCTCTTGGTACGTCGTAGCGGCAATGATGTTCTGTTTCAAGAATTAGGCCACCACGGCTTAGGTTACGCTTTTGTAGGAAGCGGCTTCCACCAACTTGGTGAAGTAATTGATAGCCACCAAGATATACTCATGCCCATTTGAGGCTTTCAAAATCACGAGTCCGATGACATCCATTCCCCAGGCTGAAAAAGGCCATGGCACTGCTAGAGAATGCAGGGGTTGAGGGGGGACATTCTTTCTATTCTGATAGACTTGGCAACGGTGGCACGTCCTCACATGCTTGATGCTATCACTTTCCATGGTAAGCCAATAGTAGCTGGCTTTCATGATTTTTCGGGCCAACAGGGGTCCATTGGCATGGGCTCCAAGCAAGCCTTCATGCATCTCTTCCATCAAATGGTTAGCCTTGGGGGCATTTATGCATCGAAGAAAGGTTGTATTGTGGTTCCTTTTATACAAGACTTCCCCACTCAAAAAGAATTGGCATGCCATGCACCTAGTAAACTTCCTCTCATTGTCCGTGGTTCTAAACGAGTATTCACCATTTTTTATATAAGCCTTGATATCGTAGTACTATGGCTTCTCGTCAATTTCAGCTTCAATGTTCATGTAGTAGGCCAACTGGACCATGCTAGCCAACTTGACCAATTGTCGCATTTCATCTCCTTCTACCAACTTGACCATGCTAGCCAGGGTTGTTAAAGCATCTGCGAACTGGTTGTGTGCTCAGGGCAAATAAGCAAAGCTGATGTTTCAGAACATTGGGATTAAGCGGCTGACGCACTTCTAATACGAAATCAACTTGGTGTCTTGGGCTTGCCACTTTTCCTTTATTTGGGAGATGATCAACAGGGAATCTCTAAAGACGCTTAGATCGTACACGCCGAACTCTAAGGCAACTTGTAGGCCCACTATGCACGCCCCGTACTCTGTGACATTGTTGGTGCAATCGAAATTCAGTTTTACTGAAATAGGGATTTACTGACCCTTTGGGGATACTAGAACTGCTCCCACTCCATTTCCAGTGCTAATGGTAGCTCTATCGAAATAAAGCTTCCAATGCTATGGTTCTACATTGATGGGTTCTGGCTCTATTGCCAAAACATCCTCATCTGGGAAGAGGGATTATGAGAAATTTGGATCGTTCAACGGTTGGTCCGCCAGATAATCGGCTGTGGCTTGGCCCTTGATGGCCTTTCGTACTATAAATACGATATCGAGCTTGGATAACAGCATCTGCCAATAGTCATGGGCTCTTCAGCCATAATGGTGATCAAGGGATTGTTTGGATTTTTATTTTTCATCACTCATCACTCCACACTCAATTTTTGTCACTCATCACTCATCACTTAAAATACCCCATCACTCTACACAAAGTGTGTTTGGCATCATCAATCAACTTATCATCACTCAAAATTTTCAACTATTTGTGGGCCCCATACCTGTTACTTAGTGCAGCTTTTACTTTTTTTCTTTTCTTTTTTTTTCCTTCAACCCCTAGTACCCAAACTCACCGAACCTAGTGAAAAAAAAAAACCCAGAAACCCAAACTCACCGAACCCAGTGAAAAAAAAAAAAAAAAAAAACAAAACACACACACACACAAACCCAGCCAACAGAAACCAATGAAAGAAGAAGAAAAAAAAGAAAGAAAGAAAGAAAGAACTGAGCAAAGACCAAAAATATTATGTGATGAAGAACAAAAAAAAAAAAAAGGAAGAACGAACTGACAAGAGCGAAAAGGAAGAAAAAAAAAAGAAAAGAAGAAAGAACAACTGAAGAACAATGGAGAAGAAAGAAAAAAAAGGGTCAAAATTTGCAGCTGACCCTGACTAGTGGGTCCCTCCATGTGTGTTTACTTACCAAAATGTCATTGGAAACTGAGTTATGGAAACTGAAAACACCTAAAATGTGTTTTCAGTTTCCATAACTCATCACTCAAATATTAGAGAATTGAGTGATGGAAACAAAAACTGGAAACAGAGTTATGAAAATCCAAACAAACTTCTCAGCCATGGGTCCCACCATTTTTGAGTTATGAGTTATGAAAACAGAGTTATGAGCTATGGAAACTGAAAATCCAAACAGCCCCTAATTAATTCTCAGAGATGAACTTGAGTCTCCAGTGGAAGGTAAACGCGACTGCATCTGCTATATGCAACCAGGGCCTCCCTAAAAGCATTTGTATGGAGAGTCAACCTTAATCACTTGGAAGTTGACCATGAAGGATCTTGGGCCAATCTCAATCATTAGCTCAATTTTGCCTTGCACTTCACAGCGTATGTCGTCAAAGACTCTGATGATCATTGTAGGGACCCAATTTGAACTCTTGGCCCAAAAGGAGTATGGACCTAAGCCCAAATAGCCCAAAGCAATAAATTTGTAGAGAGTGGGTTGTAGAACTGGGCTTTAGTGAAATTAACAACGGCTAGGACAAGTTTGAAAGATCATCATGCAAGAGCAAAACACGTAAGGCTAGGTGTATGTGTTGTCCGAGGAGGTAAATATTCTTATAGACCAATGGAACTGATTACAGGTGTAATTCTCGTTGTTATAATCTTCCTTCTCTATCTCTCCTCCCCCTTCTCATGGAGGGTCTCCCTTATTATATAGTCCCTCTTGGACAATCTCCTCGGGCCCCTCTGTGAGTTGCGGTGACCAAGGAAACACTGTTCAGGGGTTTTCTCCACATAAATGCAGCCAGAAAAGTAGCTGCAGTGCATTTAATGTGGAGGTAACACCCTTTCCTTAGATATTTTTGGGTCTCCTTCCTTCTCGTGGGTTTATGTAACATGCCTCTGACACCGGTGCCTCTATCGAGGTCATTTTGTTGCTGGAATATGTAAAGGAGTAGTGTTCATCTTGTCCGAGGAGACATTACTCCTCGAACTATCTTCTACTCCTTTCTTACTCATGAGGCACTGAGCTGGAATGACCCTCCATTATTTGTCTCTCCTCGGACATCCCAACGTTTTCGGATAAGGCCCAAGGCCCAATATACCGTTTTTGGGCCTTGTCCCTACAATAGCCCCTCAAAATTCCAATTTTTCCCTCTCATCCGAGGAGAAAAAGTGGGGTTTTGATCTTCAAGAGATAAGACCACTTATTTCTCTAGCTTACACGTGTGGGAGGGCCATTTTCCACGCTTCATAACTGCTTCTGATGCTTCGGGGTCCGCACGTCGTCATTTATTGCTCCAGGCAGTGCCTTGTTCCCCATATCCAATGATAAGGCATACATCCTACGGTGGATATTTCTCCTATAATTCTAAGCGGGGTTACTCCCGCTCCTTTTCTCCCTCTATATAAAGCCTTGAGGGAACTTGTTTCCTTCTTTACTTCACGAATTTTCAGATACTCTAACCCCAGCACTCCAACTCACAAACATTCTAAATTCCTAAGCCTCCACAACTCTCTCTTTAAGAAAATTTTAAAGCATCCTTTCCAAAGGATCAGGGTTAGCACACTTACTTTTGTAAGTTTCCGCCTCTCTAGATTCCCTTTCCCTTCTCGGCCAGTCTCCTCGGCCCTTTTAGTTCTTGTCTCTTCGCTTACACATTTTAGTCGCTTTTTCTAAAGTTTTCCAAATGGGTAGATTCGAGAGTCTAGTAGACTCCCCTGCCAAAATAGAAGCTTTTAAACAGAGATTCCATATACCCCAGGAAGTCGGTCTGCAATATTGTTCTCCGAAGCAAATTGCTACACATAGAGAGGCAGGGGAGGTCATCATCCCCATAATAGCCTTCTTAGAATGAGGGATGACCCTTCCCATGGGTAGGATAACCCGGGACTACCTCATTAATCATAGGTTGTGTCCCTATCAATGTGCGCCTAACATGTTTAGGGTCTTAGGCTGCGTCGATGCTCTCAACGAGCATCTCAGATTGGGACTCACTTGGCACGACATGGTCCACATGTACGAGTGTCATTCCCAAGCTGAAGGTGGGTTTTAACTCAAGTCCAGGTCACCCATCGTCAGGCTTATTTTGTGCCTCCCCAAATCCAACAAAGGGATGAAAGATGACTACCTCATCGCTTCGGGGGCATGGCACGATGGTCTCCACTGCCTGACCCAAGAGAGAGAGCCAGGTGGGGCACCTTAGAGTTAGGTTCCTTAGTAAAAGACTTAGATTTTTAATCCTATCCATGTCCTTTATTTTACTTTCCTCTAATAACGGACCTCAATTATCTAATTATATTGGATTTCCCGGTTATTTTTGCAGATAGGAGGCAAGTCGCTCCTCAGCTCAGTCTTACCAGTGTTGCGGCCCTCAACTACCTGCTCCAATCAGAAATCTTTGTGAGAGAGGACCGACAATTACGGGCTGTCCATCTGATCCTAGATTTTGACCCCATTTCGAAGACCTTCCAAGAGGTCGGCCACGCCATTCGAGCTGGTGATCCTCAGATAAATCACATTGACATGTCAAAACCAGATTTCTTGGCCCTATACGACCTTCCCCCTGTCATATTACCAACTCACCAAGTCCCTCCACCGCTCGTAATACCATTACAACAAGTCCCTCTCGAAGCAGCAGCTACATTGGAAGAGGGAATTGCCTCCTCACGGTTGTCATTGGACGAGGAGATAGACCAATTCCGCTTCGAAGGGGAAGATGGAATATCAGAGAGACCTGTGGAGCCCTCGGATTCCGGAACTGAGTCTGAGAAGCTTTCCTCTACTCGCCCCCCAAAGTTAGTCGTTACTCGGATTGACTCGAGCTCCGAGGAAGAAGAAAGGATGGAATAGCAGAAGAAAAGATCCAGCTTGAGGGGTCTGATGGCAAACAGGAACAAGGGGGCAACTCCAACAGAAGCTCCCAAGGCCCAGGTTCCTGCCAATCTTCCTCTTCCTCCTCATCCTCCTCCTGCCAACCCCGGACTACGCGTTGATCCTGATCCGAAGAAGAAGAGACCATTACAGGAGCTGGAAGAGGGGGAGGTGCCCCCTCAGAGGGGTACCAAACAGCAAAAAACCAAAGACCTTAGAGATGAGAGGTCTAAATCTATAGATAGCAGGGATGATGCTGAGGTGCACCAACAGCAGCGCACGTGGGCTCTTGTGATAGAGATGGACGGGGCACCTATTCCCTACGACTCTACTATAAGGGAATCAGGCAGAGGGCACGCCACCCATTTAGCACAAGCCTTGGAGCAGCCTCTCCTCCTTCCTAGGGACATGGAGGCCTTTAGGCAGACAAGGTAGCCTGATCTTTTCATGTCTCTAAAGAGAGACCTTGCTGTGGTAAGTAAGCTTCTAGTAATACTTTAATTTGTTTATATATATTTCTTTCATATATATTTCATTTCTTCTTCTCCTCCCTTTTTTTATGTAACTGCTTTGCTACTTTTATGTAGGTCACTCAGCAGGTCTATGTGGCTGAAGAGTGGGTTTAAAGTGCCCAACACAAACTTGAGGCTGAGTCTCACTCTCAGCGCGAGGTCGAGAAAGCAGTCGGGGCCGAAAAGGATGAGAGGACACCGCTGGCCGAGAAGCTAAAGGAGTCAGAGCACGAGCGTTCGAGCGCTCTGGCAGGGCTGAAGACTGCTGAGGCTCAGGTCGAGGACTAGCAGAAATTGCTGTATACAACAGAGATTAACTTGGCCACCCAGAAACAGTTGGTCCTGGAACTCAGGGCCGAGCTGCAGAAGGTCAGGGATGCAGCAAAAGAGGCAGCCCGGGTGGCCAAGGAAACTACTGAAGCTACAGTGACCGCGTCCTACGAGCACGAGGTGGAGGAGGCGGATAAAAGGCTGGCCGAGGAGGTGGCCGAAATGTGCAGGGACTACTGCACTATGTCCTGGATAGAGGAGCTCAATAGTGTGGGGGTCCCTGCTGACTCCGAGCTGAGGAAGGCTGAGAACATATTCTTCCTCAAACACATTCGAGAAGTTCCAGCTGACCTCCCTCCCCCAACTGTTCTGTCCTTCCCTCCTCTTGAGCTGGCCTCCAACATCCAAGAGCTTGCCGTGGATACCGAAGTCCAACCAAAAGTAGTTGGGAAGGGTAAGGAGGTGTTGGGATTAATGCCCTAGAATCCTATTGTATGATGCTATGTATGATATTATGTATGACATTATGTATGACTTAATATTGTAATTAATAAAGTTGTTTTATTATTATCTGAAATAATGGTAACATGAATATTTGGACATTATCATATAGTCCATGAGATGCATAGTATGTGATTTATGTGAAAAGTCACAGAAGATATAAATCACAAGTTCTTTGTAAACTCAGAATTTAGTTCATAGTCGGTGATGAAATTGGGCGTTTCATCTGCGAAGACTATAACATATCAACTAAGATGATTTGTCTTAATCATGGAAGTGGTGACTTCTAGTTGATATGTTGATATGTTTTAAGAGTTAAGACATATTGAACTGGACCGCTGTGAGATTTATTATTCTCCTAATGACTATCAAATAAATAATAAATCTCATGACTTATATTCACATGAACTCTTAATCCTGAGAGAATAATGAACCTGATCATGAAGTGTAGGTTGCTTTGATATATCAGAAGTGAGATCTAAAGTAATGGTTAAAACCTCAGTATGTTGGGCAGCCACACTTAGTGTTGATGGAACATATATTCTCAAGATGGAATTCATAATCTCTTAACAGAGATATAAAATATTCCCTTGAGATAAGTTTAATAGGTTTGTTATTCAGAATGTTAGGCCTCACTACTTTAGTATATAGTTACTAAAGTATATATTTATGAAATTGGATTTCATAAATATATGATGAATAACTTAAAGGATTAAACCGGGTACTCAAGGATTAAGATGTAGTAATCTACAAAGTGGCAATCTTCATTAATGACTTTGTATTACTATGAATATTTTATGAATGGGTTCTATGTATAATAAAGTCTTGGGATATAATCTATTAATAAGGCCTAGAGTTCAATTATATTTATATAGTGGTATTAAATATAATTAATGGTAACTTTGGACTTGTCAAGAGTTGACAGAAAAGCCCAAGGCCCATTGGAGCTAATGTCTTATTTGTTCCCTTTTGGTCCCACTTCAAGCCACATATTAAAGCCCAATTGGGAAGGCCCAAAAGGCTAGCTCAATTAGATAATCTGTTATTAAGAGAGAAACATACAGAATTTGATAGAATATGAATTGGTATGTATGTGAGTGGAGAACACTCTCTTTTTCTCTCTAGAACAAACTCATATAACAAATTGAGAGACCACACATCTTGGGCATTAGTGGAATTGGAGTGAAGATTGAAAGTCTTCTCAAGAACTTCTGAATTTTGGTTTTGAATTTCACTGCTTCAAGGTACACTCTCTAGTTCCTAAATTCTGAAACTTACTTTGGACATGTTATCAATTGAGAATGAAGTAGATCCGTTTAATTTTATTTCTTCCACTGCGTACATCTGATAATTCCATCAGGAGGTCCTCAAGGATACTCCCTCTGAGGATACCCTTTCCATCAAGGATATGGTGTCTCAAGCCAAGGCAGTCGAGTCAAAGACTGACGTTGGGGATGCAAAACTCAAGGCTACTAACCCCAAGAAAGGCACTCTTCCCGCGCAGAAGTAGTTGTAGGATCTTCCCACCCCCTTTTTTTGTTGTGTCTTCTGCCACCGTGTGTAATGATACTATTTTTGATTAATGAATGGAATTCTCTTTCAATTTCTTGTGTCTTCGCTTTTCAAAAAATTTGTCTTGTGACCATTTTAGCTTTAACAAACACTAGCAGCAATTTACACTTGGATAAATAATTAAAGAATTTACACTTGGACAAATAATTCAAGCATTTTGACTTGCCCAGAGTTACCAATTTGAGGACTTGGATCTGCTTTGACACTTAGTGGGAAACAAATAGACATCATGGATTGTTTAAACACTTATAAAAGTTGTCATAACGTGTTAATTTTCCATAGCATCTGGTCCGAGGACTGCAGGCATGACTATGGTTTAATTTAAACACTTGTAAAAGTTGTCATAACGTGTTAATTCCTCATCGCATCTGGTCCGAGGACTGCAAGCATGACTATGGATTAATTTAAACACTTGTAAAAGTTGTCATAACGTGTTAATTCCCCATAGCATCTGGTCCGAGGACTGCAGGCATGACTATGGTTTAATTTAAACACTTGTAATAGTTGTCATAATGTGTTAATTCCCCCATAGCATCTGGTCCGAGGACTGCAGGCATGACTATGGTTTAATTTAAACACTTGTAAAAGTTGTCATAGTGTGTTAACCTCCCCACATCATCTAGTACAAGGACTTCAGGCATGATTGAGTTTCAGTTTAAACACTTATAAAGATTGAATAATGTGAAAAATAACGCCTTAGGTAAATGAACACATTGACAGAAGAGACTTTACTTTAATAATAATACCTTTTCAGGTTGTTTACATTCCACGGGCGTGGTATTACACGTTCATCTAAATCTTCCAGAAAATATGCTCTTATTCCAGCCACCGAGAAGATGCGATATGGTCCTTCCCAATTGGGTCCCAGCTTTCCCCACGCTGGGTTCTTTTCAGTACCCAGAACCTTCCTCAGCACGAGACACCAAGGGCTAATAGTCTCAGTTTCACATTGGCATCATGACCCTGTTTGAGTTTGTGTTGGTAGTATGCCAATTGAACCATTGCGTTTTCCCTTTTCTCTTCAATCAAGTCTAAGCTTTTCTCTAGTAGCTCATTGTTACTGCTCGGATTAAATGACCTGGTCCTTAACGTTAGGAAGCCAGTCTCCAAAGGGATAACAGCCTCGGCTCTATAAGTCATCGAAAAGGGGGTTTCTCCAGTGGATCTGTGAGGCGTGGTTCGATATGTCCAGAGGACGTGCGGCAACTCTTCTGCCCATTTTCCCTTCGCATCGTCCAACCTCTTCTTGAGTCTATTCACTATGACCTTGTTAACAACCTCGGCTTGTCCATTCCCTTGGGGATAAGCTGAGGTGGAATACCTATTCGTAATTCCCAACTCACAGTAATATTTCCTAAAGGATTTGCTATCAAACTAAAGGCCGTTATCCAAGATGAGGGCATTAGGGACCCCGAACCAGGTGACAATATTTTTCCAAACGAACTTCTTGGCGTCCACGTCCCTGATATTTGTCAGGGGCTCGGCCTCCACCCACTTGGTGAAGTAGTCTGTGCCAACAAGCAGATATCTTTTGTTTCCTGCTGCTTTGGGGAAAGGGCCTACAATATCTAAGCCCCATTGCGTGAACGGCCAAGGGTTGGACAGTGGGTTAAGGACTCCTCCTGGTTGGTGTATGTTTGGCGCAAACCTTTGACACAGGTCGCACTTCTTTACATATTCTTGTGCTTCATTTTGCATGTTCAGCCACCAGTAGCCTTGAGTGATGGCTTTGTGTGCCAAAGATCTTCCTCCAGTGTGGCTTCCGCAAATTCCCTCATGTAATTCCTTGAGGAGTAATTATGTTGCCTTAAGGTGCACGCATAGTAGGTATGGCCAAGAAAAGGACCGTCTGTACAATTTCTGATCCTCAAATAGCCAGAATCGAGGAGCTTTTCTTCGAACTTTATCAGCCTCAAACTTCTCTTCGGGCAAGGTATCCTCCTTTAAGAACAATACAACGGGGTCCATCCAGCTAGGCCCCATTCTAACTTTGTGGACATGAACCGCCTCTCTGCACATCTCTGCGAGCTTACATAAGTCTTCTACAAGGATGACACGGGGTAAGCTGTGCGCTGAGGAGGTTGCAAGTGTGGCCAGGGAATCAGCATGGATATTCCCACTCTTAGGAATATGCAGTAGATTGAAGGATTCAAAGCCTAACTGCAGGTGTCTAACCTGGCTCAAGTACCCCTGCATCCTTTCGTCCCTCACTTTAAACTCCCCTTTCACTTGTCCGACGACCAATTTGGAGTCCGAGAATATCTTTATTGCCTTTCCGCCCATTGTTCGAACCATGGCCATTCCCATTAGCAGAGCCTCGTACTCAGCTTCATTATTGGTGGCCGAGAATCCCAATCTTAACGATTTCTTGATGGTGATCCTTTCGGGGGATACTAGCACTAACCCCACTCTAGAACCTTTCTGATTTGTTACACCATCAATGTACACTTCCCAGGATAGGGGGCCCTGTTGGGAGACTATGCCAACCAATTTTCCATCCATGAGTTGTGTTTCTGTTTCTTCTTCTAGCGGGGATTCAGCAAATTCGACTACCAGATCCGCGAGGACTTGTCCCTTGACAGAGGTGCGAGGCATGTATTTGATGTCAAAAGCCCCTAGGATCGTGGCCCATTTAGCAATCTTTCCCGTGTAATCAGCGCATCGGAGCAGAGCTCTGAGCAGGAGCTGAGTTAGGACAATGATCGTGTGTGCCTGAAAGTAGTGGGGGAGTTTGCATATGGCATGTACCACTGCTAGAATAGCTTTTTCCAGCGGTAGATAGTGGATTTTAGCTTCGTGTAGTGATCTGCTCACATAATAGACTGGCCTTTGTGTGCTACAATCAACTCGTATCAAGACCAAGCTTATAGCATGAGGAGCTACAATAATATAAGCGAATAGAACTTCGTCAACCTCAGGGTTGGACATGATAAGAGGCCAAGAAAGATAGTCTTTAAGCTGTTGGAAAGCCGAGGCACACTCCTCGGTCCTTCAAACCCCTTCCACTTATTCATCAGTAAGAAGAAGGGTCGGCACCTATTCGCTGACCGAGAGATAAACCGGTTCAGAGTCGCAGTCATTCCGGTCAGTTTCTGGACTTCCTTGGGGTTCCGAGGAGGTTGTAAACTGTTGATTGCTTTAATCTGGTCGGGGTTAACGTCAATGCCCCTATAGGTTACCATGTAGCCCAGGAATTTTCCTGATCCTACACTGAAAGAACACTTGGAAGCATTGAGGCGCAACTTGTGTTTCCTCAGAACTTCGAAAATGCTCCCGAGGTCTCTCAAGTGCTCGGATTCTACCTTGCTTTTTACCACCATGTCGTCTATATAGACCTCAATGCTCTTGCCCAACTTTCGCTCAAACATCCTAGTCGTCATCCTTTGATAGGTGGCCCCCGCATTCTTCAAACCGAATGGCATAACTTTGTAGTGGTAGTTCCCGGTGGGGGTGACGAAAGCAGTCTTTTCTTGATCTTTCAGGGTGAGCGGTATTTGGTGGTATCCTTGAAAGGCGTCTAGGAAGCTCATCCGAGGATGCCCTACGGTTGCATCTACCAGCTGGTCTATCTTGGGCATAGGGAAGGGATCTTTCGGGCAAGCCCTATTCAGATCCGTGAAGTCCACGCATACTCGCCGTTTCCCACTCTTCTTCTTCACCACCACGGTATTGGCCAACCATTCAGGGTAAAATACCTCCTTGATAGCCCCTGCCTGCTTTAGTTTCTCCACCTTATCTCTGACAGCATCAGAGTGGTCCCTGGATGATCGCCGAGGAGGTTGCCTCTTGGGAATTGCAAACAAACTAACATTTAGACGATGGTAGATGAAGTTCAGATCCACTCCTGGGGCTTCGTAAGCACTCCATGCGAAGACGTCCACGCTTTTTTTAAGAAACTCTACTAGCTCTTCCTTCTCTAGAGGAGGTAGCTGAGCCCCAATCTGGAAGAATTTCTCCAGATTGTCACCGATAGTAACTTTTACCAAATCCTCACATTTAGCATCCTCGGCTGACCTACTGACAGGCAACGCAAAAACCTTTAATTGCTATAAACCCCCTCCGGTATGGGCCGAGGACTTGGCTTTGGGCTGGTGCCTGATGGCAGCCACTAGGCACTGCCTAGCCACAGATTGATTTCCCAGGATCTCCTTAACCTGGCCCTCGGATGGGTATTTCACCTTCTAGTGCAGAGTAAAGGAGACGGCTCCTAGGGTATGAAGCCAAGGCCTGGCCACAATGGCTGTGTAGGGTGAATTAGTGTCCACCATGATGAAGTCTACCTCTACTATTTCTGAGCCGGTCTGCACGGGTAGTCTAATTTGGCCCTTCGAGATGACGACTCTCCCATCAAAACTTACCAAGGGCGAGCTGTAGGGTGTTAAGTCCTCGGGTCTCAAGTTCAACCCCTTATACAGGTCTGGGTACATTATCTCGGCACCGCTGCCTTGGTCTACCATCACCCTCTTCACGTCATATCCCCCAATCCTAAGGGTAACCACCAAGGCATCATCGTGGGGTTGGATGGTTTCGATTTTATCTTCGTCCGAGAAGCCTAAGACCAACTGGGCTTCTAGTCTTGCCCTCTTTGGCTCTTGTCTAGCGTCCTCGGCGAATATCCGAGCCATAGACATTACTCGTGAAGGGCAGGAGCTGGTCCTCCCTAGAGCAGCAAAGATGACGTTTATCGTTCCCAATGGAGGTCTCGAAGAATCATCTCTCCGGGATTCTGAGCTTGCCTGACCCCTTTGATCACTAGAGTGATGTAAGAGTTGTTTTAACTTTCCTTCATGGACAAGCTGGTCCAGGTGATCCCACAGACTTCTACAGTCTTCTGTGGTGTGTCCGTGGTCTTGGTGGTATTGGCAGTAGAGATTGTGGTTGCGCCTTGCAGGGTTTCCCACCATTTTACTTGGCCACTTAAAGAAAGGCTCATTTTTAATTTTCTCCAAAACCTGATGTACCGGCTCTCGAAACACGGCGTTGATAGCCTGAGGGTTGGCAGATCCTAACAGCCCAGCAAAATCTCTTCGTGGCCGATTGTTATTGTATCATTCCGACTTGAAATCCTTCCTCTCCTGAGGGATAACCTTCTCCTTTCCTTTTCCCTACTGCTAGTCTTCCTCAACTCTTTTGTACTTATCGATCCGATCCATGAGCTGGCGTATGCTGGTAACAGGTTTGCTAGTCAGAGATTTCCTCAAACCATGCTCGGCCAGGAGGCCGAGCTTGAAGGTACTGATGGCCACCTCATCAAAGTCACCATCTATTTCGTTGAACATCTCACAGTATCTATCTGAATAAGTCTTCAAGGTTTCTCCCTCTCGCATGCTTAAGGATAGTAAGGAAGCCAGGGGCCAAGGAGCCATGCTGCAGGTGAAGAAGCAGGAACAGAACACCTGGGTGAGTTCCTTGAAGGAACTTATGGAATGCGCCCTTAGGCTGTCGAACCATCTCATCGCAACGGGTCCCAAGTTGGATAGGAAAACTTTGCACATCAAGGCTTCGTTTTTGGAATGGACGGTCATTCTCTAATTAAAGTGGCTAACATGTTCCACGAGGTCTGTCCTGCCGTTATACATGGTGAACGCAGGCTGGGTGAAACGTCGAGGAAGTTTAGCTCCCTCGATTTTGCATGTGAAGGGCGACCTGGAGTTTTGGTCCAAAGCCCTGCTCATAGCGTCGTTTCCTACGCCTTCTCGAGGTGGGCTTCTAGTCCTCCATTCATGACAGCGTTCCTCTTCATAGGAGAAATATTCGCTAAGCGGGGTTCAAGACCTTCACCTGTAACTGACGTCCTTTTCGTCGTCAGAGGAAGCATCGGAGTTGCGAGGGGCTTGCTTTCGCCGCGCATGGCACAACTCTCTCCTCAACTAGTCAATCTCCAGTTGCATGTCCTTGTTACTCTTTTCATGGGAGATATGGCTTCCTCCTCGAGGTTGACTCCTGTCAATACACGTGGTGTGCACGCTCCCTTCACAATCACCTCTCCGTTCAAGGTTGACGAAAGGATCGTCTTGCTTGAATCGCAGTGACTCTGCTTGGTGTGGACCTGAGCCTACCATCGTTCACCGCTGCACTCACTGTCGCACAAGTTCTCCCCACAGACGGCGCCAATTGTAGGGACCCAATTTGAACTCTTGGCCCAAAAGGAGTATGGACCTAAGCCCAAATAGCCCAAAGCAATAAATTTGTAGAAAGCGGGTTGTAGAACTAGGCTTTAGTGAAATTAACAACGGTTAGGACAGGTTTGAAAGATCATCATGCAAGAGCAAAACACGTAAGGCTAGGTGTATGTGTTGTCCGAGGAGGTAAATATTCTTATAGACCAATGGAACTGATTACAGGTGCAATTCTCGTTGTTACAATCTTCCTTCTCTATCTCTCTTCCCCCTTCTCATGGAGGGTCTCCCTTATTATATAGTCCCTCTTAGACAATCTTTACCATACACTTGTTGATAATTTGGGTTGCTACTTAAGTACTTGTCCCATCAAACATCTCCTCTGGCCCCTCTGTGAGTTGCAGTGACCAAAGAAACACTGTTCAGGGGTCTTCTCCACATAAATACGGCCAGAAAAGTAGCTGCAGTGCATTTAATGCGGAGGTAACACCCTTTCCTTAGATATTTTTAGGTCTCCTTCCTTCTCGTGGGTTTATGTAACATTCCTCTGACACCAGTGCCTCTATCGAGGTCATTTTGTTGCTGGAATATGTAAAGGAGCAGTGTTCGTCATGTCCGAGGAGACATTACTCCTCGGACCGTCTTCTACTCCTTTCTTACTTATGAGGCACTGAGCTGGAATAACCCTCCACTATTTGTCTCTCCTCGGACATCCCAACGTTTTCGGATAAGGCCCAAGGCCCAATATACCGTTTTTGGGCCTTGTCCCTACAATCATAATGCTAGGCTTAATAAGAGACATATCCACTTTCAAGCGCTCAAGAGTGGCCATCAAGTAGACATTCAAGGCTAATCCATTGTCGATTAGCACCCTTGCGACAATCATGTCTTCACACTTGACTACAATATGCATGGCCAAGGTATGATCTCTACCTTCTAAAGGCAACTCAACATCTAGAAAAGAAACCTGGTTGGTCGCCAACACCAATGATACCATACCCCTGAAGGAGAAGTCTGTAATACCGGTAGGAATATGTATTTCCTCCAACACCTTCAATAGAGCTTCACAATAGACCTCGGAAGATAGCAACAGGGCTAAAATAGAAATCTGAGTTGGAGACTTGTTCAACTGCTGAATCACACTATAATCGGCCTTTCGAACGGTTTTCAATAATTCATCGGCTTCTTCAGTGGTGACCTTATTCCTGATTGGCTCGGCTGTGCTCTTGCCAATTTCTTTCCTTCTCTTTTCTAATTCTTCAGAAGTATAAAATCAACCAATTCTAGTGAGTCTGGCTAGGCCTGAAGAGATATTAGTGCAAACCTCCTCCTTTCCAGTTCAGGTGGAAATCAAAGTCACATTGTACTTCCATGGGACACGATGGCTATCCTTGTAAGGGAAAGGCTTTGGCATACGGATGACCACACCTTCCTGAATCTGTAGATTTGGCGCCATAGAGAACATCTCTAGGCCAATGATAACTGGGCTGGGCAGAGCAGCTTCTAGAGTTATTGGGCCAAGAGCCCCAAAAATTCCTTGGATAGACCTTGGCAGGACTAGAGGATTGAAACCTTGAATGGTGGGGACGATAAGGATTCCCTTCTAGACAAATCCTAGAGATGGTTTTTCGACTGGAGGTAGTGCCAAGACTAAAGGAGTAAAACCTTCGATGGCTGGCATGGCTTGTCCTTTCTTTGAAGCCAGAGCCCCTGAATCCATAGGTGATTCTGTAATTTCTTCGATAACGACGGAAGTCAAAGGAGCTGGAAGAACCTTACATAAGCGCTCTCGCAAGTATTCGTCCCAATCTTTCCTTGATCCTATTATGGTGTTGTGGCTAGTTCCCGCTTGGGTATTTGGAGGGCATTGGTTAGCTGCCATGCAATCGCTCATTCACACAACCTCTCTTTCGATCCAGATAATGCCATGGTTGGCAAAACTCTAAACCTGTGCTCTAAGCACTCTACAATCGAATAGGGCATGTCGTTCTCCACTATGACAAAATGAGCAGATTTCCCAGTCAAATCCTGGTGCTCCCATGTTCTCGAGAACAATGTGACTTTCCTAGGCTAGGGCCCACAGAAATTCAAAACCCTTTCTTCCATTATGGAAATAGCACTCACATTTTGTTAGGACGTATATGTTTCACATATTAGGAACATATGTCACTATTTTATGTAATTGGATAATCCTTTGACAAAACGCACTTTACTTGTAATTGGGTAGATCTAGGATGTGTTTAATACTTCAAAAAACAAGAGTTCAAGTCTAGTATTGAAGCCATGCAAATCTGTCTAAGAAACAAGTGAAGAAGTGCTTATTTATTAAAGCTCGACAACTACTCGACAGATAGCTATCTATCAAGGTTTAATGAGGCTCGACAGATACTATCTATCGAGGTATCTATCGAGAATTACAAAAATCAGTTTTTCAGATCTGATTTTCGGCCCATACTTATGTATTTGTGTAGGGTTTCTTTTCTTACAACCCTGAACATATATAAGGCTTATTTTAGAGGTTGTCACATAAGAGAATACAAGGAGAACACATGAAAAAGGTGACTGATGCCTTATTTTCTCTGAAAAAAGCTACTGCATCTTCGCACCTTAGGGTTTTGTAACCAAGTGCTTCTTGATCTTCATTGTTGATGAAGTGAAGAACTTTGTAACCAACATTCTTCTTCCTCAAGTTGGTGAATGAGTCACGTACTAGGGTTCGTGCAAAGGAGTTAGTCACATACTGGGATCCATGCATCAAAAAGGTGGCGTTCATATATTGAAGAGTTCAAAGGTTCTGAAGCGGTAGAATGTTTCTGCTGTAAGTTCATCTACAGGGATTGTAGAGTCTAGGGATAAATGTTTTGTACTAGATCTGAAACTTCTCTTTACTATTGTGAATTGCTTTTCGAGAAGGTTTCCCCCCAGGTTTTTTACTATGAAACTAGTTTGTTTCATTGGTTTTCCTAGGTCATCATATCTTGTCTTATTTACTTTTCCACTGTGCATGATTTTGACATGATATTGATGTTTGTTGATTTTAACAAGATTTGTTCATAATAAATCTAATTAACAACTTGGGTCTAAAACTTGTTAATTCTATTGACCGGGATCTAAATTTCCCAACAAGTGGTATCAAAGCAGGTACACTCTGATTGGATTAATTTCCTGAGTGTGATCCTTGACCCCCGTTGTCATGGATCGTGGACAATCTCTTTTGATTCCTCCTTTATTTGATGGTACTAATTATACATACTAGAAAGTTCGTATGAAAGTTTTTTTGTAGGCTCTAGATGAACAGGTATGGAAAGCTGTTGAAGTCGACTGGATTAAGCCAAAGGAAGCACCGATGGACTGGGATGACGCAACAATCATAGCGGAAAATTTGAATAGTAGGGCCTTGAATGCTTTGTTTTGTGGAGTGACCAATGAGGAATTCAATAAAATATCATCCATGGAAGTTGCCAAGGAAGCATGGACCATTCTTGAGACCACCTATAAAGGTATCAAGGCAGTAAAGACTGTGAAACTTCAAAGACTCACTAGTAGTTTTGAAGAAATAAGGATAGAAGAGGATGAGATATTTGATGAGTTCAATGCTAAACTCAAGGATATTGTGAATTCTGCCTTCAACCTTGGAGAATCTATAGCAGAATCCAAAATTGTTAGAAAAATCCTTAGGTCCTTACCTGAAAGATTCTATGTCAAGATCACTACCATTGAAGAACTGAAGGACATTGATCAAATTCCTTTGACTGAGCTTGTAGGGAACCTTCAAACCTATGAGATGGGATTAGGCTCAATGGGAAAAGGTGGAAAGACTAAAAACTTGGCTCTTAAAGGTATAGAGGAAGAGATTGAGGACTCTGAAGATGAAGATGAAAGTGAAGATGAAGATGAAGATGAAGATGAGGATGAGGATCTAACTTTCATAACTGATGAGATTATCAAGCTTCTTCAATTTAGAAAAAAGGATAAGGGTGAACCTCCTAGGAAATCTAAATCCTCAAGGAAGGGCAAGAATGAGAAACCCATCATCCAATGCCATGAGTGTTGGGATTAGTGCCCTAGAATCCTATTGTATGATGTTATGTATGATATTATGTATGACATTATGTTTGACATGATGTATGACTTAATATTGTAATTAATAAAGTTGTTTTATTATTATCTAAAATAATGGTAACATGAATATTCGGACATTATCATTTAGTCCATGAGATGCATAGTATGTGATTTATGTGATTTAGTCACAGAAGATATAAGTCACAAGTTCTTTGTAAACTAAGAATTTTAGTTCGTAGTCGGTGATGAAATTGGGCGTTTCATCTGCGAAGACTATAACATATCAGCTAAGATGATTTGTCTTGATCATGGAAGTGGAGACTTCTAGTTGATATGTTGATATGTTTTAAGAGTTAAGACATATTGAACTGGACCGCTGTGAGATTTATTATTCTTCTAAGACTGTCAATTGAATAATAAATCTCACAACTTATATTTGCATGAACTTTTAATCCTGGGAGAATAATGGACCTGATAATGAAGTGTAGGTTGCTTTGATATATCAGGAGTGAGATCTAAAGTAACGGTCAAAACCTCAGTATGTTGGGCAGCCACATTAAGTGTTGATGGAACATATATTCTCAAGATGGAATTCATAGTCTCTTAATGGAGATATAAAATATTCCCATGAGATAAGTTTAATGAGTTCAGTTATTCAGAGAGTTAGGTCTAACCACTTTAGTAAGAAATTACTAAAGTATATATATATATATTTACGAATTTGGATTTCATAAATATATGGTGAATAACTTAAAATGATTAAACCGGGTACTCAAGAATTAAGATGTAGTAATATACAAAGTGGCAGTCTACTTTTATAACTTTGTATTACTACGAATATTTTATAAAGGGGTTTTATGTATAATAAAGTCTTGGGATATAATTTATTAATAAGGCCTAGAGTACAATTATATTTATATAGTGGTATTAAACATAATTAATGGTAACTTTGGACTTGTCAAGAGTTGACAGAAAAGCCCAAGGCCCATTGGAGCTAGTGTCTTATTGGTCCCTTTTGGTCCCACTCCAAGCCACATATTAAAGCCCAATTGGAAAGGCCCAATGGGCCAACCCAATTAGATAATCAGTTAAAGATAAAGGGAGACACATACAGAAAAATTAATAAGAATGAGAAAAAGAGAGACACCATTGTGAAATGGTGTGTATGTGTGAGTGAAGCCACTTGATTACTCTCCCTTGGAAACTGATTGAGAGACCACACATCTTGGGCGATAGTGGAATTGGAGTGAAGATTGAAAGTGTTCCTGAGAACTTCTGATCTTTGGTTTTGAAATTCACTACACCAAGGTACACTCTCTTGTTCTATATTCTGAAACTTACTTAATGCATGTTATCAATTCTGAATGAAGTAGATCCGTTATTTTTCCGCTGCGTACATGTATATTACCAACAATTGGTATCAGAGCGGTCTTCATTTTCGAATCTGTATAATATGTTTAGTGAGTTTTAGAATTAGAGAGAACTATTTTCATAGTTGTGAAAATTCTGCAGTCATTTTTCTGCATATTATAGTTTTTGAAACTATTGTTTGATTAAAACTGATTTGGATGTTATGATGTTGTTTAAGTTTGATTTTAATCATGTAAAATTGAATTTTAACACTTTAACATCAATGAAATTCAAGTTTTAATCTTAATCTCATCGTTTTTTATCTTTAAGAATGTGTTTTGTTCATTGGAAACGTCAAAAACGGTTAAACAGAAAAACGGCTATTTCTGGGTTTTTTCGCGACTGGCGAGTTACGAGTTAAGTCACCAGTGAGTCGCCAAAGTTTCTGGATAAACTCGCGACTGGAATCTCGCGACTGGGCAAGTCGCCAAAACTCGCGACTGGGGCAAGTCGCCAAAACCAGTCGCCAAAAATTCTGACACTTGTTTATTATATGTGTAAAGTGCAAGGCTATGTGTAATTAGTTTATATATGCATTAAACAATTAGAAACCTTTATTTTAAAACATCTAGTGGGAGAGAGATACAAGGGTTGCATCTCACGGCCTCCATTATTAGTTCATAGTAGTATGAGGTAAGCACCTCGTCTTAGCGTATATGCCTCGTGATCCCAAAGGAGGGTGTTTACTTCATAGTACTACAAGATTGAACTTACCCGTTTAAAGTAGTGTGGACAAGCACCTCGTCTTGGCGTATATGCCTCGCGATCCCAAAGGAGGGTGTTTTGTTCCATGGTACTACAAGTTTAAACACCATAAAGGGAGATGAAATGTGGCTGCACATGATTCTAGATAATGGTATACACTAGACTAAGTGTAATGTTAACCTCCCAAAGGAGCTATGTCATTATTACTTAGAGGCTAAAGTTAATACGGCATATTATTAGTGTTTGATAAGAGTTATCATGATAGCACTAGTAATGAGAATAGTTCTCAATCAATTAATGTGTCTATAATAAACTTGCTACCAAGGAATTATAGACATGGATTGGGTTGCCATTGCATATATTATTTTATGGTTTTATTAAGGTTCCATATTATATGTTTATATGCTAAATTGATAATGTCCAATTTATTTATTATATTCATGTTTATTATTTTTAGATTTGAACATGGCATCATTTAGCCCACTTGTCACTATTCTTAATCAAAACAAACTAACTGGATCCAACTATGTTGACTGGAAAAGAAATTTGGACATAGTTCTCACTGCTGAAGAGCACAAATATGTGCTTACTAAACCATGTCCTAGCTTTCCCTCATCAGATGCTCCTCTTGAGGAAAAACAACGATATGATCGTTGGCAGAAATCTAATGAAATGGCCAAGTGCTACATCTTAGCATTTATCTCAAATGTTCTACAGCATCAAATGCATGATGTAGAACTAGCTTCGGACATTATGCTAAGTCTGAAGGAGATGTTTGGTGAGCAAGGCCATTCTGCAAGGCAAGAAACCATGAGGCAAATTTATAATACCAAAATGACTGAAGGTAGTTCAGTTAAGGAGCATTGTCTCACAATGATCTCTAATCTGAATACATTAGAGGTTTTAGGTGTCGATATTGATGGAGAATCCCAAGTGGATATGATACTCCAGTCACTACCGGAATCATTCAAGGAATTCAGACTCAATTATAATATGAACAAAAAGATTTACTCTTTGTCTGAATTAATGAATGAATTGATAGCGGCGGAAGGCATCCTTGGTACTTCTAATGTTGAAGCCAATGTGGGTGAAGCTTCTACTTCTCAACCTAAGTCAAAAGGCAAGGGTAAGAAGAAGAAGAAGAAGAAGGACTTCACCAAGCAAGAGGGTAAACAAATTGTCTTAGGGGTTGCTGACAAAGGAAAGAAGCTCAAAGGAAAATGTTTCTATTGTGGTGAGAAAGGACATTGGAAGAGAAATTGTCCAAAATTCAAGGCTGCCAAAAATAAGGGTATGAATAGTTCATTTCTCCTTGAAATATGTTTGGTACAAAATCCCACAAATTCCTGGTGTGTGGATTCAGGTTGTACTAATCATATCTACAATTCTTTGCAGGGGTTCCAGGAGACCAGAAAGCTTAATGAAGGGGAATTGTTTCTTACTTTGGCTGATGGGAGCAGGATTCCGATTGTAGCTGTTGGTGTTTATAATTTATGTTTTGAGTCAAGGGTTTTAATATTAGATGACTGTCTGTATGTACCTAATGTTCGTAGGAATTTAATTTCTGCAACTTATTTAGGTAAACATGGATATTGTGTTATCCTTAAAGACAATGTTGTAATAAAGAAGGGCAAAGTATTTATCTGTTCTGGCAATATTGTGGATGGTCTTTATATTTTAACTCCTGATAAGCATGAATTATATAATTCTGAATTAGATAATAACTCTCATGTAAAATCATTAAAGAGAAAGTTTCCTTCTACTAATGATGCATATCTTTGGCGCTTGCGTTTGGGTCATATTAATCCAAACAGAATTCAAAGACTGATCAAAGATGGACTCCTAGAGCCATTGGACTTTGACGAATTTCTAGTTTGTGAATCATGTTTGGAGGGCAAAATGACCAAACGACCTTTTAATGCAAAAGGTAGAAGAGCCCAAGAGTTGCTTGAATTAGTTCATACGGATATTTGTGGTCCTATGTCAACCCAAGCAAAAGGAGGTTATGAGTACTTCATCACTTTTACCGATGATTACTCAAGATATGGTTATGTGTACCTAATGAGACGGAAGTTTGAAGCCTTTGAAAAGTTCAAAGAGTTTAGGGCTGAAGTTGAGAATCAATTAGGTAAACACATAAAAGCCATTCAATCTGATCGTGGTGGCGAATACCTTCTTGGGGATTTCAAGGATTACTTAACTTAAAATGGGATCATATCCCAATTGACTGCACCTGGAACTCCCCAACAGAATGGTGTAGCAAAAAGAATGAATAGGACTCTTTTGGAAATGGTTAGGTCCATGATGAGTTACTCAACTTTACCAGTTTCTTTTTGGGGATATGCACTAAAAACTGCAATGCACATTTTGAATTTAGTTCCATCAAAATCTGTTCCCAACACACCTAAGGAATTGTGGAGTGGGCGTAAGCCTAGTATGAAATATCTCCACATTTGGGGATGTCTAGCACATGTGTTGAAAAGGAAGTCTGATAAGTTGGAATCTAAAACCGAAGTATGCATGTTTTTAGGGTATTCAAAAGAAACAAAGGGTTATTTATTCTATAATCATAAAGATAACAAAGTGTTTGTTAGTACACATGCCAAATTTTTGGAAGATGATTATATGAATAATTTTGATCCTAGAAATAAAGTTGTATTGGCTGAAATGAATGAACCTGTAGTTGAACAACCAATAGATGAAACTAGGGATGATGTGGTTGTATTGGATACACCACAAGATACTACTCATGAGATGCCTAGTACACAGATGTCTCGTCGTAGTGGGAGGAATGTTAGGCCACCTATAAGGTTTATAGGTCTGGGAGAAACTTATGAAGCTATCTCAGAAGAGGCCGAAACTGATCCTTACACTTACGAAGAAGCAATAAATGATATAGATGCGCATCATTGGGTTAAAGCTATGAAATCTGAATTAGATTCCATGTATTCCAATCAAGTTTGGAATCTTGTAAAGGCGCCTAACGGCATTAAACCTGTTGGTTGCAAATGGGTTTACAAGAGGAAGAGAGGGATAGATGGAAAGGTTGAAACCTTTAAAGCAAGGCTAGTGGCGAAAGGGTATACTCAGAAAGAAGGTATTGATTATGAAGAAACCTTTTCACCAGTAGCAATGCTTAAATCTATCAGAATTCTCTTATCCTTTGCTGCTCATTATGATTATGAGATTTGGCAAATGGATGTCAAGACTGCATTTCTCAATGGCAATCTTGAAGAGGAAATCTATTTGATGCAACCAGAAGGTTTCATAGCAAAGAACCAAGAGCATATGGTATGCAAGTTGAAAAGGTCCATTTATGGACTTAAACAAGCATCTAGGTCATGGAACATCAGATTTGATCAAGCAATCAAGTCATTTGGTTTTGAACAAAATCTTGATGAACCATGTGTGTACAAGAGACATGGAGATAAAGTAGTAATGTTCCTAGTACTTTATGTTGATGATATTCTACTCATTGGAAATGATGTAGGGGTAATGTCATCTGTAAAGGTTTGGTTGTCAAGCCAATTTGATATGAAGGACTTGGGTGAGGCTAACTTTATTCTAGGGATCAAGCTTTGGCGAGATCGCAAGAATAAGATGTTAGGCTTATCACAAGCTAGATATATAGATAAGGTTCTAGAACGGTTTAGCATGCAAAACTCCAAGAAAGGATTGCTTCCTTTTAGACATGGAGTTCCTCTGTCTGATGACCAAAGGCCTAAGACTCAAGAGGAAGTAGATATGATGAGACAAGTTCCTTATGCTTCTGCAGTGGGAAGTCTTATGTATGCCATGCTATGTACTTGACCAGATATTTGTTATTCAGTTGGCATGGTCAGTCGATATCAATCAAATCCAAGACCAAAACATTGGTAAGCTGTAAAGCATATTCTCAAGTATCTACGGAGAACGAGAGATTATATGCTTGTTTACCGTTGTGAGGATTTGATTCCCATTGGCTATACAGATTCAGACTTTCAATCGGATCTAGATTTCAGAAAGTCCACATCAGGATGTGTTTTCACCTTGGGAGATGGAGCCATAACATGGAGGAGTGTCAAGCAATCTTGTATTGCAGACTCCACCATGGAAGCAAAATATGTTGCTGCTTGTGAAGCAGCAAAAGAGGCTGTATGGCTCAAGAAATTCCTTTCTGGCCTTGGTGTAATGAGAATGGAACAAGTTCCCATCACATTGTTTTGCGACAATAGTGGTGCCGTTTCACAATCAAAAGATCAAAGGAATCACAAGAAAGGAAAGCACATTGAGAGAAAATACCACATCATTCGAGACATCATTGCTCGTGGAGATGTAGTGGTTGCAAAGATTGAAAGTGTAAATAATCTAGCAGATCCCTTTACCAAAGTCTTGCCTCAAAGGACCTTCGAGTCACATTTGGAGGGAATGGAAGTTAGATTAGTGCACAATAGTCTTTAGGGCAAGTGGGAGATTGTTGGGATTAGTGCCCTAGAATCCTATTGTATGATGTTATGTATGATATTATGTATGACATTATGTTTAACATGATGTATGACTTAATATTGTAATTAATAAAGTTGTTTTATTATTATCTAAAATAATGGTAACATGAATATTCGGACATTATCATTTAGTCCATGAGATGCATAGTATGTGATTTATGTAATTTAGTCACAGAAGATATAAGTCACAAGTTCTTTGTAAACTAAGAATTTTAGTTCGTAGTCAGTGATGAAATTGGGCGTTTCATCTGCGAAGACTATAACATATCAACTAAGATGATTTGTCTTGATCATGGAAGTGGAGACTTCTAGTTGATATGTTGATATGTTTTCAGAGTTAAGACATATTGAACTGGACCGCTGTGAGTTTTATTCTTCTTCTAAGACTGTCAATTGAATAATAAATCTCACGACTTATATTTGCATGAACTCTTAATCCTGAGAGAATAATGGACCTGATCATGAAGTGTAGGTTGCTTTGATATATCAGGAGTGAGATCTAAAGTAACGGTCAAAACCTCAGTATGTTGGGCAGCCACATTAAGTGTTGATGGAACATATATTCTCAAGATGGAATTCATAGTCTCTTAATGGAGATATAAAATATTCCCTTGAGATAAGTTTAATAAGTTCAGTTATTCAGAGAGTTAGGCCTAACCACTTTAGTAAGAAATTACTAAAGTATATATATATATATATTTATGAAATTGGATTTCATAAATATATGGTGAATAACTTAAAAGGATTAAACCGGGTACTCAAGGATTAAGATGTAGTAATTTACAAAGTGGCAGTCTACTTTCATAACTTTGTATTACTACGAATATTTTATGAAGGGGTTGCATGTATAATAAAGTCTTGGGATATAATTCATTAATAAGGCCTAGAGTGCAATTATATTTATATAGTGGTATTAAATATAATTAATGGTAACTTTGGACTTGTCAAGAGTTGACAGAAAAGCCCAAGGCCCATTGAAGCTAGTGTCTTATTGGTCCCTTTTGGTCCCACTCCAAGCCACATATTAAAGCCCAATTGGAAATGCCCAATAGGCCAATCCAATTAGATAATCAGTTAAAGATAAAGGGAGACACATACAGAAAAATTAATAAGAATGAGAAAAAGAGAGACACCATCGTGAAATGGTGTGTATGTGTGAGTGAAGCCACTTGATTACTCTCCCTTGGAAACTGATTGAGAGCCCACACATCTTGGGCGATAGTGGAATTGGAGTGAAGATTGAAAGTGTTCCTGAGAACTTCTGATCTTTGGTTTTGAAATTCACTACACCAAGGTACACTCTCATGTTCTATATTCTGAAACTTACTTAATGCATGTTATCAATTCTGAATGAAGTAGATCCGTTATTTTTCCACTGCATACATGTATATTACCAACAATGAGTACAAAGGTTTTGGTCATATGAGGATAGAGTGCCCAAACTACCTTATGTAAAAAAAGACCAAGAAGTCAAAAGATAAAAGGTTGGTTGCTACCTAGAGTGATACTGAGGATGACTCTTCCTATGAGTGTATGGATGAATGTGGTCACTTTATAGCTTTTGCTGCCACAATCGATAAGGTGGTTGTGGAGAATGCTAATGATAGTGAGGATTCTTCTAATGATGAAGTACCCAAAAAGATGACCCTTCAGGAAGCCTATGATAAGCTATACACTAAATTATAAAATCTGAAAAGACTTCTCATCTTTGTAGAAAAGAGCTTAATGAGGTAAAAACTGAAAAAGCTAATCTGTTAGTCAAACTAGATGAGACTATAAGGTAAGTTAAGACTCTTGTTGTGGAGAACACCTCATTAGAAGAGAAGGTCAAGAATCTTGAGGTTGAGCTTAGTCAAGCTAGAACTCAAATAGAAAGGATGTCTAGTACAAAGCTTGATGAGGTATTGAGTACTCAAAAGCCTAGTTCTGATAAGATTGGTTTAGGATATGCAGTCTCCTCTAGCCCCTCCTCTTCCACGGCTTTTGGATCAAGGACTGTCTTTGTGCCCCAATCTGAGAAAGGTGATAAAGGTATGAAATCACCCAACAGATAGGCATAAAGCTCTACCATGGGTATGGGTAACGAAGAGAATTTTCGTGGTTCCACCTTGGGATATCGAGGTGAATCGAGCCTTCCCCTCTGATTGAATGCTTGGTAAGGTGCTTGGGCTGGCTGGACCTGTTACTGATATGGCCGGGCATTTAGGGCTGTATAAGCAAAAGTAATACCCCTGGGCCCTTTAAGCGCTTTGTCAATCACATGAACATCGGCTTCTTTCCCTTTGCAGCTAATTGCCTTTTTCACCTATTGTTCTATCATAGAATTTAGAGCCTTAGGATCAACTATGTTCTTGCTCTTAATACCTTCATCAATGCACTCCCGAATAGGAATCAGGCTTGCGAAGTGAGTGACTTGGGCACTAATCAATTTCTCGTAGTAAAGAGGCTTAAGGTTATCAATGAAACACTTGATCATCTCATCTTCCATCATGGAAGGAAGCCTTGGGAGGCTAGCTCATGCCACCTTTGGGCATACTTATGGAAAGATTTCGCGCTCTTATTTTCTATCCTCTAAAGAATTGTGCAGTTGGGAGCTATCTCAGTATTGAACCAGTAATACTGCAGGAATGCATTGGCCATCTCTCGAAAGCTGGAGGCCTTTTCCAATCGCACACACCATGTGGCTACAACGCTAATCAAGCTATCAAGGAAAATTTAGCAGAGCAAAGGATGATTATCTCCACAGGGTGCCATCTTCCTACAGAACATGCGTAGATGGGCACAAGGATCTCTAGTGCCATCATACTTGACAAACTTGGGTGCCTTGAACTTGGGAGGCATAATGACTTAGGGAAATTGGTCAGATTGTCTAGATCAACACTTCCTCAGGCGCTAGAGCCCTCTATGATACGAATTTTCTCAGTCAGCGTCTCCACTAGACTTTTGACCTAACCGTAACCAGACTCTGAGGTCTTATCCTTAAGAGGATCCACTTCCTGGTTATTCCCTTGTGGGGTGAATGGCAACGTGGTGTGGCCCTAATTAGGATCTGGTAGTGGTTGGTTCTCAAATTCAAAATTGGGCGCAGAGCCCTCTAGAGTGGGACTAAAGGATTTTTAGTTCGCTCCTACAACCAGCTATTGCATTATGTGTATCATTTCTGCGCTCTTTCAAGAGAACGATCTCATGAGCATTTTCCTCAATGGGGAAGGACCACTAGTAGACATCTTTTTAGCACAAGACCTAGTGATGATAGGATCATGGTGTGATGGTAACTTGGACCGTTTCCTTGGAGCAATCTTTTCTCTTTTGGACCCTGGAAAGGAAAAGAATGGGATAGGAGAGAAAATGGGGTACATTTGAAAATTTGACAATGTGGAAACACAAAACCAACAAAAAGTTAGTTTAGGTTCTTGCTTATTTAAAATGCCCCTATTATTTTCAAAATATTGGCTTGGACCCTTGATCGAGTATTTATCATGGTGAGTTTCTATAGTGATGCAAATTAATGCACAAGCTTGGCAAGTAACCAGAATTTTCATATCATGCTTGGAATTACGGGATGGACCTTTCTCTTTTGATTACATGGAAAATAATGCTTTTACAAAGCCCCCAAATCATGGGCTATAGACAATGGCTCCATCAATGTGCCTTTTACAATACAAGGAAATTCAAATTTACAATGAAGAGGCTTCATTCTGAATGGTCTTACCTTCTCAGGGAAGATCTTGAACTCTTGGCAATGTCCTCCTTGGCGCGGAGTTCCGGCTACTTGCCACAAATTTTATCTGTACACATTTACATGACGGAGCCATTAGTGTATGCATGCATGCCCTTTTAGGGTCGGAAACCCTTAGGGACCAGATATGATCTAATGCACAAGCAACATGATTGCTTTTCTCTAGGGGTCAATCACAGATTCTGTGTAAACAGGATGGATAGAACCTAGAGTAGAGCATGACCCTTTGATGCAAGTAAAAAAGGCAAACCTGCAAACATAAGCTGGACACTTTCCCCTTGACTCAATTTGAAAACAATCCTATGAAGGATATCCTACCCTAGGCTGGGATGTTCACTCAGATTTAGCTCTTCCTAGTTCTCACGGGTTTGACATGGTCTAGGCCAACTATATGAGACACATTTTAACTGGTAAGTTGGTCCTATTCTTAGGGGGGGCCTCGATCATCTAATCCTTCCCTTCATAAAGGTTGTAGGATAAAGCGGATCAAGGGGGCCTTTTCAGCATAATCCTGTCCACCCATGGACCCAGGAAGAGCCTACAATTTGGCATCCAATAACTATCTAAGGTATACGCATCTAGCATTAGCCTTCAACGCTGAGCCTAGGTTCGACTTAACATGAGGGGTGATGTCATGCATTTTGAAATGAAAGGGGAAAGACTTTCCAAGCACAAAGATATAAGCATAGATAAAGGTGTAGCAAAAATAAAATCTTACTACCCTAGGTTTGCACATGTGAAGGAAAACTGTAAAGCATGCTTTAGGAAAGCAATAAAGCTTCACACATACAAAAATACCTTAAAGCCAGTTTTTGGAAAACCATTTGAAAAACAACATTTTTGAAAAATATTTTTGAGTTTTAAAAATAGTTTACTAGGATATAGTAAAAGTAGTTTTCAAAAGGAAAGCCCTAGAGGCTAATGCCAATTTCAATGTTTTTGAAAGCCAATGTCCAAAGATTAGGATCTTATCAAAAGCTCTAAAGGCTAAACTCTCTTAGTGTCCCCAGTGGAGTCGCTAGTCTGTCAACGCCTCGTGGCTGCTTGACCACCCATCACGACGACACTCATGCGCCTGCTTTCCTGGTACGAAAGTTGTTACGGAGGTGTGTGACTGGAATATGAGTCGATTTTAAGGAAATTACCAAGGGTAAGTGAAGTCGCCACCAATCATTGGGATTTTCAAAGGTGTGATTGGTCACCTAATTCTATTTGATTTTATTACCAATCCTAGGCTAAGAAAAATGTCATTTTTCCTAATCTAATACGAATGGGCAAAAAATCTTGATTCTTGAGTTTGGAAGTCTAGTTATGTGTGCGGAAGGTGTTAGGCATCCCATAACGTCTATCCATAGACAGTCCTTTATTTTGATAAAATTATAATTTAAGGACATTGGTTGTTGAAAACAAGCTATTGGCATTAGCTTTCGGGGCTTTAAATGTATTGGGCTTTAAGGTTTGGTTTCACAATGGGTGTGGTCTTGATTGATGCTTTCTAAGTGTGTTTGGAATTGTTGCCTAATTTCCACAGCGAAAATCCGGAAACATTTTGCCTTATTTTCGTGGCGGAAATCTAGTAACAATTCGACTCAGATGTGTCAGAGCACATCAAATGCTATTCTCACCAAACTTTCGAAGTAAGAATACGACAATGGGGATGCCCCATTTTCACGGCAAAAATCCAGCAGAGTTTCGCGTTTTGTGCGCTATGGCGCACCTGCAAGGTTTCGCATCTATGTACACAGGGCATATCAACATGCTTGTACTATGACAAGCCGAAGCCCTTCAAAGCATCAAGCATGTTGATGCATGTCGCATACACGGGGAAACCAATGTCACTTGGTGACATGGACCAAGACAATCACACTGCGATGATCATGCACACAATATAGCATGAATATGCACCTACGACAATCGCCTCTCATGACTAGAGAGGGTCACTCACGTAGCCATGAGAGTCCATAATACAAAGTGCACAATCACCCACACATGCACAATGCTATCACACAGAGCAGGAAAGCAAAATAGATACTGCCAACGTTCCAAGGGTATGGCCCAGCAAGGTACAGGAAATGTAAAACAAACATTGCCATACCAAGGGAACGCGGCCCAAACGAGCAGGAAAAGTAAATGGGTACAAGGATAGGGGGAACCCTTATACATGCTCTAGAGAAGAGGCTTAGAGAAGGAGATAGAAAGATATAACCACTTGAGGAGGCTGCCCTTTGTGGGCTTGCGTCTTCTTGCTTGCATCCTTGCCCTTTTTGCTCGCGCCTAGGAGGTCGTGCCCTTGCTCCAAGCGTCCTCGCTCCATGCATGTACATGTAACAAACAAGGAAACAAACCAACAGACAAGCAAATGATGAAATAGAAGGAAAGCATGCTAAAAGACAAGCTAGTAAAAGATGCTAAACGAGGGCAAACAAACATGTTATCAAACAAAAGGGGGTGTCTTAGGAGGACAAATATAGGTTTGTATAAAATGTCTGTAGTTCCATTGGATTGGAGTACGGAGGACACACAGCAAGTAAGGAAAGCATATCAACATCGCACGGAGTGGAGAAAGGTGTGTATCAAGCACATCAATACCACGAAGGTGTATCTCACAAGGGCCTACATCTCATCAAGCCACAAGGGGAATGGACGTAACCACACAAAAACAAGCCCACGGGGGGCATAAAGCATGGCAAAGCCTAGATCTAGAGAGGCTAACATAGAGATAAAACTTAGAAGCAAATAAGTAAACGTAGACATGCATAAAGGAAAATGATCCAAACCCTTTGATATAGGCCTAGGTGTGCGGATGTAGGCCTAGACCATAGGATCTAGATCTACATCCCAAAAATAAGGGCCAAAACACAAGAAAGAGAGATATCAAGGGACAAAAGGGCTATAAAAGCACATGGCATAGCAACCAAAATATATCTAAGCACACAAGCATGGCACGGAGCACATAAACACATAGGTCTAAGCATGGGGACGTAGATCTAAGCAAAAACATAGCAAAGAACACATAGGCATATAGATCTAAGCATAAAAATGGCAAGGAGCCTAAAAGCATATGGATCTAAGCATAAACATGGCAAGGAACCTAAAAGCATGTGAATCTAAGCCCAAACATTAAATTTAGACATATCCTAACCCAAGAAGGCTAGGCGAACAACATCAAAGCGATAAATCATGGCAAAAGCGAGGAAACATGCTAGAGAAAACATAAAACATGCTAGGAAGCAAGAAAATGCTAGGAAAAGCAATAAAGCATATTATTGAACAATAAAAAGCTAGAAAAAGCTAAGAGAAGAAAAGGGTGTGGATTGTAGCTAAAAAGCTACATCCACACCCCTAAACCTCAAATCCAAGGTATGGAACCAAGGAGAGGAAAATTGGGTGCAAGAACACTACCTTGTAATTATGGTGAAAATGGAAGAATTAAAGGTGTTTGATGGTGTTTGGATGTGTTTGGAAGAGAAAATAGAGAGAGGAGAGAGAGAATCTGCCAAGAAAACTACCCAAAATCTTCTTTTGTTTTTTGCAAAATCAGGGGTCTGGAAGCTTTTATAGCTAAAGACTGACCCTTCGGCTTCCAACGCACCTTGTATGGCCGCTAGCTGCCCCTGCTAACATTAGTAGTTCCGGCTTTTTCCTAGTTTAGTTTTGAATACGTATTTGAAGGTCTTACCAAACTTTGATTGAGCTGATCTTAGTGTCCCTGGAAAGCTATGGATGTCTAGTATCCATACCACTAAAGAAATTGAAAATCTGACAATCCGATCAAAAGTTATGGCATCAAGAAGCAAGCTGACGTGCTTTGCACGGTTTTCTGGATATCTCAACCGTTTAACTTCGATTTTGACCCATGAATAGTCTTTGTAAAGGGAATTCGATAATCTTTGTAATAGTTCTGGTCCCAACCCATTTTGAAGGTCGGATCAAAATTAGGGTTTTTGGTCCCCCTAGGAGTCAACCTTGGGTCAAACTTGGTCAAAGTTGACGAAAATCACCGAGTAGCTCAGGTTTGATGTAGAAACATGCAAAATGTTGTTTTGGAATGATTTTGACCAACTTTGACTTTTTGTCAACCTAGGGCTAACCAGGGCATTTTGGTCAATTTGACCTAAACGACACTTTCGAGTGCTCCAATGCTTGAACGAGTTATGCCACGTCAATTTAGATGTTTCCGCGGCCCCAAGGGGAAAAGATAATCTTTTTGGAATTTTCGGGGTTTGGCACGCAAATCGAGGGTGGAAAATACGGTGTCTACAAGGTACTTAATTGATCATCCTAAGTCTAATATGAAGCTTAGCCCTTAACATCCCCAGTGGAGTTGCCATTGTGAGAGACTGTGACTTGGCTCTTAAAAAAAAAAAAAGATTAGGCATCGGCGCCTCTCTTTTTGGGATCATGTGGAGTTGCCACTTATTTTTTTTATTACAAAAAATAAGAAAAAAACTATAATATACAATTTACATATCTAAAATACCTCAAGTTTCATTAATTGAATATACAAATACAATTTGGTAGAATATCATTACAAGGCTTTGGTCCTAAATACAATATATGTAAAACAATAAAAATACAAAGCTTTGGTCCTAGATACAACCTACCAAAAAAAAAATATATAGCACTAGTTCTACCAACCTAAGATTCTAATGTTCAGGGGCTAGGTTACAAAATGGGAAGGTGTTAAGCACCCATTATGCCCGAACAGAGTCTGGTCTTCTAGACTTTTACGATCAATTAAGTACCCTTAAACAATGCAACTTGTCGTATTAATATTCTTAAATCTATGGTTAGATATTATACAAATATCTTAGATCTATAGCTCTTTTATATAAAGAAATTAAATCTGACTTTTTATAATAAAAAATGATTTTTAGAGAAAAAAAATTCATTTTAAATTTCAAATTATGAAAAAGAATAATTTAAAAGAAAAGTTTCAGATCTAGTTTTTTTAACTAACAAAAAGGGAATAAATTTTAAAGAAAAATTTCAGATTTGATTTTTTAATTAATTATAAAAAATTTCAGATCTGATTTTTGGTTACGAAACAGAATGGATTTCGAAAAGAATTTTCAAACCCGATTCTTTAATTAAAAAATAGAATGGATTTCAAAGAATTTCCAAATCTTTTTTTTTTTTTAATTAAAAAACTGAATGAACTTCGAAGAGAAATTGCAAATCTGATTTTTTTTAATTAAAAAACAGAATGAATTTTGAAATAAAATTTCATATCTAATTTTTTTTTTTTTTTTTTTTTTAAACAGAATGGGTTTTGAAAAGAATTTTCAAATCTAATTTTTTTAATTAAAAACAGAAGGAACTTCAAAGAGAAATTGCAAATCTGATTTTTTTTTTTTAAATTAAAAAACAGAATGAATTTTGAAATAAAATTTCAGATTTGAATTTTTTGTTAGAAAACATAATGGAATTTGAAAAGAATTCTCAAATCTAATTTTTTTTATTTCAAAACAGAAGGAACTTCCAAGAGAAATTGTAAATCTGATTTTTAATTAAAAAACTGAATGAATTTTGAAATAAAATTTCAGATCTAAATTTTTTGTTATAAAACAGAATGGATTTTGAAAAGAATTTTCAAATCTGATTTTTAATTAAAAAAACAGAATGAACTTCAAAGAAAAATTGCAAACCTGATTTTTTAATTAAAAAATAGAATGAACTTCGAAGAGAAATTTCAAATCTGAATTTTTGTTAGAAAGCAGAATGGGTTTTGAAAAGAATTTTCAAATCTTATTTTTTTAATTAAAATACAGAAGGATCTTCAAAGAGAAATTGCAAATCTGATTTTTTTAATAATAAAAAAAAAAGAATGAATTTTGAAATAAAATTTCAGATTTGAATTTTTTGTTAGAAAATAGAATGGATTTTGAAAAGAATTCTCAAATCTGATTTTTTTAATTGAAAAACAGAAGGAACTTCAAAGAAAAATTGCAAATATGATTTTTTAATTAAAAAAAATGAATTTTGAAATAAAATTTCAGATCTAAATTTTTTGTTAGAAAACAAAGTGGATTTTAAAAAAAGAATTTTCAAATTTGATTTTTCACCAACAATGAACAACAAATCTAAGATTATATCATATATATATATATCCTACATCTATATGATCAAACGTATGAACACACATGACCAAACAATCATTACATTTTTTCATGAAATAAAGATTCAAAAACAAGAAAATCATATTAGAGATTAATGTTCACAAGGAAAATGTAATTAGATACACAAGCTAATGAAAGAATAAACGTGTAATACGAGAGTAGAAGTGATACCTGCATCAATGCATGAATAAATTCTGCAGGGGAGAATTACTTTAGAGTTAGAGAGAGTGAATCTCTTTAAGTCCTAAAGAATTTTTACATAACAGGAAAGAAAATCTTAAAGTCAGACTTCCAGAGTTTCTTTAACGTTAAGGGGCAAAGGGGTGCTGAATTTTAGATTTTCTCCTCTATTTATAGAGGTAAGTCTGCTTAAAAAAATAAGCTAGGGTTGCTTAGAAAATCAGTAGATATGAATTAGGTCAGGTTTTATCACTAAAAAATCGAATCTGATGGGTCTAGACCTGAACTAATTGTATCTAGACCCAATTTAACATCTGTGCCAATTGGCACTGTGGAAGTGCCGATTGGCACTCTATAAATGCACAGTGCCAATTGGCACTCCTCAATGCTCGGCCCAATATCTTCTTCTTGTATGTTTTGAACTCTTTTTTGGGCATTTTTCTAAGCTAGGAATCGTATTTGGATGTATTTTGAATTTGTATTCTTAATAAAATCCATTTAAACTTGATAATAAAATCTTTAAAAATAATTATCTCAGAGATAATTATCTTAAAAACTTAATCATAAATCCAATTTCAACATTATCAGACTATTCCTTTTTATTCCTATGCAACCAAACTTATTTTTAATCAAAATCACCAACCAATCACATAAATTTATTTAATTAATTTTAATTATCGACCAATCAAAATTAATTTCAATTTTTTTTTTTTTTTTTGAGAATGAAATTAATTTCAATTAATCACACGTGATCAGTTTCACCCAATAAATGCATGCAGACCATGCAAACTTAATCTAGTGATATCTTTCGATCCGATGGTCAGACTTGGAAATCGAACGTATTGTCGTGATTGTTAGAATCTCAAGATCATTTTATGATATGTGATGAATGATTTAATGCATGAAATGCAATTATGATTTTTGGGTACTTAGAATGATCATTTCAGTTATCTTCCAATATTAAATTGTGGGTGCAAAATTGAGTGTCTACAACAAGAAATATATATTGACGAACTCTCGTATTCAAGTGGTCATCCAAAATCATTTTTTGATATCTCTTAAATCTGTGTAATCACAATAAAACAATCTCTCTCACTCACACACACACACACACACACATATATATATGGCTTTAAGATGTTTCTTGAGGGACAAGAGATAAGGCTATAATAATGAACACATTCCAAGTAAACCTTTCTTTGTCCAAATTTTACATACGAATTAGACTTTATTTGTAACTCAAAATATTTTTAAAAAAAAAAGTTAAAATGCAAAACTTATTTCACCGAAATTTATTTTAGTTTACATATATATATATATATATATGTGTGTGTGTTTAATTTAGTCTTCAAAATTTCAAGTTTATTCAATTAATTATATTTGGACGGGGGCCAATCAAAAAATTCCATTCAAGTAGACATTTGACATTTGTCATTGCCTTGTAAAAATGGTATTATAAAAATGGCATTATAAACCGAACTCTAGAAAGTCCGAACACAGGCGTGCAAGAGTTCAACGGAGCGGTGTTTGGCAGCAGAGCAGTAAGTAAATGTTGCATGCGTCGTTGCCTAAGCCTACATGTATAAACCAAACTCTAATCACCGTTCTTGATCAATGCAAATCAATGCACGAGCTTAAGCAAATTTATGCTCTCGTAACCACTCTTGGCCTCTCCCAAGATGACCCTTTTGTATCAAAAATTCTTTCTTTCTCTGCACTATCTGATTGGGGTGACATCAATTACTCTCACAGGCTATTTTCACAACTTCACAATCCCAAAACCTTCTATTGGAACACAATCGTTAGAGGCTACTCGAACAGCAAAAACCCCAATCCTTCTGTATCAGTTTTTATTAAAATGTTGCGAGATGGGGTCTCCCCGGATTATATGACGTACCCTTTTCTTGTAAAGGCTTCCGCACGCCTTTTGAAGCTGGAACTCGGTGCGGCAGTTCATACCCATGTCCTGAAAACTGGGTTTGAGTCTGATAGGTTTATTCAAAACTCTTTGATTCATATGTATGCTTCTTGCAGGGATATCAGATATGCACGCACAATATTCGATGGAATGCTTACAAGAAACTTGGTTTCATGGAATGCAATGTTGGATGGGTATGCCAAATGTGGGGATGTGATATCTGCGCGGAGAGTGTTTGAATTGATGCCAGAGAGGGATGTTGTGTCGTGGAGCTCATTGATTGATGGTTATGTTAAGAGTGGGGAGTACCAGGAGGCTCTGGTTGTGTTTGAAAATATGCGTGCTGCTGCTTCGGGAACCAAGGCCAATGAGGTGACTATGGTGAGTGTTTTGTGTGCTTGTGCTCACTTAGGTGCACTTGAGCAGGGGAGGATGATGCATCAATATGTTATCGATAATGGGTTGCCTTTAACTTTAGTCTTGCGAACATCTCTTGTGGACATGTATGCCAAATGTGGGGCGATACCAGAGGCTTTGAATGTGTTTCATGGGGTTCCAATGAGTCGTACTGATGTTTTGATCTGGAATACAGTAATTGGAGGTCTTGCAACACATGGATTGGTCAAAGAGTCCCTTGAATTGTTCACCGAAATGCAAATTGTTGGGATCACCCCGGATGAGATCACATACCTGTGCTTGCTAACTGCTTGTGCTCATGGAGGATTAGTAAAGAAAGCTTGGGATTTCTTTCATTGTCTTGGTAAACATGGCATGACACCTAAGAGTGAGCACTATGCTTGCTTGGTAGATGTGCTGGCTCGTGCTGGTCAAGTAGCAGAGGCATATCAATTTATAAGTCAAATGCCCGTGGAGCCAACAGCTTCAATGTTAGGTGCTCTACTAAGTGGGTGTATGAACCATGGAAAATTAGATCTTGCTGAAATAGTTGGAAGGAAGCTTATAGAGCTGGAGCCAGATCATGATGGTAGATATGTTGGCTTGTCAAATATTTATGCAGCTGAGAAGCGCTGGGATGATGCAAGAACCATGAGAGATGCCATGTTGAGGAGAGGGGTGAAGAAATCTCCGGGTTTTAGTTTTGTGGAGATATTTGGAAACCTTCATAGGTTCATAGCTCATGATAAAATACATCCTGATTCTGAAAAAATTTATGTGATGCTGAAGTTTATTATAAGCCAAATTCAACATGATACCAATTATGAAAATCTAGAAAATTGTTTGTATGATATGAAAGATGTCTGAGTATTTTGCTCTTCTTCTGCATAACAAATCTAGTTCATAAAACTTAATTTTTATCATTTATTAGATATTTTTATATGATTATTGAGAAAAAACTAAAATTTTCTTGGCAAAGGGATTTGATATCTGATCTTTTGAGTAAAATGCTATGCCGCTATGCTGCTTGCAAGTTCAGACTTGATAGGGGGAGTGGAGAAGGTTAAATGAAGCCTTCCCTACATTTGATCTTTGGTCCCTCATTCTTTTAAGAACCAAGCTCCTTATGTTTTGGGTCTTCACCCAAGAACTTAAAGAATAGTCCAAGAATATACTCTGGTACTTCCTGTAGGAGGTAAAAAAAATGAAGCTCCACTTTATACAAAAAAATCATCATTAAAATTGTACAAAATGCATGTCAGTGGTGGACTAGCAGCATTTTGCGTGGGTGTGTGTTAGTGTTAAGAGAATGTATTATATATTCACAGTTCCATGTGAGGCTCAGAGAGATTTGGGTGGTGACATAAAATAAAAACAAAAATTGGTGACCAATGGAACTAAGCACCTTTCATTGGTAATGGCATGAGTTGAGGGACACTACTTGTGAAATGGTAATTGGATGCTCGAAAGGATTAATCATTTGTACATAACCATACCCAAGTTACCATGGAGAAAATTGTGTGTGATGATCACGTACGGTTGCGCAACTCAACAGGATATACAAATTACAAACCCTGTTTACTTTTACAAATTATTGTAGCAAATTATAAAATTATAGGTAGAAAGATAAGGTAGGCAAAACTATGCAGCTGATACTGACTCCAACAAAGCATCCACATATTCCTTAAGCTTCACTTTCGTAATTGCACCTTCCCTCCTGCTTTCTGGAACTTCCTCCCCATTCTTGAAGAGGATCAAAGTTGGCAATCCATAAACTTTGTACTCTTCAATTAGCCCTGGATTTGTATCATGATCTATTTTTACAACCCTCAATCTGTCTCCGTATTCCTAAAGTTATAAAATTATATATATTAATGAATAAATAATTAAATATAGAAATTACTCATAATATTTATATAATTTGTCAATATTTATATAAAAGTAATTGGGATAAATAATTAGTTACCAAAGAAACATTGACATAAATACTTGTTTATTAGTTGTAGAAGTGACATCAATCACATTCATTATCAATTTGTCACGTTGATTCGTGAATTTCATAGCAAATTCATTATCAGTTTGTTATGTTAATTTGAAAATTTTTATAGTAAAATTTATAATAACTTCAATATTATTCATTAATCATTATATTACCATATGAGTAATTACTTAGTATGTACTCCTTTCTCTAGTATATTAATTATGAATCCTGCTAATTAAATTCATAATTATTTGTTGATGCCTATTTTTTACAAAAAACCCAATGGCAGAAGAAGCCCAACAACAGGGGAAGGTGGGAGAAAAAGGGAAATTGAAGAGGTAAAAGTAAAGTAAATGGGTTGTGGAAGCCCAAGAAAAGAGGTAATAAACCCAATGGGCCAACATGACAAGAATGATAGCCAGCAAGCCCATGGGCACAACAAGAGGTAAAAATAAAGTAAATGGGTCGTGGAAACCCAAAGAAAGAGGTAATAAATCCAATGGGCCAACATGGCAAGCCCATAGGCATGGCAAGAAAATGAGCAATAGAAATAGAAGCCCAGCGGGCTGGACGGGCAGGGGCTTCTGCTAAGACAATGTCCAGGCCCACGAAGGGAATAAAAGGAGGCAGTACAAGCCCAAGAGCCCACACTCTTCACACCATCAGGGATAGCATGAACCCAGGACACGCAACAGAATGAGACAAGGCAAGAACAATAGAAATGGCATGGGAGTAAAAAAAGATAAACACAGAGGATAGTGGAACTCACATAAGGGCTGGAGCACTACCTACTTGTACCCAGCCAATACAGGAGAGGTGGGTCCTCTATCAAGGAATTCAGAGGGTGTAGTTTGATAGTAGGGAGAAAAGTGGTTTATTTTGGAGTTCCCGCAGAGGCTTCTTTTGGGAAAAATGCCTTGCTAGGATGACATTTCGTCCAAAAGAGGCAAGTGAAGGGTCAGAGCCACTTAATGCATGCCATAGGGGTAAGTAGAGAAAGAGCCTCCAATTCTTATCCATTCAGGTAAGGCAGAGAAGGGAAGGGGGAAAAACAAAACAAAGAGTTTTGTCCTGGAATGAAGAGTGGTGCAGCAAGTACACTCTGAGCAGAGGTAGTGGCCGGGCAACCAACAGGTTAGTGGGTAATCCTGGAGAGATGCCCACAAGAAACCAAAAATGGTTAATGAAGCCTTAGGGACAAAAATGAGAAATCCCATGGAATCAAGCAATATAAAAGGAAGGGAGGTAGCAATTAATAGGGAGGACCTCAAGGAGAGGAAAGGAGAGTAAGAGAAAAAAGTAAGAATCAGAGAACAAAAGAAAAGAAAACGAAGTGGTAAAAAAAAAAAGAAGGAAGAGAGAAATCACGATAGAAATAGAGGCATGCATTGATAGACCATCTTTTCTCACCCTCATGACATTGCCACCCTCTGAAACTCTATGAATTGGAACCCAAAACCATTTAGGCCCTTTCTCCAGCATGAGTAACTTTAATAGCAGAAACTTGTAACGAGGTTACCCGTGTTGGCATTTGGTTCCCTTCTTGGACCCAATCCTGCTGAATGAATCGGCCCAAGATTGGGAGAGCGAGCTAATGCTATTGCACTTGCTTAGAATTGTAGTTATTCCCTTGTTACGGAATATTTTAGCTTATTTGATATTCACGTTGTTATTCATTCTGCTGTAGTGTTTTCATATTATTAATTATTCTGCTATGACATCCTTACTCTATTTGCTGTATCAGTTGTTCTACTGTATTATCTTTTATTTTATTCGCGGTAATAGTCGTCCTGCAGTAGTTTCTTTTGTTATGCTTTATTATAAAAGTTACGTTGTCGTAGTATCTTTTGTTGTGCCTGTTGTAACAGTTATTCTGCTGTAACTACATCTGCCGCATCCAACCTGCCGTATTGTTTCCATGCCGTCTAAGTATTGGGCATGTCTGGCTTGCGTACAAGCTAGCCTACAGTATAACCCCACGAGGCCAGTCCTAACTCCCTTACCCACTCACTCACATGCCTTGATGTAGCAGACGGGCTTTGGCCCATTAACGCGAAAAGGCCCCCACATTATTATTATTTGATTACTACATTTTTACTCCGTGATTACTAAATAAGTTTCTAGTTAACAAGACAAAAGCAAATTTATGTGCATGTTACTAAAGCAATTCATGTGTCAACATTTGCTGAAAAGTAATATATATATATATATATGTATGTATTTATTTATTTATTAGTTGTTGAAGTGACACCAACGATATCTGTTGTCAATTTTTCAAGTTAATTTAAGATTTTTTTTATAATAAAATTTATAGTAAATTCAATATTATTCATAAAATTTTATTTCTACAATCATATTTTAGAATAAGTAGCAGCTTCTCAGTGTGGATAAATGATGTTTCTTTACACTCTAACGATGTAATTTTAGCCAATGTAGTTAGTCTTTCTTAATAATGTATACCACCTTCTCAAAAACTTTTAAAAAAAAATTGTTAGAATGAGTAATTATTTAGTATATGCTCCACTCTCTCATATGAATGAAGGATTTAACTAATTAAAATAATTATGGTTTACTATTCATGTGAGATAGAAGAGGAAATACAAAATTTAGCTACAAAATTGGTTGTAACCTAACGTTACAACCTTACTTAATATCTTATTATTGGAGGTAAATTTTCTTCTTATATCCTCCATGTTTACAAAATTTCTATAAAATTAAAAATCAATAACTATGACATCAATAAATTGTTTAAATTGCAAGTTTTTTTTTTTTTAATTATGCATAAAATGTAAACTTATAAATCATATAGTAAATAATATCCAATTGGCAAAAAATTTGATGTGTATTAAGAATATAAAGAACGTGCAATTCAACGGTTAGATTTTCAAAATGTAGTAATATGAATGATATTGAATAAAGTTGTAATCTTAGCTTACAATTAATTTTGTAACTAAATTTTGTCAACAAGCAAATACTACTGCTACTGCTACTGCTACATTAACCCTACTCTCTGCAAGTAATGATACTTTTGGGTTAGAATGGAGGGGATATTTTGTGTAACAATGCAAAAGGTAAATATAAAAATAGATAGATAAATTAAATACCTGGGCAATTGATTCGATAGCAGGGGAGATTAAGCGGCAGGGACCGCACCAATTGGCAACGAACTCCACAAGAACAAGACGGTCTGACTTCAACACCGCGTCCGAGAACTCCTTCTCCTTTATCTCCCTAATACCACCACCACAACTAATTATTGTTGATGACTTATTATTACCAACAGCAACAACTACTGTGTCAGCACAAGGATTTTTACGGAACCTAACTACTCTTCTTTTTTGGAGCTTCTTGAAGAAATAAGTGGTTGTTGAATTCAAGGTTATTGTTGAGGTAACCGTTCTAACAGGAAGGAGTGGTCTTGGAAATAATGTTGAATTTGAGAGAACAGTATCCATCATCAAACTCGATCAGTTGAGCGAAACAGAGAAAGAGAGAGAATGGGATCAGAAGAGAGAGTGTGCGTGTGGGTGTGAGGAAGAAAATGGTGCTTGAGTTGTGGAGTGGATATGAGGAAAACCCTCATTTGATTTGCGGTCATATGAATGTCACGTGGAATCAAACCTTTTGTGACTTGCACCAGATGTGGCAAAGTTGGCCTTTTCTTTTCTTTTATTTTTTTCTTCCTTTCACAATCTAGGATATACTAATCCCAACTATTCAACCAAATTATATCACATATAAAAATTACTCAAAGAGCACTAGCATCGGCTCTTCTATCCCAAATGCCATTTTTTCATACCAAAACTTACATTTTCTATTTTAACATATTATTTTATAATGCATTCTACATCACACCTTCTATTTTAAGATTCAACACATTAAAAATTCTTAAAATAATATCCCTACCAAAAAAAAAAAAAAAAACTCAACAGCCCAACTAGTCAACCACCATTGTGGCCACCACCATACCACCATAACCCAACCAAAAACCCATCACAACTTGCAACACAACCAAATTGGAATTCACCATTGTGAGAAATCGTGCCCCCGACCCTTTTTTAGGATGTTGGGCCAAACCCACGTGAATGGGTAGAGTCGTGTTATTGCCTCTCAAAATGGAGGTTCGACTGATTATATTTTCTCATTTAGATTAAAGGTTTTACAATAGAGTCGTCAATTATTTAATTATTAGAATAAATAAGAAAACCAAAATTGAAAATTTCCACATTTTATTGATTTGCAAATGAATTTACATTGGTCCTAAGAAATTACATGGCTTTGGTCCTAGATACAATCTAAGATTAAAGTAAATGGCTTTGTTTCCTAGTTACAATCTAGAAATTGAAAATTAGGATAAGAATTGATTTATCAACCCTTGATCTAAGTTTAGAGGCCATGTTACAAGGTAAGAAGGTGTTAGACACTTACCTTACCCGGTGAAACCGGTCTTCTAAACTATGGTGACCAAAGTTCATATCATATTGATGATGCCGAAAAATCACCAGTGAGTCACACGATACTCGCACACTCGAAATGTCACATGCACAACAAAAAGAGAAGACCTACAGAGAGCACCGGTGTAGTGCCGGCCAAGTACCCTTCGAAAGTCAAGTTAGAACTTCTCACAACTCTAGAGTGCTAGAGTGGGGTTAATTATGCGTACCTTGATTTGTGAGGGTATTGGGGCTTTTATAGTAGTCGAAGGTTGACCTCTTTTCCTTGGAGTCGAAGTCCTTTCTTTATAGGAATCCTCTTAAGTAGTCCTAAACGTGATGGACAAGTCTTTTCCTTATAGAGAAGATCTTCATTAATGCGCGCAGCTTCTGGAATCCTCTTTGCGCTAGGATTCTATTTACCTTAGGATTCTATGGTGTGCGCCGCAAGTATTTCCTGTCTAGGGTTTTTGGTTGCCACGTGGACAATCGATCTGTCTATGTTGTGTCCGTTCATGATGGTTCCGTCCACAACAAGTCTTGCACGCAATGGACCTGTCCTTCATCGGCCCATGGATGAGGAATCGTCAGGCCCACTTCATGGGGATCCGTCAACCTATATTTTTCCTCTTCAGTTGCCCCCTCACCCCATGGGTTCATCATCTTTGAGCAAAAGGACCCGTGGGGTGACGGTTCAAGGCTGGGATGACGGATCAAAGTCCTGTGGGTCGACGATTTCAATACAAACTCCGTGAACTGTGCTTATATCCTGACAGTTTGTCCGAAAGACATTTATGACTCATGATACGTGTCGCTCTTCCATTGGTTGTTGTCTCAGATCGAAGCGTCGCTTCGTCTTCCATGCACTTCCTCTATAAATATCACTCCCTTCTCCTCTCATTTCTCTACTTTCCGCAGAAACATACTGTCAGAGCACATCCGTCATCCTTGTCAGAGATCACTCCGTCCAGTTTCAGCACCCGTCGTCAACACCTTTCATTCGTTCACTCTTTAACTTGGTGAGTACTCTTTCCCCCTTCTTCTTTACAAGTCTCCTTTACCTTCTGATACTCTTTATTTTCATTAGACTTTATTCCCCCGTCACCCTTTCTAGACCCGTCAGAGTCTTAGGTTTTGTCATTACTTGTAGGCAATGTCTAGTGCGTCAAGTAACCAGTCAGTCGTCCGTGACGAGGCGGATTACAATGAAGTATACCCATCTGGTCATAAAGACCAAGAGAGTCAAAGCGAGGAAAGGAGTATGTCTGCATTTTCCCCGTCCTCAACAAATGAGGATATGGAGATGGCTGACCCAGAAAAAGGTCCTGAAGATGGCGAGGATCAATCAAATAAGCCCGTCGTAGGTGCTTATGGACTTAGGGAGTTCATCATGCTACCAGAATGGACGGTGAACGAGTTTACGTCCAAAATTAAGGAGAAACACTTTGGTACTCTTAGGGCCAATTATCAAATTCCAGATTACATTCCAATCCGTCTACCTTACAAGTCAGAAAAGTGCTATTATAAAGGGGTAGAAGGTGTCGGAGTGTATGAACAGATGTTCAAAGCAGGCCTTAGGTTTCCACTAAGCTCCCTCCACCGTGAACTTCTCAAATATCTGGGACTGTCCGTCAACCAGGTATCCCCAAATGCTTGGAAGGTCTTCATAGCAATGGAGGTCCTATATGGCGCTATGTCAAATGGCGCAAGAAGGTTGACGGTGCGAGAATTCCTTCACTGCTACCGTTCAGATGAGATAGAAAAATCAAGGGGGATGTACAGTTTTGTACCCAAGAGTCCGTTGTTGAAGGTTATATATGAAACCCCATACTCCAACAGGGATTGGAAGAGCCGTTATTTCTTCCTTGAGGGAAACGAGTAGATGTGTCGTCCAGGGGACACGGGGTACATGCCCGTTGATACGACATGGGGCATATTACATCCGTCTAGTACACACCCGTCGTAGTATATATAAAATCATGACAACCGTTCAGTTTATTCAAGCTTCTTCAATACTTTTAACTGTCCTTTCTCTTTTCTTTTTTTTTTGGCAGTACGACGACATCCACAGATTGACCTCGAGGAGTTTAACTTTCTTGAGAAAATTTTTGCCAAGTCCAAGCCAGAGGAACGGACTTGGGCCAAGCTAGTCAACCTTAACACCATCCACTGGTATTGTGACGATCCTGAACCATCACCGGCAGCAATCAGATACGAAGATCGAATTCGCCAACGTAAGCCCGTCATTCTCACCTCGTTTAGATGGTTTAGTATTTTATCTTAACCTTACCCGTCTACCTTTTTGGAAATGGACGACGCCAAGAGGAGAGCAGCGATCAGATTACAGGCCACCAAGAATAAGGAAGCTGGTGCGGATCCTAAGGGGACGGGTTCAAGCAACCCATCTATCAAAAGAAAACAGCCGTCCAAAGGGGACCTTCCATCGAAAAAACCCAAGGTTCCATTAGAGCCCGTTTTAGGTTTAATGGATAGAGCCGCCCAGACGGTCACCCCAGCGAAACATGGTGCTGGCAAAGGCCTGATGAAGGGTCCGTCTGGTAGTCAAAAGAAGCCACCCGCCCCAATCCGTGAAGACTCCAAGCATGCCTTGGAGAGGCTCTCGTCCATCATGACTACTGAAGATTATGAGGACTTGAGTAATCATTCCACGGAGGCTATAAGGGAGACGGGTCTTTTTAGCATTGCCCAGGTAACTTATCCGTCAACTTCTCGTCCGTCTTTGATTATTTGTTTGAAATTAATTCATTCCTCTTTTTTCAGGCCATGGTCATGATGAAGGGTTTAATGGGACGGTGTCTCAATCATGAGACGACATTAGACCGCGTCCGTGACAAGGCAAGGTTGACGGAGGATAAGCTGATTAAACTTAAAACCTAGAAGGTGACCCAGGAAAAGAAGCTTAAATTGGCAAAAGAAGCCTGGAAGGCCTGAAGAAAGTTCTAGAGGACAAGGAAAAAGAAATCCGTCAGGTTAAGAAGGTGGTGGTGGTACGAGAATACCGTGACTCCGAAGCCCTTCTGTCAGAGCTAGGAGTTTCATACAATGACGGTTTTGATGATGCACTCCGTCAAGTGAAGACCTTGTATCCAGAGCTTGATGTGTCAACCGTCACCATCAATGTCCCAGAGCAAATGTCCGTCCAACCTGTTCAATCAGAAGATAAGAACGATCTTTTTGGTGAGGATGCCCCCGTCAATGATGCCCCTGGTGACTGGACTGTAGCTGAAAGCGATCCCAAAGATGGTCAAGTCCGTCATGATGAGGAGAAGGAAGCCTCTACTGCAGACTAAAATTACTTTATCATTTTTATTATTTTTTTTCTTTTTCATGTAAGAATATTTGGAGAACAATTTGTGATTCATCCGTCATATTTTTTGGATTATGTAGACACTTCCCTTTGAGGGCTTTTATTATTTCTCTGCTTAACTTCGCTTAGTCCATCCACTATAACGACCTGTTTGATATGTTGTACGTGGAATGCATCTGTCCACTTTACTGAACATGATTTTGCATCTATCTGCCATTGGGTTTTTATGTTTCCCTTTTTAGGACCTGATAAGGTTTTTCATGGTCCACGGAAGGTCTGTCCACTTGACTTGATAGAGTTTTTCCTCTATTCAATGATAGAGTCCATCTATTTACAATTTTGTCTTTTTAATGAATGAGGCCGTCTAACTTCTGGACTTTGAATTTTGTCAATTCTATGATAGACTCTGTCTACTTTGTGGTCCATAAATTCGTCTATTCAATGATAGACTCCATCCACTTTGTGATCTTTTCGTAAAAGTTTTCATCCTGTTTGGATGATCCATCCAATTTGTGGACTTCTAGTTAATACCTGTCCATTTTTTGGACTTAGAATTTTCATCCTCTTGGGATGACCGTCCATTTTGTGGACTTAGATTATACCCGTCCACTTTTGGATTTAGAATTTTCATCCTCTGGGGATGACCGTCCATTTTGTGAACTTAGATTATACCCGTCCATTTTTGGACTTAGAATTTTCATCCTCTTGGGATGACCGTCCATTTTGTGGGCTTAGTCCATTCTTTGGACTGTAACTTTGTCTCTACAATGATAAACTCTATCCACTATCTGGACTGTAAGAATTTTAAGTAGAAAAAACATAGTCGTGTCTGAATATTCATCTTATTAATTAAAAAAGAAAACCATGCGTTTGTAGAAAAAAGTACCTGCCCCCTTGGGCTTAAAAAGGCACTTGTAGAAAGAATTGTTCGAAGTAAAAACTAGTAACAGTAATACTAAATAATAAACTGGGAAATTGGGGAACGTTGATGCTCTTCATATCTATTGGTAGTATTTCCGTAAGTGCTGCAGCTTTCATCCGTCTAGCGTTTCGAGGTGGTAGGTGCCCCTCCTCTGCATGATGCGATCCTGTAAGGTCCTTCCCAGTTGGGGCCGAGCTTTCCCTGCGAAGGATCTCTAGCAGTGCCCATTACCTTTCGCAGTACAAGATCTCCAATTTGAAAGTCTCTATGCTTGACATTGGAGTTGTAGTGTTTCGCCATGAGATTTTGATACCGTGCCAACCTCTGCTCTGCTGTCCCCCAGACCTCATCCACCAGGTCGAGCTGAAGGCGCATGGCCTTTTCGTTCTTATCCTCGTCGTAATTCTCCACCCAATAGCTTGTGAGCCCTACCTCCGCTGGGATGACAACATCACTTCCGTACGCTAGTCGAAACGGCGTTTCTCCAATGGGTGTTCTTGTTGTGGTACGGTATGCCCATAGGACGCTTGGTAGTTCGTCAGGCCAGATGCCCTTTGCCCCCTCGAGCAGAGTCTTGATGATCTTGAGCAAGGACCGGTTCGTGACTTCGACTTGCCCATTAGCCTATAGGTGTGCAGGCGACGAGTAGTGATTCTTAATACCTAGCTCCGAACAGAAGTCCCTGAATGCGCTGTTGTCGAATTGCTTTTCGTTGTAGAAGACAAGCACTCTGGGTATCCCGTACCTGCAAATGATATTTCTCCATACAAAACTTCAGATGTTCTTCTCCGTGATAGTGATTAGGGCTTCTGCTTCCACCCACTTAGTGAAGTAGTCGATACCAACTACCAGAAATTTTAGCTGTCTTATTGCCGTCGGGAAGGGGCCCATGATGTCTAGTCCCCATTGGGCGAATGGCCAAGGGGCCGTCATGGGGGTCAGCTTTTCGGACGGTTGCCTGATCAGATTACTGAATCTTTGACATTTGTCGCAGGTCTTGACGTAAGCTTATGCGTCCTTCAACATTGTAGGCCAATAGTATCCTACTCGAATCAATTTGTGCACTAATGACCGTGGCCCTAAGTGGTTCCCATAGATACCTTCGTGGACTTCTCTCATTACGTAATCTACTTCCTCGGGGCTTAAACACCTTAGATATGGCCTAGAGAAACCTCTTGTGTACAAGACATTATTTATCAGCACAAATCGTGATGCTTGGACTTTTAACTTCCTAGCGACATCTTTCCCGTCTGGTACCTCGCCAGTTCTCAAGTAGGATATCAACGGCGTAGTCCAATTCCTTTCGAAATCTACTTCCTGCATATTTGATCCGTCATTAATAAACGAGGAGGCTTGAACAAATGATAATACCTGTTCGGGGACAACCATAAATTCTGCTGAGGCGGCTTTTGCTAGCCGGTCGGCACATTCGTTTTCCTCCCTTGAAATTTGAACGAATCTGACTTCGAGTCTGCTAATCCGATTCTTCACCTCCTCTAGATACCTCTTCATCCTCTCATTCTTGCATTTGTAGCCGCCATTTATCTGACTTGTTACCACCTAGGAGTCGCAATGTACGACTGCCTTTTCAACTCCCGTTGCCTTCGCGAGGTCTAACCCCACCACCAATGCTTCATATTCGGCCTCGTTGGTGGTTGTGGGGAAGTCTAGTCGAATCATGCACTCGATCTTATCTCCTTTTGGGGTATGAATTACCACCCCGACTCCTCCAGCTCGTCTGTTTAAAGATCCGTCCGTGTGGATGGTCCACTCTGTGGCGATTTCTGCCCCCTTGCCTTCCGTTTGAGCGAACTCAGCGATGAAGTCAGCCACAGCTTGTCCTTTTATCGCAATTCGGGGTCGGTACTGTATGTCAAATTCACTCAGCTCAACTGCCTATAAATCCATTAATCCAGCAGCATCAGGGCTACTCATAGCTTTTCTCAGGGGCCTATCTGTTAAGACTACAATGGTATGTGCCTAGAAGTATGGCTTAAGCTTCCGTGCCGCCGTCACTAGTGCGAAAGCCAACTTCTCCATTTGCATGTACCTCTCTTCCGCTCCTCAGAACGCCCAGCTTACAAAGTAGACGAGTCTTTGAGATCCATCTTCCTCTCTTACTAAAGCCGCACTGACTGCTGCTTGCGAAATTGCTAAGTAAAGGTAGAGTTCCTCCCCGGGCTTGGACGGGCTGAGCAATGGCGAAGACAAAAGGTATTTCTTCAACTCTTCAAAGGCCATCTGGCATTCGTTCGTCCACTCAAAGGATTTTCTCAAAGTGCGGAAGAAGGGTAGACATTTATCCGTTACTTTTGAGACAAACCTATTCAGTGCTGCAATTTTGCCATTCAAGCTTTGCACCTCTTTGACCGTCCTTGGCGGTTCTAACTCCATTATTGCCCGTATCTTCTCCGGGTTAACCTCTATACCTCTTTGGGATACCATGAAGCTCAAGAATTTTCTCATTGTTACTCCGAACGCACACTTGTTCAGATTCAGCTTCACGTTGTATGAGCGAAGGGTATCGAACGTCTCTCGGAGGTCGTCTAGGTGATCATCTTCGCGCAGGCTCTTTACTAACATGTCATCAACATAGACTTGCACGTTCCTCCCAATTTGGTGCACGAACATTTTGTTCATTAGTCTCTGGTACATTGCCCCCGCGTTCTTGAGCCCAAACGGCATCACCTTCTAACAAAAGAGTCCTTGGCTGGTGACAAAGGAAGTTTTCTCTTGATCAGCCTCCTCCATCTTGATTTGATTGTAGCCCGAAAAGGCATCCATGAAGCTGAGCAACTGTGTCTAGCCGTCAAGTCTACCAAGGTATCTATCCGAGGGAGTGGGTAGCTATCCTTCGGGCACGCCCTGTTGAGGTCCGTGTAATCGACACACATTCGCCACTTCCCATTAGCCTTCTTGACCATGACTACGTTTGCTAACCAGTCAGGGTAGTATACTTCTCGAATAAAGTCTGCTTCTAGTAGCTTCCTGACTTCTTCTGCTATTGCTCTGTCTCGCTCTTAAGCGAACACTCGCTTTTTCTATAGGATGGGCGAGGATGCGGGGTTCACATTCAGCTTATAAACTATGACTGAAGGATCAATCCCAAGCATGTCCTCGTGGCTCTACGCAAACACATCTTGATTCATCCTAAGGAAAGCTGTGAGAGCTTGACGCATTGGCTAGCTGGCCAACGTCCCTATTCTTGTCATCCGTTCGGGTTTTGATTCATCAAGGGTTATCTCTTCTAGTTCTTCAACCGGCTCCGCAATGGTCCGTTGCTCTTCTATGCACATGGTCTGCTGGTGATCTTCCATCTCTAGCATGGTAATGTAGCATTCTCGTGCGGCCACCTAATTTCCTCATAACTCGCCGACCCTATAATCCGTAGGGAACTTGATCATTAAGTGGTACGTCGATGTCGCTGCCTTCCATGAGTTAAGGGTGGGTCATCCGAGGATAGCATTATAAGCGAACGAATAGTCGACCATGAGGAATGTCACATCCTTTGTGATCTGCTTAGGATAGTCACCCACTGTTACCGAAAGCGTGATCGCGCCCAATGGGAATACCCTTGTTCCTCCAAAACCAATCAGCGAAGCGTTTGTTGGTATCAACCATTCCCTGTCAATCCTCATTTACTGAAATGTCGGGTAGTATAGGATGTTTGTCGAGCTGCCATTGTCGACCAACACCCGGTGCATGTTGTAGTCTCCCACACGTATGCTGACAACAAGCGCATCGTCGTGCGGGTGGTGAAGACATCGCGCATCTTCTTCCGAGAACCCGATGATAGAGCTTTCTCTCCGTGCTATCTTCGACATGGACCACGTCAACTCGACGTTCTGGACCAACCTCAGATAGGTCTTCCGGGCCTTTCTAGACGACCCAGTGGTTGCTGTTCCCCCTACGATCATCCTTATGTCTCCAACGAGGGGTCTAAGATGCTCATGATCCCGTCGGGGGGGCTGCTCTTAAAGAGGTGGATCTGCTCTCTCTTTACTAACGAACTTCTGCAATTTCCCTTGTCTAGTAAGGGCTTCAATCTGTTGCTTCAAGTCGTAGCAATCGGTCGTGTCATGGCCGTGGTCTCGGTGGAAGCAGCAATATTTGTCTCTAGGTCGCTTATTGGGATCTCCCTTCAGCTTACCAGGAAAGATTAGGGCCCATTCGTCCTTAATTTGCATTAAGACTTGGTCTATCGGGGTAGTTAAAGGGGTGAAGCTTGTAAACCTCCCTCCCGGGGGCTTAGAGCGCCTTTCATCTCTTCTGTCTTCTGTTCTTAACTTCTTCCGCCCTTGGTCCTGCCGTATGTCTTCCTGTGGCTCCCTTTTCCTGGGTTTTTCTTCCCTAGCCAGCAGTGCGTCTTCAGCATTCATGTACTTGGTGGCCCTGTAGAGGACTTCCGACATGGTCTTCGAGTCGTTCTTGTACAAAGAGAACAAAAACTTACCCTTTCGCAACCCATTTGTGAAGGTTGCCACAAGTATCTTGTCGTCAGCTTCATCGATCGAGAGCGCTTTCTTATTGAAACGGGTTATGTAGGATCTCAGCGTCTCATCCTCCCATTGCCTGATGCTCATCAAGCACGCCGTGGACTTCTTATACCTATGTCCTCCAATAAAGTGTGTAATAAACTGAGCGCTTAGCTCCTTGAAGGTGTTTATGGAGTTTAGCGTCAGTTGACTGAACCATACCCTGGTAGGGCCCTTCAGCGTTGTACGGAAGGCCCTACACATGATTTCATCTGCTACCCCTTAAAGGTGCATCAAAGTCTTGAAGGTCTCTAGGTGATCTAGAAGGTCCTTGACCCCGTCGTAACTATCAATGTGCGGCATGCGAAACTTATGTGGAAGGGGGAAGGAATTGACGGGGTGTTCGATTGACTAGGTCGTCAAGATCGCTAGACACTCGTCCCTTGAGGGCGTTCATCATTACTTCCATCTGTTCCTTCATAGCCTTCATCTCTGCGACAATAGGGTGTGGAGCCGTATCCATGAAGGATGGGAGGCTCATATTTTGTCGTTCCAACCTGCTTAAGGCGTTGCTACCTTCAGGCCCCTCTCGGTTTCTTCGCTCGACACTAGTACCATCTTGGTCCTCCCTTTGATTATTTGGTGCTGTATTTTTTTGGCGCAGCTGTTCTTCTAGGTCGTGGTTTTGTTTGGCGAGGCGTTTCACAGCAGTAGCGAAAGTCTGGATTTGTCTCTCGAGGGCAGTCGTGGGGGTTCCTCCTCTTGGATGTTGTTGGTAGTTGCCATCAAGCGGGTTAGCACCATGCAACCTTTTTGTCCGGGAAGCAATAATATGGCTTACAAATCACAAAGTTTTTTCCCACAGACAACGCCAACTGATGATGCCAAAAAATCACCAATGAGTCACACGATACTCACACACTCGAAATGTCACCTGCACAACAAAAAGAGAAGACCTACAGAGAGCACCGTTGTGATGCCGGCCAAGTACCCTCCGAAGGTCAAGTTAGAACTTCTCACAAATCTAGAGTGCTAGAGTGGGGTTAATTATGCGTACCTTGATTTGTGAGGGTATTGGAGCTTTTATAGTAGTCGAAGGTTGACCTCTTTTCCTTTGAGTCGAAGTCCTTTCCTTATAGGAATTCTTTTAAGTAGCCCTAAACGTGATGGACAAGTCTTTTCCTTATAGAGAAGATCTTCATTAATGCGCGCAACTTCTGGAATCCTATTTGCGCTAGGATTCTATGGTGTGCACCGCAAGTATTTCCTATCTAGGGTTTTTGGCTGCCACGTGGACAATCGATCCGTCTATGTTGTGTCTGTTCATGATGGTTCTGTCCACAACAAGTCTTGCACGCAATGGACCCGTCCTTCATCGGCCCATGGATAAGGAATCGTCAGGCCCACTTCATGGGGATCCGTCAACCTATATTTTTCCTCTTTACATATCATCCAATATGTCAATAAATTTGCATATTGAATTTGATGTGTGTGCATGTGATAAACCCTAATTCAATTTATTAAGTATTGCATTTGAATTGAAAAATAAATTATAGTGAATGTGTGCAGATAATGATATCCTAGATCAAAGAATTTGAGAGAATTATGAAACAAACATATTTTTCATATTTTTGTGTGGATTTAAGATCAAAGCAAGTGTTATGTATGAGCATGTAATGAACAACCAAGAACATGTGAAGAACGCATATGAACATTTAAGAACATTCAAACATATTCAAGGGAATTTAAATAATGACTATCATGCTTTAATCTTAAATTCTCATAATGGCAACATAAAAAAAAAAGTTAGGGAAAGAGATTATACCTTCATGCAAGATTCACACGGTGGAAGAGAAGACTCTTAGTGGAGATCCTAAAGGTGGAGTAGAGAAAAAGGGCTAGAAAAGGGAGAGTGAGTCTCACTCAATACCTTGAATCTCAGGAAGACCAAGATATGACAAGACCACTTTACTTCACTAGAACTCAAAAGATGAGAAGAAATGGGGTTTTTTTGTGTGCTGGAATGGAGGAGATGGGGGTTTATATAGTAATGGTGGAGAAAATATGAATAGAATGTCATTTAATGAGGGTTCACAATGATCAAAAATAATCATGAACCTAGACCTTATTTTAGACTTTAGGAAAATCTAGTGCATTAAATGTAGAGATTGGATATGACCTAGGAGTCAGCACCTAGGCCTTCCTTGGAATCAGCACCAAGCGGGAAAACCACTAGGAGTCAGCACCAGACCAAAAGAGACCAAACAGCCATTTTTTTCATTAATTAAAATATCAACTATCTCTCAAGGAGTACAATAGGTTGCTTATAAAGGATTACTAAACCCTAATTCTAATTGGCTAGGAAACCCTAATTGCCTTCTTACAAAAATAACATTACTTCTAAATTAAAATACTAAAAGCCCAATAAACTAATAGGACCTAAAACATAAAAATACAATTGGCTTGTAAACATAAATAATACTAAACAATAATCTTCTTGCGTCTCCTGTATCATTCTCCTTTGGTTGGAGAAAACTCGACCTCGAGTTCTAAAGCGTTGAAAGATTAGGATGTTGACAAGTAACACTTGTTTTAAGTTTGGAATCACCTTAAGGGGCATAGAGAAAAGAAAAACCTTGAATTCCACCATGACAAACTCTTCTGGAATAACAAAATCAATATGTGAAATCAACATAATCTTATCTTGAACCATTGGAAGCACTATGTTATCCACTTTCTCCACTTTAGCAAACTATTTGTCTTCATGCACCATGGAAGGCTGATCAAAAGCAGATTCATTAGCTTCCAATATCACATCATGTGCACCATCTAACATAATACTCTCTTTAGACACCATCTCTTCACCTTGCTGGTCTTCAATAGATTCATTTCCTTTCACGCATGTTAAAGCAACACTTGTCGAGGCATGTACGTCTGTGTCAACATTAGGCTTTGGTGTTACTAGAGGATTCTCCACGACTAAGATATCATCATCAATGTTGTCTTCTATTGGGGCAACAATAAGTTCATTGTGATCAAGTATCCTTGGTTTCCCAATTGAATCGAATTGAGTTTTCTTTTGCTTCATCTGAACAATCCTGTTGTAGGGGCCTTTTTTTGTGTTTGGGCAGGGCTGCTTCCTGCGGTGATGGGCCCGAATGTTTTTCTGAGTAGGGAAGTTGAGACCGGCCCAACTGAAACTCACTTTGGGCCGGCTTGTGCACAAACTTTGCCTTGTCTGCCAGGAACACCCTTACGACAAGCAGAGCTATTACAACAAGATTACGGCAGGCAGATAGAATGACAATGAAAGGAAAACAGAGTGCAGTAGCTTTTGTTAATAATAAAAAGAAACCAAATACCACAGTAGTAATAATGGTAATAGTAACAATGGCTTTTATAAGAAAGAACAATTGATTGAACGATGATGGAAGTTAATCAAAAATAAACATCAAGCCAAAACCGAGTTTGCAATGGCAAAAAATCAAAGAGGAAGAACGCTTCCTCTCAATGAAACTAACCTCCTAGGAGAATATCCTGACTTGGGGATTAATGACTTTGAGGGAATCGGACCTAAGTGATAGATGCCTGCGGAAAATTCTAACTACTTAATTGTTCCTTAGAGAGTGGGATTTTGAGGGGGAGAGGAAAGAAAAGATCTATTGGTGCATGCCCATTATCCTCACTATTTGTTTTCTTATCTTTCCTTCTTTTCTTTTCCTTTTGAGTTTTTTCTTTCTATATTTTCTCTTCCTCTGTTTTTTGGTCCCCTCTACAGGGCACGGCAAGGGTCCTTTTATAGGGCCTGCCGTGATGGTTTTTTACCATTTCACCCCCTAACGGCCTTTGTCTGGTCTGGGCATGCTTGCCGACCACCGTCTGTACACTGCTTGCCCTTGCCAGACAAAAACAGGTTGGTTTTGTTTCTGTTCGCCGTGGCACTATCTTCTGTCGTGGCTTAAATGCTCTCTCTCTCTCTTCCTATGGCATGCACCCAACGTTCCCTCCCCAACCTTACCTCTTTTGGGCGGTCTGTCATCCCAGCAGGACGTACCTCCCAAAAGGGTTTGGACAGGGAACGTAAAATAAATCTTTTCCCCCCTCCCCACCATCAAACCGCACCCCCCCTTTACCTCTTTCCACTGACCCATGGCCCCACCATGACCCATATTGGCTGGGTACAGGTTGGTGGCACCTGGGCCTTGCGCATGCTGTACGTTCAAAAGCCCGCCTGCGGCCCATGTGTTTGTTGTGTTCTGGAGCTTTGCTTGCATTCGTCTGCCATACTTCTTCGTTCTTTCATGTGGGCCGTTCTGTACTTTCACTGCTTCCCTTTGGGATTGGGCTTTTCTTAATACTGGGTTTCCCATCTCTCTTGGCTCATTTCTCGGTTTATTCATGTCTTGTTTCATTACTTGGCATCTCCTGCCATGATGATATGTTCCTGCTAGGCCTCCTTCAAGCCTGCCATTCCATTCTTTCCCCCAGTGACTTAAGAGAGCCTACTGGTGTTCTTACTCATGGGCTCCATTGTCCCTTTCTTTTTTCCCTTTGGGCCTGCGGCCCTTTTACTTTCCTTGGGCTTCCTCGGCCCATTTACTAACTTTGCTTTCCCATGAGCTTTTACTAACTTGATTGGGCTTCCCCGGCCCAATCTCCTCATACTCATCCTTGGGGTTCATGGGCTTGCCATCAACCCCTACTTTCTTTGTTCATATTGCCTTGGGCCTGCCGTGGCCCATTCTCGCTTTTTCATACCATACATTGCCCATGGGTGTCATTTCTCTCTTTCCGGGCCCTTTGGGCCCATTTGCTTCCTCAAGACCCATTTATTCATGTTATGGGCCTGTGTTCTATTCTTCCTGCCGCTTGGGCTTAACAGTCTTATTCTATGCCTGCCACTCTTATTGCCTGCTTTGCTGGGTTGGGCTGGCTTTACAAAAAATGACCCTCAACATTTAGCCCCCTAAACATATGGAGCGTTCTTGCGGTTCATATGTGAATGAAGGACTTTTTTGTCTTTTTTCACTTTTTCTTTCCCTTCACGGGCTTTTTGAAACCACGAACTCCTTCCTGCATATATATATATTTTTTTTTCTTGCCGTGAACAGTGACAACTCTTCGAATTTCCCAAAATGGTAGTTGCTTTAAAACATAACTGCTGCCTCATTAATTTCATTCTTTTCTCAATGGCTGACCCGTCACCTCCCTTCACGCCGGCCTTAATAACTCAGGTATTTAAGAGGAGAATCCCTTCCCAACGCAGACACAAACTCCTTTTATTTCAAAACATTTTCCTTTCCTCATCATCATCTTCTTCTCGAACACCCATCCCTCTCTTGCTCCGTTTAAATCCTCACGCCATGGTACCGGTGAAAACTCAAGCTTCTTTCCGTCGTAAAAGGAAAAGCGTCGCCGTGGATCCTCCGGTGGAACAAGAAGTAGAAGAAGAGGACGTGTGCCCCAATTCGGACCGTTCCGAGGAGGAGGAAGCGCGGCGCGACCCAGACAGCGAGTGCGCCCCTCTGATTGATCCTTGGTACAGTCCTAGTCCTCACTTTCCTAAGGCTCCTGGAGATTATGTGCCGCCGCCACCGGGCCGTGTGTGGCTCGCTCTTTGCCGGCAAAACCCTAATGTTTGTTGGGCTCCGGTGTCTTCCTCCATCTCCGATTTGGTCATTCGTCAAGGCGTCGCCCTTCCTGTGCCGATTCACTTTGAGTTTGGGTCTGGCACCGCCTTAGGTTGGAAAGAGTGGGTTGACAGTGAGTTGTCGGATACACATTTCATGGGTTTGCTTCAGCGGGCCGGTGTTCTAAAGGCCGTCGTTCTTTCCTGAAGCCTTTCCAGCTTCCGAGACCTCTACAATCTTCGCCATTTAGTTCGCCAATGGTGTTCCACCACTCACACATTCTTCTTTTCTTGCGGCGAAGTCACGGTTACTCTCGAGGACGTGGCTAATCAGTTTCTTTTGCCTATTCTCGGGGATGCTGATCCTGCCGCTATTGAGCTTTCCCTAGAATAAGAAGATATTGAAGTGGAGTTGAGGAAGAGAATGGTCGGAAATGCTAAGCTGTCTTATTGGGTTAGTTCCTCTTCCAAGTTTTCTGCTGTTGCTCGTCGTGCTGCCTTTATTGCTTTTTGGCTTTCTAAGTTTGTCTTTGGGTCCCATCCCCATTATGCCATAAAACCGTTGTATTTTCATTTGGCTATTAAAATATCTGCTGGGTGAGTCTGCTGCTAGCCCCCATGTTTTTGGGGCATTTATATGTGCAACTGGACATCCTGCGGAGTGATGAGAGTCAGGCTGGTTCCTGCCACATAGTTGCTTCTTCTGTACACAGCACTATTCTGCAGCAGTTGTTGTTTGAGCGTTGTGCTCAATACTTGGCGAAGTGTAGGCCTGTCAGATTTGCTGAAGAGAAGTACCAATCTTGTCCGCGGGCCATTACTGATTTTTGTGGCAGGTTTGAGCTTGATTTTCCTTTGGCTTTTCGTTGGTCTGGTTTGAAGTCCATCGATTATTCTGTCGTTGAGTCCTTTGATGAGGGTGTTGGTTTTTCCTGGAGAGCTTATAGACAGTTGCGTCCTGGTTATACTTGTGCTGATTCGGTAATGGGTCTGTTTGTTGATACCGTTGGTACTACTACCCCGCTGGCTGGCTTTGATGAGACGGGTATCACATATTTGGCTGCCACTAATCCTGGATGGCTGCCCTATCTGGCAGATGAGGGTGTCAGGTTTGTTCATTATCCTGCCAACCGAGTGAGGAGACAGTTTGGCCTGGATCAGGATATCCCTGATGACCTCTCCTTCCTCGCAGAGTCTCCTACTTCGGCTAGGCCCTTTTTGCGGCACACTGCTTTTGACTTTTGGAGAGAGCGTTTTAATGTGGTCACAGTTGCTGGTTCTTCAAGGGAAGGCCTTTGCACCGCTGCTATGCACCTCTATTGGCAGCTTGTCATGAACTCGTTTGATGCAGAGTTGGCTGGTAGTCGCGGTTTCTCTCTTATACCTCCTGAGGGGCTTAGTATGGTTATCTCTCCCAATCCTCGGTTACTCCTTCCTTCTAAGTCCGTGTTGGCCTATGCCAGAAAACAGAGCCGATCTGCCATCTTTGAGTGGGACGAGGAGAAGAGTGGATGGTATTGGCACACAGGTGTTTACCCCTCAGGTTGGGAAAAGAAAGTTAGAGTAGTAAACATTCCTGCGTCGGCCAAGAAAGCTCCTGCCAAGCTTAAATCTGTCAGCAAGTCCAAGTCTGCCACTTCTCAGCCTCCTACAAGTGCTACTCCTGCCAGCAGAACACGAGGCAGTAAAAGGAAGACAACTCCCCATTCTGTATCTGCTGCTCAGCGAAGAGTAAGTTTCTAAAAACTTTTTCTTGCTTTGTCTTCGAAGTACATATATATATATACTTCTTCCTTTTTCTGACCTATTCTGAATCCTGGCTGACTTTTTCCTTGACTCCTTTTCTTATCCCTTTTGCTTTTGCAGTCTAAGCAGAAGGAGGATACGTCAGCCGCCCGTCCTATTTTGCTTGAGGGACCCGAATCAGAGGTACATTTCTTCTTGCTCCTGCATGTGTCCAGTCTGCTACATTTTTTTTTTTTTTTTTTTTGGTTACTTCATTCACCCAAAGAATTAATTCGGTCTTTACACCCTTTCTTTGTTTTGTCCTTTAGGATGAGCCTGAGCCTCATTCCATATATCGCCCAACGGCCGAGGAACTTTCTGCCCCTATGGGCATTCCTACGGAGGGCACTCTTGGTGGGGTCGAATTTGCAGCACTTGCTCCTTCTGCAGCCACTACCTCTCCTACTGGACCGGTACCCATGGATGAGGGTACTCATATTGGGGAGGTTAGTGAGGCCACCCCCACTCCTGCCATGACACCTTCTGTTCAAAGGGGAACCACCCCTCCTGCTGAGGTCGAGGTTACTCCTGCTACACCTCTCATCATTTCTACTGGTGACCCTTTTGCTGCTCTCTCTCAGGCAGTGCAGGGCGTTTCTTCCTTGGTAGTTACTCCCTCTTCTATTCCCGCTTCTGCCACACGTGGGTCTCGTGCCGAATTGTCCTCCAAGGAGTCTGAGGAGATCTTTGAGGATCCTGAGGATGAGCTTGGCCTGGGGAGGAGGATTTCTGAATCTGAGGAAAAGGATAGTGTTCCACCCGAGGCAATGGGTATGTGCTTTCTTCCTTAGCCTTTTTCTTCTTTCTCCGTTAAGTTTTATTCTTTTCCCTTTTTATTTTCTTGTCTATTTCTCTGTTTGCAGGGACTTTTGGGGAGTTAGGCATTTCAGCAGACGTGGGGGTGTCTGCGGCAGCTTCTCCTGCCATGCCCACAACACCTATTCCTGCCACATCTCCCATACCAGTTTCTGCCATATTTACAGCATCCGTTTCTGCAGTTCCTTCTGTTCCTGCCTCTACTTTCCCCACAGCCCCTGTTACTGCTGGCTCTGGCAAGTTTTATCTCATTTCTTTTACTTCTTCTCCGTAGGCTTTTCTTCCTTTTATTCTCACCAAGGTTCCTCATTTCAACCTTTGCGTTCTTTGACAAGTCCACCTCCTACAGTGTTTTCTCATTTTGAGGTGGGCAGTAGCTCTGCCACCCTTCCAGATCCTGCGAGCGAGGCTGCGGCCTTCTTTGTGCGTTTTGATCAGTCCGAAGTCAACGACCTTGATCCTGCTTCTTTCTGGGGCTCCGGACCCCCTTACATAGATTTTCATGGCTTCAGAGTTCCTGCGGACTGCGCTCCTCATTTGGTGATGATTTATGACAGTCGTGGGGACTTTATGCAGAGATTCCGACTTGGCCGATCAGTTAGAGAGCATTTCTTGAGAATGTTAGGCAGCGTGCTGAACGACATCGAGCACAACTTTGTGGATACTGTCTCCACCGAAAGGATCCTTCAATGGAGAGCTGTAGTACAGGAGCTTATCAGCGTTGGCTTTGCAGTGGAGTTCGTCTTGGATCACCTTCGAGAGATTGCTCGAGCAGTTTTCGTGAGGAGAGTCCAGCCTACCGTTGATGCTATTGACTTTCGCCTTGCGGTGTTGAGAAAGGAAGTGGCAGATTTGGAGGGCCTCCGAGAGCGTCTTCTTTCCGGTGTAGGAGGACTTGGTCGTTTTGGGGATCAGTCACTTATTTTCGGACTTTATTGATGATGATGCAGTTTCTCCCCTGTTTTATTTTTTTTTTTTTTTTTTTTTTTTTGCCTTATTACTCTGTCCAGTACATTATGCTTCCTATAGCACCTATTTGGGCTTGCTTGCCACAGTTTGGGTTTCTGTAATTTAACTTTATGATGCTACACTTTGCTACTTTTTTGCTATGATATATGATAACAAATACTTCGTGCTTTTCATTGCAAGAAAGCAAGTTACAAAATTCGATTTGTGACATAGTCATCTTTGAAAGATAAAGAACAGAGCAAAAGAAAAACATGACAGCTTTTGACAAAACAAAAAAAAAGGTAAGGGATAACCACATTGCTTTTCTCCTTAGGCGTAGTAGCGCTTCAACCATTTCCCATTGATGGGATCCATTAAGTCCTTTCCATCCGTCTGAGTCAAGCGGTAATATCCACTCGGATGCGCTTCTCTTATCACAAAGGGTCCTTCCCACTTCGGTGCAAACTTCGATGGTCCTGCCAAGCCTCTCCTAACGTAGTCTGCCACTTTTAGGACCAGTTGTCCTTCCGCAAATATTCTTTCTTTAGTCATCCTGCCGTAAGCCTCAGTCATTTTTTGCCTGTATCTGCGGCTGTGTTCTTGAGCCTTTTCTCTTCTTTCGTCAAGTCCTTCCAAGTCTTCGCACCTTTCTGCCGCAAAGACCTCTTCATCATTCTCCTTTTCTTGCATCTGCATGACTCTTAGGGATGGGGTCATCTTTTCTGCTGGGCTCACCACTTCAGTTCCGTAGACCAAGGAAAAAGGTGAAAAACCTGTGGCTGACTTAGGTGAGCTCCTATAAGCCCAAAGAGCGTCTGGCAGATGCGTTGCCCATCCTCCCGTATATTCTTGGCTCATTTTACTGATGATTTTTATGAGAGTTTTGTTCGTTGCCTCCGTTTGCCCATTTCCTTGAGGGTAATATGGTGATGACCGGTGATGTTTGATTTGATAAAACTCTAGCATTCTTCTCACCTCGCTATTAACAAAAGGTGTGCCGTTGTCACTAATGATCCTGTGAGGAACCCCAAACCTTACGATTATGTTTTCCGTGATAAAGTTTGCCACTGCTCCTCCTGTGGCTTTACGAAGCGGCACTACCTCTGCCCACTTAGTAAAGTATTCTGTAGCTACTAGTATCCATATGTAACCTAGCGACGGCGGATTCACCGGTCCAACTAAATCAAGCCCCCAAGTATGGAACGGCCATGGTGTGACCATGCTATGCAAGTTCTGTGGATGAGTGTGAATCAAATTGGCTTGTACTTGGCAACTGTGGCATTTTTTCACAAATTCTGCCGTGTCCCTTTTCATGGTAGGCCAGTAATAGCCCATTTGCAGCAGGCACCTGTAAAGCCTTTTCTTCCCCTGGTGTTCCCCACACTCTCCTGAGTGTATTTCTTTTATCATTTCTCTTGCCTCCTCAGGGCCTAGACACCTCAAGGGGTCTCCATCATACCCCTTTTTGAAAAGGGTCATATTATGCAAGAAATAGCGCGTTGCCAGCCTCCTGAGCTTATATTTTTCGTTGTGCTTCTGCGGTAAAATGCCTTCTGTCAGGTATTGTATAAATGGGTTTCTCCAGTCCTCGCTGACGAATGCAGCATAACTTTCTTCTCTGTCTGCCGCAAGTTGGCAATTCTCACACTGGGTTTGGACTTGGTCTGCATCTTTGCTCATAGTTGGCCAATAAAAGCCCGCCCTTTGAAGTCTGCGGTAAAGGCTAACTTCTCTACAGGATCCGCAAGTCTTTTCATGTACTTCTTTCAACTTTCTCTGGGCCTCCTTTTGCCCCACACATCTGGACAAGATTCCGCCTAGCATCCTGCGGTATAGCTCCCCCTTCATTAGGGCGTAGTCTTTGAGTACTTTTAGTTCCATGGCTACCTCTCCTCCCGTCAAAACTTCCTTCATGGGTATCCGCCAATCTCCTTCGCAGTGTTCCTCCTGGAACCTTTCTTTCAACACTTCAATTATGGATTCTTCCCTTTTGCTGACCTCCACTCTGGTGCTTTCCCCTTCAAACATTACTTGCGAACCTAGTGCGGCCAATGCATCGGCAAATCGATTCTCGTTTCTCGGGGTATGTTCTATTTCGAAAGTTAAGAACTTTTCTTCCATCTTCTGGGCCATTGCTCTGTACGGGGCAAGATTGGGTTCTTTTAAGGAAAAACTCCTTTTGGTTTGGCAGACTACCAAGTTGGAATCACCTAATACCTTCAGATGTCTAACTCCCATTTTAAGAGCTGTGGCCAGCCCAGTTAAGTAAGCTTCATATTCTGCTGTATTGTTTGAACAGGGGAACTCCAGCTTGAATGATAGCGCTACTGCTTTATCTTCTTCATGATACAAAACTACCCCAACCCCTCCAGACTGGGCGGTAGAAGATCCGTCAAATTTCATCACCCACTGTTCTCTGAGTTCTTCTGCCATGGCTACTTCCCCTGGAACTTCGTCGTCCAGCGGAAATTCTTCCTCCCCTGGAAACTGTGCCAATAAATCTGCTATAGCCTGGCTTTTCACTGCTCTGGGCGCTCCCATTCTCAAGTCATACTGTGATAGTTGTAATAACCATTGTGATATCCTGTCGGAGAGGATTGGCTGCTGTAATAAAGCTTTGATGGCATGGGACTTAGTCATCAGCCATACTTCATAGGCCAAGAAGTAATGGCGTAATCTTTGTGAGGCATAAACAATAGCCAAACAGGCCCTTTCTGCCCTCGGATAACGAGTTTCTGCGTCTTTCAGGGCGCGGCTAATGTAATATACTGGTTGTTCGATGCCACCTTCATCTTCTTGGGCAATTAAGGCACCGATGGCATATGAATTGGTAGCCATATAAAGCAATAATGGCTTTTTGTGTATTGGGGCTTGCACTGTAGGGAGGTTCATCATGATCTGCTGCAGCCTCTTGAAGGCCGCCTGCTGCGCTTCTCCCCATACAAAACTTTGCCCTTTCCTCAGTAGCTTGGTAAAGGCCGAAGTGATTGATGCCAACCCAGGGATGAATCTCCGGATATATGAGACTTTCCCCAAGAAACTCTTTAGCTCTTTTACCGTGGTTGGAGATCTCATAGTTGCAATGGCCGTAGCCTTTGCTGGGTCAACATCTATCCCCCTGCTGTGCACTAGGAAGCCCAGGAATTTCCCTGAGGATACACCAAACGCACATTTAAGGGGATTCATTCTCAACTTAAAGGCTCTGCACCTTTCGAATACCTTTTTCAGCACATGGAAATGTTCTTCTCTCTTCCTTGACTTAACTACTATGTCATCCACATAGTCTTCTAACTCCTGATGCATCATATCGTGAAATATAGCCGTCATTGCCCGTTGATACGTTGCACCTGCATTTTTCAACCCGAAGGGCATCACGGTGTAGTGAAAGTTTCCCATGGGTGTTCTGAAAGCGGTTTTCTCCGCATCTTTTGATGCCATTCTGATCTGGTTGTATCCGCTGAAACCATCCATGAATGAGAACATGGCGCTTCTTGCCGCGGAATCTATCAATAAGTCCATATTGGGCAATGGAAATTCGTCTTTCGGGCATGCTTTGTTGAGATCCCTGAAATATACGCAACACCTGATCTGGCCATTCTTCTTTTTCACTGGCACTATGTTGGATAGCCAGCGAGGGTGTTGAATAGGCTTAACGAATCCTGCGGCTAGCAGTTTCTGTACTTCTTTGACTATCTGTCCTTCTATTTCTGTGTGAAATATTCTGGCAGGCTGAGCTACCGGCCTGGCCTGCAGGTCCACATTTAACGTATGTGCTACTAACCCAGGGTCTAGCCCTGGCATTTCACTGTAGTCCCATGCGAACACGTCTTTGAATTCTTTTAGCAACAGTACCAATTCCTTTTTCTTATCTTTTGTCAAACTCGAACTAATTGAGATGGGTCTCGGCCCTTGTGAAACAGACCCTAGGTCAACTTCTTCCATTTCCTCTTCTGCCATGACCTGCACTTCCTTTTCGGCTACGACTCTTTCGTACTCCTCTTCGTTACTTCCTTCCTCTAAACTTTCTTGGACTCTGCAGCACGTCAAACCCTCGTGCTGTTCTTCATGGGTGGGGCCCGTCTGGGTTTCGATTGCGGGCCCCACGTGCCTTCATAATTTGTAAATGATTCTGCCATCAAAGCCTCGGACTCTAATGCATTGGGGTGCGTCTTCAAATCCTGCGGCAGGCGTCTCTCTCCTTCGTCTCTTTCTTGCCAATAACTCCCTTAGATCGGGCTCTGGGTCATTCTGGACATCTTCCCATCTAAGCACGAAAGTACCTAGCGGCCTTGATACTGAACTCTCCCCAGAGGGAGCCCATTGATCGTAGAACATAGTTTCTACTAAGTGGGCTTCTGCTTGTTCGAATGGTGATGGATTCGCGGCTATGCGTATCATCCTGCCGTTCAATCTTCCTTTCACACATTGGTGATAGGTGGACGGGACCAGCCGGTGTTTATGCAACCATGGCCTCCCCAGAAGCATGTGGTAGGATACTTCAGTTTTTACCACATGGAATCGTGCTAAAGAGGCTATGGGACCCACTTTCAACCACAGTTGAATGTGGCCTGCTGTGTACTCGCCCCTTCCACCGAACCCTGTTACTTCCATTGGACATCCCTGGATCTTTCTTTCTGAAATTCCTGCTGCTTGCAGAGTGCTCAATGGAATGAGATTCACAGAAGCACCTGTATCTATTAAAGCTCTCTTTATGGGGATTTGATTTATGGATGCCGCCAAGTACAAGGGTCTCCTGTGGTCCGGATGCCCTACTTCCATATCTTCTTCACTAAAAGTGATTTCAGTTGACTCCTGTAAGAGAGCCCTTTCATCTAATATTTCTGCCGATAGGCATTCTACTCCTGCACCAAAAGCGATGCTCACCAAGGCCTTTGTGGCTACCTTTCTTTCCTTTGCTGAGGTCCCAACTGATCAAACAAATTTCTGAACTTGGAACTCTGTTGTAGAGTGGTAATGGCCGCCGCAGGCAAAGCCATGTTTTCTTCTTCGTCCTCTCCTGGGTCAGCACAAATTACCACTGCTGCTACACCCTTCCCTTTATGGTTTGGGAGTGGGTTTCTTTGGACTTCCTGCTGGGACAATTCTAAAGTCCCTTCCTTTATTCTGCGATGCACTAGTCTGCGGAGTGCCCAACATTCTGCGGTGGCGTGTTGGACATAGTTGTGTAAATGACAAAAACGCAGGTCCCTCCTTTCTTCCTCGGTGGGCTCCCTAGCAACCTGGTTAGGTTTGAAAACGCCATCCGCTATCCATTTGTCTAGCAGTACGTCTAGCTCCTTTGCGGTGCATGGTATTGGCGGGGGAGTATCGTATTCTTTCCCGTCGGTCTTCCTCCTCCGCTCACCGGTGGATACCGCCATGGCTTGCGGGGCACTTCTTTTGTCCGTGCTTGGCTTTACGGACTGGGCAGTTTTTCTTGCCTTTTGTAACAGCTGCGCGAACTGGGATATTTCAAGGTTTTCTAGGACTGCCCTGTATTCCCTGATCATATTCGTCATACACATCTCCACCAGCGTCCTTTCCTCACAATGGTCATAGCAGTCGAGTGCTATGTCCCTAAATCTCTTGATGTACTCCATCAAGTCTTCACCATTCCTTTGTTTAGTCGCTTGCAATGTTGCAAGTGTCACCGTTTCTTCTCCGTGAAAGTACTTGGTACAAAATACATCCACCATATCATCCCATGTTGGGATCGATCCTGGCTTTAAGCCAATGTACCAGGTATAAGCCCGGTCACACAATGATTTAGAAAATTCTCGAAGACGCAAGTCCTCGTCTGCGGCATAAGGGCCAAGCGTATCAATGAACTTGCTTACGTGCTCAACAGCACTTCCCTTCCTGCCGTCATATTGTGCGAATACTCGCGGTTCATACCTCTCAGGGTATGGTTTACTGAGCACCCTTAGCAGGTATGGGGGTCTACATGCGTAGAATCTCTCCTTTGGTCCTCTGGCTCTTTCTTGCTCCAGGAGAGCTGCTACTTCTGCCATAGTAATAAAACGTTGATCTGTATTCTGTGGGACACCACCTACTAGTGTCTCTTCTGCCCCATGTTCTGGATCATGTTGGCTTCCTTTTTCCTTTGTTCTATCCGTCTTTAGTTGACGAATTTCTTTCATCATTTGTTGTTGTGAGTGCTGTAAGGCCTGCAATACTTCAATGAAGGTGTTGGCATTGTCTACGGGGATCCTCGGAGGAGGTTGGGGTATAGCCCCCATCTCGTTAGCACCTTCTGCCTGATTAGGCTGTGGTTGGTGGGGCGTTGTTGGCCTGGACTCTGCTTGTGAGGGTACAGCACTCATGTTGCGCGTAGTTCTGGACTTTGGAGGCATTTGTTTGTGTGGGCTTTCGTCCCCGTCTGTTTCTCAACTCCCCAGTGAAGTCGCCAATTTAATGTAGGGGCCTTTTTTGTGTTTGGGCTGGGCTACTTCCTGCGGTGATGGGCCCGAATGTTTTTCTGAGTAGGGAAGTTGAGACCGGCCCAACTGAAACTCACTTTGGGCCGGCTTGTGCACAAACTTTGCCTTGTCTACCAGGAACACCCTTACGGCAAGCAGAGCTATTACAACAAGATTACGGCAGGTAGATAGAATGACAATGAAAGGAAAACAGAGTGCAGTAGCTTTTGTTAATAATAAAAAGAAACCAAATACCACAGTAGTAATAATGGTAATAGTAACAATGGCTTTTATAAGAAAGAACAATTGATTGAACGATGATGGAAGTTAATTAAAAATAAACATCAAGCCAAAATCGAGTCTGCAATGGCAAAAAATCAAAGAGGAAGAACGCTTCCTCTCAATGAAACTAACCTCCCAGGAGAATATCCTGCCTTGGGGATTAATGACTTTGAGGGAATCGGACCTAAGTGATAGATGCCTGCGGAAAATTTTTACTGCTTAATTGTTCCTTAGAGAGTGGGATTTTGAGGGGGAGAGGAAAGAAAAGATCTATTGGTGCATGCCCATTATCCTCACTATTTGTTTTCTTATCTTTCCTTCTTTTCTTTTCCTTTTGAGTTTTTTCTTTCTATGTTTTCTCTTCCTCTGTTTTTCGATCCCCTCTACAGGGCACGGCAAGGGTCCTTTTATAGGGCCTGCCGTGATGGTTTTTTACCATTTCACCCCCTAACGGCCTTTGTCTGGTCTGGGCATGCTTGCCGACCATCGTCTGTACACTACTTGCCCTTGCCAAACAAAAACAAGTTGGTTTTGTTTCTGTTCGCCGTGGCACTGTCTTCTGCCGTGGCTTAAATGCTCTCTCTCTCTTCCTATGGCATGCACCCAACGTTCCCTCCCCAACCTTACCTCTTTTGGGCGGTCTGTCATCCCAGCAGGACGTACCTCCCAAAAGGGTTTGGACAGGGAACGTAAAATAAATCTTTTCCCCCCTCCCCACCACCAAACCGCACCCCCCTTTACCTCTTTCCACTGACCCATGGCCCCACCATGACCCATATTGGCTGGGTACAGGCTGGTGGCACCTGGGCCTTGCGCATGCTGTATGTTCAAAAGCCCGCCTACGGCCCATGTGTTTGTTGTGTTCTGGAGCTTTGCTTGCATTCGTCTGTCATACTTCTTCGTTCTTTCATGTGGGCCGTTCTGTACTTTCACTGCTTCCCTTTGGGATTGGACTTTTCTTAATACTGGGTTTCCCATCTCTCTTGGCCCATTTCTCGGTTTATTCATGTCTTGTTTCATTACTTGGCATCTCCTGCCATGATGATATGTTCCTGCTAAGCCTCCTTCAAGCCTGCCGTTCCATTCTTTCCCCCAATGACTTAAGAGAGCCTACTGGTGTTCTTACTCATGGGCTCCATTGTCCCTTTCTTTTTTCTTTGGGCCTGCGGCCCTTTTACTTTCCTTGGGCTTCCTCGGCCCATTTACTGACTTTGCTTTCCCATGGGCTTTTACTAACTTGATTGGGCTTCCCCGGCCCAATCTCCTCATACTCATCCTTGGGGTTCATGGGCTTGCCATCAACCCCTACTTTCTTTGTTCATATTGCCTTGGGCCTGCCGCGGCCCATTCTCGCTTTTTCATACCATACATTGCCCATGGGTGTCATTTCTCTCTTTCCGGGCCCTTTGGGCCCATTTGCTTCCTCAAGACCCATTTATTCATGTTATGGGCCTGTGTTCTATTCTTCCTGCCGCTTGGGCCTAACAGTCTTATTCTATGCCTGCCACTCTTATTGCCTACTTTGCTGGGTTGGGCTGGCTTTACAAAAAATGACCCTCAACACCTGTCTTGAACATCTTTCATGAGCTTTACATATAATTCCTTTAATTCCTTGGTAGATAATTCCTTGATAGATTGTTCAAAAGTGCATTGAGAACATGAAATGGGATGAGGATGAGGATTCATCGTACTTGCTTCAACTTGAAAAAGTATCACACTGAGATTGGGGTAGATACTTAACTCGATAGTATGGTGACAAATACTCATCACAAAACTTTTCTTTCATATCTTCCCACACACTAATGACAAGTTCATACCTCATATAACGAAAATATTCAAGATTCTCCCAAAACCTTTGTGCTTTACCTCTTAACTTCAACTTGGCATACCTAACCTTTTTGTTATCTGCAAAATTTGTTTGCTCAAAGAATTGCTTCATCCCATTCATCTAGTTGACAAAATCTCGTGGATAAGTTTCACAACCATCAAATTAAGGTGCTTCTGATATTACCATGATTCTCTAAAATAGTGCTTCAACAAATAGTTGGCAATTGGAACAGGAACCTGGGTTGCTGTGATGTTCTCTGGACAAATATTTGCTGGGACTGGACTAGTTGACAGGTTTGGATTTCGTGGGCTGGGTCTTGTATTTATTTTTTTTTTTTTTTTTTTTTAAAGAAAATTGGTGTTGTAAAATATGGGCTTTGGGCTTGTTAACAAATGGGTTAGACAATGGTTTGTTTATGTTACTGGTGGTGGTGGCGATATGGCTTGTGTGAGAGTGTACAATCAGTTTGTTGTTTTGGCTGGGTCAAATAGTTTAATGGGTTTCAATTTGAGTTCTTTATTTCAGATAGGCCAGGTCAAGTTGTTCTTGGTGGGAAAACACTGTGGGGTTGCAAATAAAAACTGATCGGGAAGAGTTTGAACAGAAAATAAGTGCTGGGTTTTTTTTAATTAAATAAAAGGCTAGATTTTGTTACCTTTGAGATGGAATCGCTAGTTTATGGAGGGATTGCGGAGGCATGGTGTTGGGCAATTGAGGGTCATGGTGGTGCGATATCAAGAAGAGGATGGTGGTGGGGCTCACTATGGTGCGATCTGACAGACGAGGGATGGCAATGTTGGCTTTCCAATGGGTGGTGGCATGCAAGGAAACTTCTTGAAAGACCTTGACCAGATATGGTCGTGGGGTTTGTTGGGTAACCTTTTGGTGGCAAAAAAAATGTGGTTAATGGAGTTTTTTTTTTTTTGTGATATTTTTCTGGTTCTGGATTGACTGCGACGATGCTTCGAACAGATCGATGTTTGCTCTGAGACCAAAACTAACGCAAGACAACCAAAACAAAATTGAAACAACAATAAAATAAATGGATATGACTTATGAGTCAACACCTAGACCTTGCTTGGAATCAGCACCAGACCAAAAGAGACCAAACAGCCATTTTTTTCATTCATCAAAATATCAACCATCTCTCAAGGAGAATAATAAGTTGCTTATAAAGAATTGCTAAACCCTAGTTCTAATTGGCTAAGAAACCCTAATTGCCTTATTACAAAAATAACCTTACTTCTAAATTAAAATACTAAAAGCCCAATAAACTAATAGGACCTAAAACATAAAAATACAATTGGCTTACAAACATAAATAATACTAAAAAATAATCTTCTTGCGTCTCCCGCATCACAATTGTTCAACCACGTAGAAAACATCAATTTACACTCATCAGCTAGAATGTAAATTTACCATGACTCAAAAGGAATTGTATGGCACATGAAATTTACCAAGTCATATACCAGATTCATACTGGCACAGGAAATTCTAAAAATGGTTGAGAATCTTACAGATTCAACAAGAGCCAATGACTCATGGAAGCCTGACAATATCCAAGCTTTACATTATTTGAGACAACAAATACCAAAACTTTAGCAGGCATCAAGATCTCGGCATGGAGGCGGCTTGGGATCACTCAACAAAGTAGTATTCCCTCCTTCTGGTCCGCACTTTGTACGTTTTGGATTTTGTGTACCAGGCTGAAATATAAGAAAGGAAATTATAGTATGTAGTAACAACACTAAGCCAACGAGAACTCAAAATTATGAGGAATGGAAAAAGAACCCAAGTATTCATGCCCAGAGCCTTACCGGTAGCTTCTCCCCTCTTCTTAACAATTCAACTATCTCAACAACTCGCTTGGGAGTAACATCTTCCTGATATTAACATAAAATACTCAAATAAATTCTAAATGTTCTCAACCATTTGATCATGATGTCATAATGATTTAGAAAATTCATAGGATGATCATGGACTCACATAGTAGTTGTAAGTATATCCTTCAGATCCATTAGAGTAATCAGCCACTGTAATCATGGGAGCATTCACACAACATCCCTGCAGAAAAGCAACGATTTATGGCACACCATACTTTGTGTGTGGTATATATATAATTTTATTCAAAGAATAAAAAAATATGACGAAAAACATTAACTCATCAAGTTACAATTGCAAATTCTGAAGAGCACACCATGCTTTGTATTTGAAGATAAGTCTTTTGAAATCATTTTTCTATTGAAGTCAACAGCAAAAATATATTTCATAAAAGCTAGGAACTCATGATTCAATTGACAACCATAGTTGGTGAATGGTGATAAATAATTTCTCTGTATACCATGATATTGAGGTCAAAGAGCAACTCGGTTAATGGGGAAATTAGGGTAAGAACCATTATCCACTTATAATTCGCCTGTTATTGAGTTTTCTTAACCATTAAAAATTGGACCTGAAGATAGCAACTTATCACAAATTGTCAGTAAAAATCCGTTTTAAAAAAACTTAAAACTTTCAGAAAAATACTATGTCCACAACATTTTCACAACACTTTCATAACAAATTTTATGTGGTAAGTTTATATTGGTTTTAATTTAAACCCACTATAAGTTTATATTGGTTTTAATTTAAACCCACTATTGAAATTACTTTTTTGCGCATTAGTCATAGCCAGTAATAACCAGACACTTAAGATTTGTTATGAAAGTGTTGTGAAAATATAGTGTACATAGCATTTATCAAAATTTTATGGCATCACCAATTTCCTTCCAATAAATGTCCTATTAATTCTAGAATTAAGTAAACATAACTAGGGTAAAAGCATGCTGGCCTGCTCAAAAGCTGTGAGCTAGGTTCAGTAAAAAGTTGAAAAAAAGACTCACCATGCATTCCATTTCTCCAACAGAGAACAGACCATCTTTAGTTACTTCTGCACACAACAAATATTAGAAGCTTATTCTTCAAATGCATTTTAATTTCAAGAACATTCAAGAGATTTTGTCAAATGTGGGGTGAGAAATTAAAGCAGATATTTTGCATAAAACTTACCATTGCGCTTCACTCCTAGGTGTTTCAGCAAAGCATCTTCAATTTCTCGAGAACCACGTATCATACAGGGTGTAGTGCCACAAACCAACAGGTGGTACTTGCCCACCTGCAAAACCAGTTAAGAAGTCCATGCAGGTAAACTTCAACTTCCATAAATGTACTTGGAACCAGCAGAAGTATTTAGATCTTAATAAAGAAATATTTCTCACCTTTGTTCGATTGAACATAGAATAAAATGTTGCAACCTCGTATACACGGATAGGAGCAACTTCTATAACCTTAGCTACCTGATGCATTCAAATACAATTTCATTACATCAATATTTACATATCCTCCAACATTCCCAAAGGATTAAAAGATTTTGTTCAGTCACATTAAAGGTGTGTTTGGATACCGCTTATTTTGCTAAAAACTAAAAACACTGTAACAAAATAATTTTTAAATGTGTAAATAGTGCCGTGAGACCCATTTTTAATGAAAATTTTGTTGAAAAAAAAGATTTGTGGGTCCCGTGAACAATGCATGGGACCCACTGGAAAAGCACCACAGCCACAGAACGTGCTTCTCAAAAAAAAAAAAAAAAGCAAACGCAAACGTTATAATCTAAATCCAAACGGGTACTAAGTATGTATTTGGCAAAAATTAAAAAGTCAGCTTATTTACTATTCAGCTTATTTTTGCTACTATTCATGAGCCCCACTGTATTTTTTGGTACCTATTCATGGTCCCACTGTAGTATTTCAGCTAATTTTTACCTTTATTTAAAGTACTTTCAACAAAAAATTTTCAGTTTCAGCCAAATAAGTAAATCCCAAACAGACCCTAAGTTTGCTCAGAATTTTCTTTGTGCAATAATGAGTCTTTCAATATTTACATATCCTCCAACATTCCCAAAGGATTAAAACATTCTGTTCAGTCACATTAAGTTTGCTCAGAATTTTCTTTGTGCAATAATGAGTCTTTTATTGGAGCAAGATGATGGAAAAATATATTAAAATCAATAGAAAAACATAGCAATTTTCTGTGGAAATACAAAAGAAAATTTCATTTGAAGAACTTTTGGACATGAGATAATGCAAAAATGAGGGACTTCTAAAACAGGAATGAACTATTTTACTTTCAAAAGAAATAAAAGAAAACTGACTTTAACAACAGTTTGCCAACAGTTTGTTAAAGGGTATAGACAACCACCAAACCAAATTTATTTGACCTTGTATTCATAACAAATACATTTTTTTTAATGTATATTCATAACATATGTACATAGTATAATAGTACGAGTACATAAAACAGCCTAAAGAAAACAAAAATTGAGAATTACAACCAGAACAGAGGGAAAATCAATGGAATCTACAATAGAATGAATAAATACAAGACTATTCAAACAACAACCCAATGAAAACCAACTTCTTATGAACCAACTGAGCTTCCTCATCTTCAAAAGTATGATGATTCCTCTCTCCACCATGTCCACAACAGGCATAATGGGATTCAATTCCAAACAAAAGAAGATTTTCCTTCCAAACCAATTCCTCCACCCAAATAGAAGATCAACAACAATCCTTGTCATTAACCCATTGAATCCCAAACACTGAGAAGACAAAGGCCCATAATGCATATGCAATGTCACAATACAAGGACAAATGATCCATAGTCTCATCACTACTCCTACACATGCAACAACCAAGCTATTATAGTGATTCCTCGCTCATTAGATTATCACATGTCAAAATCCTTCCCTAGGCTGCTATCCACAAAAAGAATGAAGCCCTTTTCGGAGCCTTAGCATACCAAATGCTTTTCCAAGGGAAATGTGCATCTCTCAAGCATCTCAATGTCACATTATATGAACATACATCAAACCTACCATTTCCATTCAACCTCTACCTCATATGATAAGGGCCCTCTCTTCTTGGGATGCTTGTGTACAGAAAAGCATACAACAAAACTACTGATTACAATCCCAATCATTAAAATCTCTAATGAACTTGGCATTCCATGAGCACATACTCCATTTTCCAAGACATGTGAGCATTGTGTGCCAACAAAGAGCACACATATGGCTCATAGAATTTCTTATATTCTAAGGATCACACATTTTGCAGTCTTGATATTCTATAGTGCAGCTTACTGCATGGGTATTATTATTATTATTATTATTTTTTTTTTTTTTTTGATAGGTAAGAAAAATTATATTAAAAAAACTACAGTATGCATGAAAAGCACAAAGTAGTAGATAAGTACACAAAGGGGAAAGAAAAAACTGGAAACAGAAAACTAATTACAGAAAATAAGAGCTAATGAACAACGGGATGGAGTCACAAGAAGTGAGTCCCCAAGCCCAAGAACAATCAAACCAATAACCACTAAAAGAAGCAAGCAACCAATCATCAAAACTATCCACATCCTCAAACGTGCGGCGATTACGTTCCCTCCAAATGCACCACAATAAACACAAAGGTACTAAATTCCAAATGTCTGACGAGTGTTTCCCCAACCAATTCTTCCATCCAAACATAAGATCGAACACCGTTCTTGGTAAGACCCATGAAACCCCAAAAGATCGAAGGATGAAACACCATAATTGTTGAGCCTTCTCACAATGGATCAACAAATGGTCCACAGTCTCCCCACAATGTTGACACATGCAGCACCAATCAACAAAATCAAACCCCTTATTCTTCATATTATCCCCAGTGAGTAACTTATCCCAAGCCACAATCCAAACAAAAAATGAAACTCGTCTAGGAGCCTTCACTCCCCAAATACCTTTCCAAGGAAAAGTGATAGAGGAAGAGCCTCGTAGAACATTATAATGCGAGCGAATGTCAAAATTCCATTGTTCTTCAAAGTCCACCTCAATCGCTCATCATCTTCATTTAAAAGGACAATATTAGCCAGAAAAAGAAAAAAATCATACATAGAACTCACCTCCCAATTAAGCACTTTGATCCACACAATCCAGTTACTTGTGAACCAAAAATTCCAAATCCTAGTAAATTGCAACTTAAATCTTAACTCATATCAAACCTACATATTATTTAGAGATCCAGTATAAACATGTGATTATACATATGCACGCATGCATACATATACATACATACATATGTACATATATAAGCATTAGAGGCATCAAGCATATCAACAATAATTATCTATCTAGAAGTATATGTTTAAATATATGGGGAGAGAGAGATACACGCGCGCGCGCGCGCGCTCACTGAGGGAGGGGGGGGGGGAGAAAAGGAAGGAACTGGCCTATAGCTATTATAAAACTCATCTTTCATTTCTCTATGTTATGTTTTATGTATTATATTTTGTTAATTATTATGCCTTTACTATATTAAAAGGTTATGTGACTAGCATGTGACTTTTAATTAAGTTGGATGCTTAGGATTTGTGTGTATGTGTGTATTTTATTTTATTTTTAATTTGGTGAACATGAAATACATTTTTTTTATCAATAAAACTTCTATTACTTATCCAAAAAAATAAAAAGGATTAATTTTTTTATGTAAGATAAAGAGTTATGATTTCAGGGTTACTAAAGACTATTATAAATAACCTTTTTTAAGTCATTGTTGGCAGCTTTTCTTACCTACTTTATGAAATTCAAATCTTTCTTTTACTTTTTTTTTTTTTTTGGATAGGTAAAAGAACTTTATTAATAGAAGAAGAGAAGCATACAAACTATTCCTATGGTACAAAGGACGTGTACGAATGGAAACAAACCATTAAGCAAAAGAACACAAATATAAAAATTCCCAAAAAGAGGGAATAAAAAGACCGCTCATTGCAGTCATCCAATCAAATTGATACTTGATTGTTCCAAATTCAATCCTATATCTTTTTCTTTACTTTAATCTTGTTTTGTTTCTGGAATTTCTTCTTAAACTCTTCTTTTTTGCTGGCAAAGATGTTGAGTGTCTAACTGTCAAAGTTTTCATTGAAGATGCCACCATTTCTCCCAAAAATTAAAAAAACATATATATATATAGATATCATTTTGAAGAAATTGTTTGCCTGATGGAAATAATTTGTTTGGAGCTACAAGCACTATGTCAGTTTTGAAAAGTACAATTCCACATTTTTTTCTGTAACACCATGCCAAAATCCTATTCATAGTCTCCTTTTCAGGTTATATGCCATAATTAATTATCAACAAAGCATGGATGAAGCCTTCATCACATTCAGGTACTTCATATTAGAAAACATAACAATTCTTTTCACAGAAATTAGAACAAAATTCAACTCGGTACATTAATCTGATCAGGCACACAGATTAAGAATTCATATATAAACAGGATCAACTGACACTGGGTGTAACACTAAAAGTTGTACATCTTTACACTGTTGGTTTTCATCTTATCTAAGGAAGGAAAACATCTTGTACTATATTCACTTTCTCACTCTCTTCTCTCTCTCTCTCTCTCTCTCTCTCTCTACCTAATCAAGCTTTCTCTTGGCTTTCACAACCATTTGAAGCTTTAGGTCAAAGGTTGAAAGACTCACCTTTTTGTTTAATCTTTCATCTCTTAACTTTTTCACAAATAAAAATAATGTGTTTCAACAATGCACTGGAGACCCCATTGCAGAGGACCATCTTTGCTTTTTTATTAAGAGGACTCTATATGTGATGCTGAAAAGCTGGGATTCTATTAAAAGGGAATATCTTTGCGATCTTCTACAACATTTTTAAGGAAAAATATTCATTTTGCAAACGCCCGGCCCCACTTATCAACACCATCCACTACTACCTCCAACCAACATCTAACAATTAGAAGTACGGTGTAAAAAAACACAATTTAGTTAAGTTATTTTATGGTTTGGTGGTGACAGAGAATGGACAGAAACAGAAGGCACCAGATTGGAATCTACACTTATGCAAAAATAATAAATAAATAAGAGAGAGAGAGAGAGACTTATAATGTGTGCAAGACAGCTCTTGAAATTAACAGTAGTAACAACAACAATGATGATATAATAACAAAAGAGGATGAGGGGAAGTAGTTGGGATATGTTAGTATGTCAATTGCTCAATATGCATTGAAGGTTCCACCAACAGAGGTGAAAATATAGCACTTTGACTTGAATTAGTTTCCAGGCTTACAGAAGAGAGTGCAAGAGAGCACAATTTTTTGGTTTTCTTATTTTCTCCATCAAACTCCAAATGAATAGTGGAAAGTGGTTGAACACAAGCCATCTTTCCACCTTTAGATATCAATGAAATCAATAGTCTGAGTACCTTTTTTTTTATAAGTAATAAAATTGTATAAATCATAAAAACAAGTCACCCAAGTATACAGGAAATATATTGGGGTAAACAATCAGATACAAAAGTCACATAAATCTAATAATTCAACAATAGAAAATAAAGAAAGGTTCCTCATAGACAACCAATCCAATAAGGTTCTAAAAAAGAATAACTTGAGACTAGGCATAGAAATTTCAGTGTCTTCAAAACTCCTGCTACTCCTTTTCCTCCAAATGCACCACATCAAGCAATGGGGGGTAATCACCCAAATATGAATATTCTAATGACTGAGAACTATGTTAGTTGTATGAATATTATGCCTAATTTTCTAGCTACACAGATCTAGTACCTTAGTATTGAGTTGGTAAAAAAGAATAAACAAAAGCCTACTAGTGTTATAGTAAAGGGTGCGCTAGATATATTGAATGAATGTCAACTAGGGTATCACGTTCAACTATATAGTGTAATGTTACACACAAGCATTCACACTGTGGTATATACTTCAAAGACATGTACTAATATGATATTATGTCAAAATATTAAAAGAGAAGGAGCTGTTTTAGATTTTAGTGGGCACTGCCTCCCTTCAGAAGAGTTCCAAGAATTGAGCTTTGACTTAGCTTGCATAGGCCCAAAAACTAGCCTATGGGCAGGGCTAACAGTAAAATTAAAATAGTAGGTAAGTTACTGAAAAATACATGAATGAATGCTATGATGATTAAGATGGACATTCTCTGAAGTAAGATTAAGATGGATCAGTCATGTAATCACACTAAATTTGATTTACATGTGATGAAAATTTCATTATCAAATGCAGGCTTGCATGCAAATTAAGACTTTTATATAGTACAGGTTAATATATCACATCAAATAATAGATTTTATTCTTGAAATCGTATCATTAAATTTCTAAACAAATGCAGATCTGGCTCAGATCTAAACATATTTGTACATATAAACAAATACAAATCAAGATCTTTTTAAATGAGGCATGCCAACATACTGCATTCATAGCTGAAACAGGGAGCCACCCTCCATGCTGCTGCTGTGCAAGATCTAGCAGAGGAATCACTGCAGATTGCTTATAATTTGATGGATAGTGGGATAATATTTCCTTGACCTGGAAATGCATAAGTTAAAATTGTTAAAGCAAGGTTTAAAATATCATTTGATATACAAAACAACATCATCAATGGCTATGGTTAGATAGGTTTAGGTTTTGAAAAGCTATATAGCATCCCCATATCAAATCCAAGATATTTAAAAGGTCTTCATAACATCAGATATAAATTGGAGCATTTCAATCCTTTGTTTTTTTATCAATTATTATGTTTTTTTTTAGGTAATAAGAATAATATTACTCAAGATGAATAAATGAAGAAAGCAAATACAAGGTGTTCATGATGGTGAACACAAGAAAAAGCAACAAACAACAATAAAGAAAAAAACTTAAGGGGGCAATTCTATGAGAAGAAAGAAACTCAATGATAGAAAAACAATTCAAGGAACCCCAGCCCCTAGACCAATCAAAAAGAGTTTTCTGGCATAGAACTTATAACTGAACCAGCGATTTCTCAGTAGCCTCAAAAGAGTGCCGATTTCTTTCCATCCAAAAAATCCACATCAAATAGCTAGGAACCATATTCCATATGTCCAAATTAAATTTCCCCAGCCAGTAGCTCCAACAAAACACCAAACTTTCCATAGAACCTGGCATGACCCATTGGATCCTTAAGACCTAAAGCATATGCACCCACAACGAGTGAGCTACAGGACAATGGAGGAGGAGACGATCCACAGATTCCTAGTTACAGCAACACATACAACACCGATTTGCCAAAGAGAGACCCCTAAGCATAAGATTATCCAAGGTAAGGATCCGCCCATGAACTGCTATCCACAAAAAAAGGCCACCCTTTTAGGGACCTTAACTTTCGAAATACTCTTCCAAGGAAAACTAGAGATAGAAGCACCCCGAATCTAATTGTAATAGGACCGAATATCAAACTCACCATTCCCATTAAGGCACCAATGGGAACTATCACACTAACACCCCTAGGAAACCGAGATTGAATGAAACCAAGGAAAGAAAAGGCAGCTTCTAATTCCCTCTCAAATTCCAAATTCTATCATTTCCACCCTCCTAATAGTATAGAACATCAAAAATGCAAGCTTCCTTGTCATTTGAACACGCATACAACTGACGATAGAGTATTTTAAGTGAGTTATCCCTAACCCACCTATCATGCCAAAAAAGAATACAAGAGCCATGACCCACCACTAGGGCCACATATTTGGAGAAGCTCTCCCATCCATCATTAATACCACGCCATAGACCACACACATGGGCCCTTCTACAACTTTAGTATTCCATCCCCCTTTACCAATTATTATGCACTGTGTCAACATAGACGAGGAATAAGAATGCCAACGGACTAAAATTGTTTACCATTAAACCCCAACTGCCAAGCATAGAGACTAGTTCACAAATCTTGAAACAGAAGAAATTAATTAAAAGAAATTTCTTTTAGGAAAGGGGGTAAGGAAAATTACTCTAGACCAAGGTAGTCAAAGGCAAAAGGCGGCCTTAAGGCACCAAGGCTTTGTATCACCCAAGGCGTGAGGCAATAAAAAGTTCTGGACTTATTATATAAGTCAGAGCAACTTCATTTCAAAAGAAAAAAAAAATGACAAGTTGCAACTAACATTAAGACTTAAGAGTCGTTAACCAATAATAACAATAATACTAATATGTTCCTATGTAAATGTGCCTACCTAAATATTGAAGAAGAAAAAAATTAAGATGCAAAAGGCTAAAAAGATTGGCACGTGTCTTGATGGGTGGGTGGAATCAAGCTGTAAAAGACAATTGTTTGAATTTACTGTCCATCATTTATTACTCTCACGTGGGATAAGTGGACAAAACTAGAAAACTAAGTCTAAAAGACAAAAAAATCTTGTGAACAAACTAAGTAAAAAAACAGAGAAGAAGAAAGAAGAAAAGGAAGACAAAGAAGGAGAGTAGGGCAACATAGGGACAAGAAGAAGAAGAAGATGATGTAGAGAGTGTGATTGGCAACGAGACAGCGACCGCCAACTGGCAACATAGTGGTGAGTAGGGGTGGCAAAGTAAGCCCAAACCCATTTGCCCACCCAAACCCACCCATTTTAATTGAACCCAAACCGACCCAATTATTAGTTGGGTTAAATGGGCATCAACCCAATTAAACCCAGTGATTATTGGGTTTTAACTAAAAACCCATTGAACCCCATTTAACCCAAAAACAATATACCCAAATTCAACCCGTCCCTTCTCATAAAAAAAAAAAAAAATTAAAAAAACCCAGTTTCAGATTCAAAAGCAAAACTTTTCTTTTCCCAAACAGTTTTCTGGGAAACCAAACACATCTTTACCACAAAGAAAAATCGGGAAAAAAAAATTATAACTGATAACGTACATAGAATCGAGACAAGCCACAGGCCCACAGCCATGGCTTCACGGAAAATCGTTTCTCTCATCTCAGAACACCGGAAAAATAAAAACAGAAATAAAAGTGACGCGCTTGATTCAAAAGCGAAACATTCTTGGAAAATCAAAGACTTTCTATGAAATTATTTTCTGTAGAAACAAACAAATTTTGTGGAGAGAAAGAACTAAGAATTTCCGTAAAAACCTTTCCAGCAACCACTCGTGGCTCTACTGCGAGTTTGAACCTAAGAATTTCCGTAAAACCGCTCCGGTTCACTGAGTCGTTGCATTACTACTCAACCATGTTTGACTCGCTGGAAGGATCAGTGAACAGTGAGGATAAGGTGATGTCCGAGGTGTACTAGTCGAGAGGCATGAAACGTTGACTCAGTGGAGAACTCGGATGGGATCGGCCGGTTTTGCACCGGTTCACCGCGGGTCGAACGCGTTCAAGCAAGCGAGTATGTTGTTGGCTTTGTTTGCAGGTGGAGAAGGGTACAAAGTAGAAGAAAATAATGGGTCTCTAATGCTGGGTTGGCATACTCGACCTCTCATAGCTATATCGGCATGGCAGCTCGGCCACAATTGGGTAATTGGGTGGGTTGGGGTTTACCCATAATAATTGGATTGGGTTGGATTTGGGTTAGAAGCAATTAGTTAAATGGGTTTTAACGGGTAAATGGATTTTATATACCCAACCCAATTATGTCCACCCCAAACCCACCCATTTGACACCCCTAGTGATGAGCAGCAAGGACAACAAATCTACTGTGGGAGCTTGCCAGGTGTCAAATTTTTTTTCCTTCCTCTCCCATGCCTGAGACATACCCAGACAGTATCCTAACTGTGTCCTGGCCGTACCGGTAACCAAAAAAAATACCTTTTTTTGCATATCCAATACATTTGTAGTTGTATCCAACCCATACCCATGTCAGACACAGGTATTTTGGCAATTTCACCGTATCCGTGCATCATTGCTTATAGCTGTATTGGAGTTTACAATTACTACTTATAGCTTATTAGAGTATTCATGGTCATTGTAAGTAAAGAACTTTAAAACATGAAATTAACTCAAAAGCAATACAGACTTCTATTGCTAGATCCCTCTACCAAAGAAGAAGGTTGGCTCCAAAGGAATACCTAAATCAGTTAGATTCAAAGAGAAGGCCTAGCGCAATTAGTCCTCCTTGTCACTTGGGCTAAGCTTTCAAGGGGGTTGGATAATGGGCATGAATGCACGATTTCAACTCTAAATAACCAATTCATAAAGACGATGCAGGAGTCTAGAGGAGAGACTAACAACTACAGATGCCCATTAGATGCACAGCACTGGATGGGCATCTTGTTATGTATCTCTTAGATTTCAACTGTTATTGTTCATTATCATCTTAGATCTCCTGTATAACCTTCAGCTAGTATACTTCCTAGGAAGTGTTGATTCCTTTTGAATAAATATTATGACTTATTTAAAATAAAAATAAAAAATCTCTTAGAATAGAACTTCACGAGAAACACTGTTGCTGATTAAGGATTGCCAATACCCACATCTTGGGTTGGGTTATTAATTAAAATTCCAAACTAATTAACATAATATAAATATATATATATATATATATCAAAAACAAGCCAAATGAAAAATAAATAAAGAGGAAGAAGTAAGATTTGTGTTCAATGATATCTCCCAACAAATTAATTTTTCACCTCTGCTTAATTAAACTATGAGCTATAGAATTCAAGCAAAAGCAGGTTACAGGTGAAACACCAAATTCATGTTTTTATCAAGTGACAAGTCACAAGCACTGGGTGGGTTGGACCCATGACTTCACCCTTCAGTCTATTCTTACAGTGGGAGGAGGTGCCATTTGAGTTAGAACTCATTTGAAGAAACACCAGATTAGCATCTTAATATACTAAACCTTATAACACGTGCAGATGCATAAACTGAAAGTAATTATATTTTTGGGAATTTTGATTCTTCATAACGTAATTCTTTGCAATGGGGGAATCTGCACTTTTTAGTAGAAACTCTACTAAAACTTGAGTTTAAGCAAACAGTAAGGGATTTTAAAACATAAATTAAGTTCAATTAGACTTTCAAAGCTGACTAGGCTTGTGCACAGGTTCTAGTATGGCCAGAAAGAAATGCATCAAGTTTGAATAGGCATTTTGATCTTACCCTATCTCTTGGGTCAGTTTGAGCTTATTCCAAATTTAAACGAATCATGGAAATACCCAACACTTAGCGCTTAGCTTGTCAGGTTTTGAATTCCAGGCGACGAAAGAGTAAAACCAATATCTAAAGCTTCAAAATATATATATATATATATATATTAATAATCTGGCTATCTTCTTCTTTTTTTTCTTTTTTTCTTTTTTACATTCCATTATAAATAATCAGCATCCCAACACCCCCAAGAATGACCACATAGTTACAAAGAGGTCCAAGACTAACATAATATGAACTAATCAATCTTTATATGAGCACACGCTAAACAAATACAAAGTTTGAATAAGTAGATGGAAGGGACCAATTGCGATCGATTTTTAGACATAGGTACTAAAAATGCAAATTTGAAACATTAAGGACGAAAAATGCAAATGTAAACTTTAGGGACAACAGTGTATTTGGGAAATTGAAATATACTGGAAGGAAAAGAAATTAATAATATGTGGGAGTGGGAGTGGGAATGGGAATGAAAAATGAAAAATTGAAGAAAAAGGGATCTGAGTTAAGAAATAGAAATACCTTGTGTTTGTTAGCAGATGTGAACTCCCAGGGAAGGTCGGGATTGTTATCCGGCGAATCAAGGTGCTGCTCATGAATTCAATGAAATTTTTAGATTAGAAAAATAATGAAAGAAGAGATTGAGATTGAGATTGACTCACGTAGTTAAGGGCAGTGGAGAAGGATCTCAACGGTGACGATGTGTGACGACGGGTGAGAAGCTCACGGATCTCAAGGACACGCTTTGCGGCGGCGAAGCGACCCAGCATTTTCCTACTTCACACTCAGACTGATTGATTTCCCCTTCAATTTTTCTTTTTCTTATTACGCTTCATAACAACCATCACCACCCAAGCTTTTACCAACTGGGTCAATGAGATAGGCAGGCCCAACCCAAGCAAAATTGGTTAACAACACTCCAAATTACATACTCTTTTTAAGTTATAAAGAGCATTCCCATCAGTGTGTGCATAATTGTGTATAAATGTGCAAAATAGAAAAAGTCATCACTTTTACACAATCTGAGCAAAAAAACCACCCACATCAGTGGGTGTATACTTGTTTATATTTATAAGTTGCTACAGTACCCGTGTAAATATACACGGGTACTGTAGCATGTTTATATCATTTTTTTCTCTCTCATCCTCTCAGCTCCCTCTCTCTCTCTCTCTCTCGGCGCACAACTCTCCCTTTCTCTCATCTCATCCATTTTTCTTCCTCTAGCTTCCGCCGATTGCCATCGCCGCTGATGAGAACGAGGTCGAGCAAGCCAAGTCGCCGGACAAGTCCGTCGCCTACAACATGAACGGAGTTCTCCAACGGGTCTGTCGCCTAGAATATCATGGGTTTTGATCCATTTTTGGTTGAGCTTGAGGCCGGCGGCCATCGCGAGGAGGTGGCGGTGCTGTGAGGCACTTTGGTTGAGGCCGGCGGCCGTCGCGAGGAGGTGGGTTTTGATCCATTTTTTCTGGTTTTTTGGTTGATTGTGGGTGTGGGTTTTGATCCATTTTTGGTTGAGCTTGAGGTCGGCGGCCATTGCGAGGAGGTGGCAGTGCTGCGAGGCACTTTGGTTGAGGCCGGCGACCATCGCGAGGAGGTGGGTTTCGATCCATTTTTTCTGGTTTTTTGTTGATTGTGGGTGTGGGTCAATGGGTTTTGATCTTGATCGGCTTGGCTTGAGTGGGTTTTCCTTTTGATGATGCTGGTTGGGTGGTGATGATGGTGGTGATGGTGGCCGTGGGTCTGTGAGAGAGAGAGGGGCAATGAAGGAGTGAGTAATAAAAAAATGTAAAATAATGAATATTTTATTGAATAAATGTGTAGAATAGATAAACTGATGTGTGTGTTTTGTAAAATTGGATGTGTAAAATAGAAAAAGTAGGTTTTTTCATGTAAAATAGACAGAAAATTTACACGGACTGATGCGAATGCTCTAAGAGCATTCACAGCAGTGGTGCTAAATAGCTATATTACTATTTTTTAGCACCACTGATCACAAAATAAGGGCACAGCAGTGGAGCTATAAGCAAAATTTTTTGCTTCTTCGCTACAATGCACATCTATCTTTAGATGTGCACTGTAGCTCACAGGTAAAAATATATATATTATTTTATTTTGTGTTCACACTGTGATTAGATTTTTTCTTTTTTCTTTCTCCTCCTTCCTCATTTCTACCCGTTGCTCCTCTCTCCCCTCAGTCGGTCCTCACTCTTCATTTCTTCCCGTTGCAAGCTTCAATTCCTCCACTCGTTGCCGGCCCAAGCCCCTGCCCAGCGTCGGCCCAACGCCGACCCAAGCCCCTACCCAACGCTGACCCAAGCCGATTGATCTCTGCTATCTCATTTTTCTTCTACTCTGTCTCTCAATCTTTCTCCGTCTCAAACATCAAGACCCATGATCGTCGGTGCTGGGTTTTGATTTTGATGGGTTCTATTTTTATTTTGATGAATGGGTTTTGATTTTGTTGATGGTTGATGAATAGGGTTTGTTGATGGTTGATGAATGGTGGCTGAGTTTCTCTGGTTGATGAATGGTGGTGGCGATGGTAGTGGTGGTGGTTGTGGATGTGACTGATTGTAGAGTGGTTTTGTTTTGTGGTGCTGTGTTGGCGGTGGTTGTGCCGTGTTTTGTGGTGTTGTGGGTTTTTTTTTTTTTTTTTTTTTTTTTTCAGCTATGGACTGGTGGTGGTGGTGGTGGTGGTGGTGGTGGTGGTGGTTGTGGCTGTGGTTGATGGTAGAGTGGTTGTGGTCGATGCTGTGAATGTTTTTTTTTTTGTTAGTAGGATATATTATTTTATTGTAGTGATTATATTATTTTATTGTGATGTGTATATTATTTTATTTTGTTGAAAGCTAAAATAGATCCACTGTTGCAGCATGTGTGTAGGTAAAATAGATAAAGTGACTTTTTGTGTAACTAAATAGCTAAAATTTTGCCTTCACTACTGTGAATACTCTAATCATTTAGAGCATCCACAACAGATGTTGCAAAAAAAATATCATTTTACCACACCAAAAACCTACTTTATTATTTTACCACATCATTTTACAATATCTCATTTATCAGATGTTCCATTATTCAATTATATACATTAAAATAATATATTATCTCCTCCCTGTCATCACCACTTCGCCACCACGCATGTCCAGCAAGGTAGCAACCACCACCACCACACACCCCAGCAAGGCAGCAACCACCACCACCACCCCACCATCACACACACACCCCAGCAAGGCAGAAACCACCAACAAAATCGAGGGGGGGGGGGGGGAACCAGCAAATACCAATCACCAAGCTCAACCACCACCCAAATGCCAAACCACCACTGATTCAAACAAACAAACACAGCCACCGATTCATCATTTCATCAAACAAACACCAACAGCAACCTTCACCGATCTAGCCACCGTTTCAAACAGACAAACACCAACAACAACCATCACCGATCCAACCGCCAAGAAACCACAAACCCACAAACCACAAACCCACAAACCCATCAAAACCCATTCACCTCTGTCGTGAATCCGTGACCCAGCTCGCCGTGACCTAGGTTGCCGCGACCCACCTCGCAATGACCCACCTCACTACGACCCACCACGCCACCATACCCACGACCCACACCGTCACCTGACCCACGCCGGAGCCCACGCCAGAATATACCCACATCGGAACCCATCATTCACTAGAGAGAAGGCGATTAGATAGAAAGGGAGGAGAGAGAGCAGGATCCGGAGAAGTGATGGAGTGGCTCATAGTGGGATGAGAGGAAGAAGAAAAGAGGATGGCCAGTGACAGAGATGGAGTGGCGGAGAAAGAAAAAAGAAAAAGAAAGAGAAAGAAGATATGGAGATGGAGGCGGTGAACACTGAATAGCTGAAGGAGAAGATGAAAGAGATATGAGAGTGAAAGAGGAATAAAAAATTAATAAATCCATATGCCACAGCTTACCGTACCGTTGCAAATTTGTGATTGTACTATAGCATGTTGCAAAAAATATGGCATTTAGAATATCTGATAAATGGGGTTAAACTTGGTTTGGTGTGGGATATGTGCCAAATATTTAGCATTTGGCACATATCCCACATCTGCTGTGGGTGCTCTTATAAACCTACTACAACATTCTAATGGTTATTTTTAACAAAAATGAGGTTGTAATAGAGGTGCTATTGCTAAAATTTTTAACACTTGAGTTACAGTGAACAGTCATCTTTGGCAGTACACGGTAGCTCAAAATTAAATAATAAAAAAAACAATATTTTATTCAATCTTTCCCCTATTTTAATTAAATAATATTCCCCCTCTCTTTAATGTTTTATTCTCTGCTTCACAGTCTCACTGTGTTCAATTCTCTTCTTCCTTTCTTTTTTCTTTTTCTTTTTTTTTCTTTCTTCCTCGTTTCTTCTTCCAGCTTCTCACCAACACTCTCTATTGGAAATAAAGAAGAGATAATACCTGAATTTGTTTTGGAAATTACACAATTTGATTTTACCAAAAGAGGTGGCAGAGATGAGGAGTGGACCAAGTCACTGTCTTGAGACAAATCGTATCATCTACGGCATATCCGATGTAGTTAGACAAATAGTTTATGCATGTTGCCCCCAGGATACAACAGCCCAGCCACCTTTGTTGATTATCCTTGCGAGCTTACGCTGCTCGTAGGATATAAGCTCTCTACAGTACTTCCTTTTCCTAGGAAATTTTGTAAAAGATAAAATATTTCTGTGAGTAGTAAAAAGCAATAGATAGTAAGTGTTTAGGACAATAAAAAATTGTTTTTGAAAAGTCTGCAGCTTTGTAATTCAAAAATAAAAATGTGTATATATGAATTTTTTTTCTTTCCATATATATAAGGCCAGACATGTTGCTTGTCCTTAGCCAAAAAAATAAAACGTTTGCTATATTTAAAACTTTAAATGATCATAAAATTATTGAAAGGATCATGATGCTATGACATTAAATGTCTCATAAAGTGGCTGAAGATTAAAAGTCAAACCGTGTAATACAATTTCAAATATGCATAAATATTGTCATTTGTTTTTTACTTTTCTTAAACCAAATAGTAAACGCTTGTGTATATATGGTAACTTATTATAACATAAAATAATTCAGTAATAGTTGTACATTTAAGTGCTTAATATCTTCCATATATGACGTTATTATGTCATATTCAAATAAGAACGTTTGAATACAAAACGTTTAGAATGGAAAGTATATATATATATATATATATATATATAATAAAACCAAATATGCTGGCAATTATGGTATTAATATCACGTTAATGTTTATAAATTTCCTGATTAAAACCATTCACAAAAGCTATTCAAATTTTGAATTATATTTGAATTTCAAAATTTAGCAATCAACATATCTGACATTAAGGGATAATTGATACACATAAATGAGTATTAAAATAAATATAATATTTTTTATAAAAATATCCAACACTCTCTCCCCCTGCCCAATTGCTGTCGACCTAAGCCCCAAGCTTGAAATATCTTTCCACCAAACCCAAGACCTCTCTCTTCTCACATCTTCCACAATTTTCCTACCCATTTCGCTCTCACTCCTCTCTGTTCTCATCTCAAAACTGCTCTCTCCTCACCGTTCTTCAAGCTTAAAGCTCGAAGCTCTCTCCATCTCTCCGTCTTAACCTTCCCTCTCGTAGCTCTCTCTCTCTCTCTCTCTCTCTCTCTCTCTCGATATGGTTGTAGTGGTGGTGGTGGTGGTGGTAGTTTTTTATTTTGGCTGTGGATTTGGTGGCCATTTGGTGGTAGTGTTTGATTTTGTCTATGGGTTTGGTGGTTGTGGTGGTGGTGGTGGTGGTGGTGGTTTGGTGGCTATGGTGGTGGTTTGTTGTTTGATTTTGTTTGTGGGTTTGATTTGGATTTTTTTTTTCAAAATAACACTCATTTTCAAACAATTTCGTTAGTTAGCATCGTTTCCAAATTATTTAGGAAACTAACATCTCGAGTGTTATAGACTCGATTTTAGTGTGCTAAATTGAGTATAATGAACTCGATTTCAATGTTAAAATCGAGCGTATAGAGCTCGAGTTCAATATTGCAAAAAGAAAAATCTAACTAAGTGAAGAAGAAGAAGGAGTGAAGAAGCAGAAGAATCTGACCGAGAAGATGGAGGATTTGACCGCAGAAGAAGAAGCAACCCACAATAAAAAAAATCAAAAAAATATCCCCAAACCCATGGTAGTTTCGATCTCAGCACCAAAGCGGCTTGGGTTTGTTGTTTCTCTGTGAATTTGTTGCTTGATTTTGTTGTTTCTCTCTAGGTTTGTTGTCTCTAATGTGCTTGGGTTTGATTTTGTTGTTTTTTGGGTTTGTTCTCTTTGGTGTCTCCGGTGGTGTCTCCCTGGTTTGTTCTCTACGTTGTCTTCTGGATTTTTTTTCTTTTCTTTTTTTGTTTGTCTTCTGGGTTTGTCTCTAGTTTGTGGGTACTCGAGTCTTTAAGACTCGAGTTCCACCCTTAGCACACTAAACTCGAGTCTTTAAGACTTAAGTTGCTACAGTAAACTCGAGTCCAAGAGACTCGAGATTTTAGTTTCCTAAATAGTTTGAAACCGATGCTAACTAACGAAATTGCTAAGATTTTGGCGTTAAATTGAAGAAGAAAAAAATCTGTTTGTGGCTAGTTGCTAAAGTGGTGGTTGTGGCTAGTTGCTAAAGTTTTTGTGGTGGATTTTTTTATTATTTTAATGAGTTCTTAATATTATTTTGGGAAAAATGCCAAGAGACCTCCTAAACTTTGAAGTAATGGCCAAAACACCCCATAAACTTTTAGTTTGGTCAATTTACTCCTTAAACTATACGAGCCTACCAAATAAAGCCATCTATTAGTCTGTCTATTAAATGACTAATGGAACACAACACACACGTGCGTTTCATTTAAACTAATAAATAAATAAATAAATAAAATCCACCACATTCTAATAGAGAGTGCATCGCCTGAGTTTATGGTTCTACCGCCATTTATATTTTCTGCCACCTATCATCGTCTGTAAATCTGCAGCCATTATTGCCATATGAAAGAGAGTATACGACCTTGAGAGAGAAACCCAGATTGGAGAAATCTATGGATTAATTTTAAGAGAGGGAGAGAGAGTTTGAGATGTGGAGATTAGAGTTAGGATTAGTTCTGACTTCTTAGAGGCTAGAGCTTGAGACTTTTTGACTATGGAGGCTACAAATTGGCTATAGAGAGAAAATTGCAAGAGAAAGAAATTGCTAGAGAGATGGCTTGGTCTTAGGAGCCACAGCTGGCAGTGGTGGTAGCGGTCTTGAGTCAACCACGGTGACTGACCTGTGAGTTTGAGAGAGAGGCTGATCTGTGGGTTTAGAAAGAGAAGTTGCATAATGAAGCTTTGGTTTAGGCTTTTAGAATTTGCTGAAAACCCAGGATGGTACTTGTCGAACATGATCCGATGCCTACGGCGATTCCACAACCTTGTGGATGCTTCCTGTGCTTGCTGATACAGCCATGTCTAGCACTCACTATTTATGGCCTCAAACAAGTTTACATCATTTGAAACTCTCTTTTCTTTCAACAATAGAACAATTGAAAAAGAAACTCAATTCTAGAAAGTGATATAAAGAATTTTAAAGTAGCCATGACAGAAGGATTAGAAGCTTATGATGAAGAAAAGAGTGACAGAAGTGACGAACATGTTGAAAACACATCTATATAATGTCTTCACAAATGTGCTAATCTTTTGACTTAAATGAAGCTAGTAGTTAAGACGATGGTTATTTTGCCAAGGTAGGTGAACTCAGCATTGAAGATGATGTGACGTGTCCATGCTTCTTCCTATTCCTCTTCAAACGTGTCGCCATTGTTAGGATCTCTCAATCAGTTTGGATAGTTTTTTTAAAAAAATATATATAAATGAAATGCACGTATGTTCCGTTAGTCACTTAACAGACAGACTAATGGATGGCTTTATTTGGCAAGCTTGTATAGTTCAAGGAGCAAATTGGCAAAAATAAAAGTTTAGGGGGTGTTCTTGCCACTACTTCAAAGTTTAGGAGGTATCTTGGCATTTTTCCCTATTATTTTAATCAAAGTGGTAAAAAAATAGAACCATTGATGTTGGGTGTGTTACAAAGTGGTGTGTTAAAATGGATAAAGTGAGGTTTTGACATGTTAAAAGCTAAAAATTTTAGTTCCACCACTGTGAATGCTCAAACATCTACCTAGTAAACACTTAATGTTTGACTCCCCCCACAATACACTTCCAAACAATCCAAGCCTACCCAATCAAATCTGCATAATTTAGGGCATCACAATCTTTCTTTAAATTTATTGTGCAAGTTACGTGAATTGTTCGAATGATTAAATCATTATCATACCAATTACAAAATAATAGAGGATTAGTTAAGAATAATGAATGGGTTTTAATTAGCTCAACAAATAATGTTTCTTATCATCAAATAAGAAATTCGTAATTTAAACCTTGCCTACACCAAGAATCAATTGGAATCTTGGCCTGGTGATAAAGAGCAATCATTATAGAATGAACATCATAAATTAAAACCTTATTGTATCTATCATAAATTAAGGATTAGGAGAAGTAGGGTCTCACAAAAAAAGCTATTCAGCAAAATTGTCAAACGGACAAATGGTAAATCTTTCTAGAGCTTTAAATCCTCTCAAAGCTATTTTTTTTCCCTCCTGAACGCAATGACATACACATTCTATTTTTCTCGATTTTCACTTGGTGTTGAGTATTTTGGGGGTCAAAACACAAATTATCAAGAACGGCCCGTAGAACTCTTGATCAACACAACTAATTTCTATGCAAAGAGGGGTAAAACTCCACAACGGGAAGACTAGACAGATAATTGAAGGCACTGATGATTAGAAACAAAAAAATTGATTAAGAAGAAACCAATTCCTAAGATAGAAAGAGTGAATTAAGTGAAGGAAGAAAAATACAAATTCTTGCTCTCTCTCTCTCTCTCTAATTTTTCTAGATCCCCCTTCATGTTGGCTCCATCCTCTTTTTATCCTCCTTCCCTTCCTCTTTTCTAGTTGTATCTCTCTTAACTGGATTTGTGCAGATACTTGCCCCATCAGGCACCCCTCTTGCCATTTCTTGATCAAGAAGGTAGACTTTTGGGGTATCTTCATTGTTTAGGCAAGGCATTTAGCATTTAATGGGGCTAATATTAGGTAGAAACACCTAATTAATATGAATGTGACTGTTACGTTAAGCTCTACGTCATATTCTTTACGTTCCTCAGGAATGGGGAACTGAAGTTGCATCTTCGGTGAATCCATTGATCTATTCTCGGGGTGAATCTGTTCCTTGGATTACCTCGGCAGTTGATTCAGATGAGCTATATTTTCTTGGGATTAGGCTTTTTTTAAGTTGGAACCTAGGCCGAGGTCATATTTCGAGAGTGCCTCTTTAGCCTTTCATATTCGGCCCAAAGTCCATAGGGCAGCCATGTTCCAACCCCTCACAATCTCTTCTTCATTTATAATGGAATGGGTATCATGGCTCAAGGCATTGGATCATCATTAACTGCTATTGATGGAATATGGCGCAACTTTGCATTAATTGCTCCAGACATGACCCCTTTCCCCTAGCCTTGATGAATTACATGTGCTAGATAGATAGTCAAATGGTGATTTAGGGATTCGATAAGGCGTAGGAATCCAAGAGTTAGGACTCCCCTTTACCACTCACCCCACTCCTATATGAAGGGGAAGCCCAGGCCAGTTTCTAGGTACCCATTTCTTCTTTTCTTCCACTCATTCTTGAGAGAGAGCTCAACCATTTTGAGAGATTCAACTTCCTGAGGTGCCCAATTCAAGTTTTTCTGTGTCTAGGTAAGCTTCCTCCCTAATTCTTTACATTCTTCCAATTTATTCTTGTTTCTCCTTAATTTTAGTAGAAAAATGGGTAAGTTTAGGTCCCTAGTTGACACTTTCAAGAGGTAAGCCGCATTTAGGGCGAAATATGGATCCCCAACGATGACGGGGTGAGGTACTATCATGAGGATGATGAAGATGTTAGTAGGTCACTAGAAACTGAGATCATCCCTTTAGTTGTATTCATAGAGGGTAGGGTTAGGATTCTAATGAGTAAACTTCTCACCAATTTTCCTAGATATTTTAGGATATGTCTCAACCAATGTACCCTAAACATATTCAAGGTGGTCAGTAGTGTTGCTGAGCTTAATAGAAGACTCAGGCTCAACTTTATAGAGCATGATATCAATTGGATATACAATTGTCAAGATAGCGCTACCTTAGGCTTCTACTTCAAGTGCCGCCACGAGGAAGTTAGGCGGATTTTATGTCTCCCAAACTTCAACAAGGAAATAGAGGGAGATTTCCTTGTGGTCACAGGAAATTGGCATCCTGGTGAGCTTCTTTGCCCTATCTCTTGGGGTAAAGCAGGTTGGTAGGAACTTAGGAATGTCAGTTAATGTCCCTTACTTTGACTTAACACTACCTTCTTACTAACTTTGCTATTTCATTTTGCAGTCGACGTTGCCTTTAAGAAGAATAGGCAGCCGATCAACACCACTAATCTCAACAGACTACTCCGGTCACCAATTTACGAACACATAGACGGTCAACTACGAGCGGCTCATCTTGTTCTTGGATACGCCAACATGTATTGGATCTTGAAGAGGCTCCCGAAGCAATTAGAGTTGGGGAGCCTCGGCTACCCTTCATCGACGTTCTTGTCCATGGGAGTATACCTTAATTTTGTTCAATACACGCAAACTTTCACAATCAATGATGATCCCATCTATATCACCAAAAGGGTAAGGTCATAGAGAGGTAGTCGGGGTGGCTGCATGGCTAACTGCATTAAGAGAGCCCTTATTCTTCCCAAGGACATGGTAAGTTGGGCTGAATAGGAAGATGATGATTTGATATTGGAGGTAAAGAGGGAGGCCGTACTAGTATGCATTACACTCAGCTATAGTTCTATTTTTTTTATTCCCTATCTCCACCTCTCCGATGTAGACACCACATTTTGTACCCCTTACGACTCGGGCCCTTGTTCCCCAATGATGGTAGAATTCTAAACCCAAGGTTGGTTTAGGGCTCGATCAGATTATGAATTGACTTAAGGAAGGTTTTTTGGGAAAATATAACTCTTTTTTGAATAAAATAAAGCTATTTTTGGAAAATAAAGGCCATGAAAATCCTAGAGCTGCATGTGCATACACGCGTTTGCGTACGCAGGTTTGATGTATGCGTACGCATACATGGACCTGCGTAAACAGCTAGGGATCCAGAAGTTATGAAAGACAAGTTTTTCTGCATTAACGCTGAGGTTTTGAATGAATCCCACATTGTCTGGGAGCCGTTCCAAACCCCCATTTTTCAATTATATAAAGCCTTATATGGTATATTTCAAACACACAAAAAATCCTAAGGGAAAATACAAGATTCACTAGAAATAGTGAATCAAAGAGAGAGTTTTTCACTAAACATCCTCAAGTCAATATTTTTTGATTGAGGCCTTTTCTGGCCTTGATTTTCGAGTTTTAAGATTACTAATCACTTTCGTATTTGATTGTGAATAGATTGACTGAGGGGAACAGTCAAAATCAAGCTTGAAAAGCTTCTTGTTTGAGGTATTGAGTTCTAACCCTTTTCTTTTCATTTCCTTGTTTTAATTATGTTTTCTATTGGTTTTCTTGCTTTGTTTATGTTGTAATATGTTTAGGTAGCCTAGGGTTTAGTAGCTTTTTGTTTTAAAGCATGTTAGATTGTTAGTTTCTTTTGTTTTTGATCCTACTCTGTTTTCTGTGTTTTTATTTATGGGTTAGGGTTCTAAGGCGTGTCTGCGTGCGCATACTTTTTGCATGCGTATGCAAGCTCGAAGTATGCGTATGCAAACAATTAGCTTGTGTACGTAGGCCTATGTATGCACACGCATACTCGTGCCCAAAAACCCTAATCTGAGTTTTTTTGCTCATGTTTCTTTGTTTCTTTTACAAAATATACCTCTGTTTTGAGTTTTGACCCTCTTTTATGTTTTTGAGTTCCTGTTTCTTTGTTTGATTGTTTGTTTGTTTTTAACATGCTAGATTAGGGTTTCTCTTTAATGATTTCTTTGTTTTGCCATGAACATGCAATCAACTGTCCATGCATTGATGCATAGATGCTGAGATATAGTAAGGTAAGTGAGGTAAGACATGCATTCATATGAACATACATTTATCTTATGCTTGGTTGAATGATACGTAGGGATATCTATCACATGTTTATTTTGATCTTGTCATACCTATGTTTCTGCCATTGTGATATCTTGTTTGCTTGCTGTATTGGATGAGATGATATGATATGTATGATAGATGTTGAATATGCCTTTAATGAGATTAAGACATAAGATACAATGAGTGGTAGCTGACCCACGGATCGGGTGGTTTTGGGTGCTTAACACTTTCCCAAAACTATACCTAAACTCCAAACGCATACTTTGGTAGTAAGATCAGTCCTTCTATGTAAAGGCATTATGTAAATGGCTCCTAAACCTAATCTAAGTGGCGACTCCATCTTTTCTCTGTCCCGATCCACTCGGCCAAGGCATACTCCATTTTCCTAGGAGGAAACCACCATGCCCACACACGATAAATTGCGTATCCTTTTGCAAGGCTACCAAGGTATCGCCAAGTGTAGACACCTCATCTTGTACTCGGTTAATAAACTTTAGTCCTCAGTCCCAATGATGAGCTTGACAAGTCTACAAAAGGTAATTGAAGTTATTTTGATAGCTTGAAAGTAATCATAACACAAAAGTGCTCAAATCACTTTGAAAACGATGCTGAAAAACGACCTTTGCTCACTGTTTTGACCATAACTTTTGATTCACAAAGAATTTTTATGTGAGTTTTATTCCAAACTTAGAGAATTTTTTCTCAAGTCACTTAAGAATTTGAAATTTTTTGTCTTTTAAAGATATCAGCCAGTAGGGCTTGATAATCCTAAGCAATTTTCCTTCTTAATTCAAGAGAAAATATTATCAGAGCTAAAGGTGTGCCTTCAATCAACAAGACTTTAAGGAGACCTTTATTCAAAGGTTGTAATGTAAGTTGGTTCAGGTTATGAAATGAAAGATATAAAATGCTAAAAACCCCTATGATATTTCCCCAAGTATGCAATACTTTAAATTCAAGCATTGGAAGAGTTTTCTGCATCTTCCTCCATTGACTTTGGTGCTAAAATCTTTGTCATGTTCATCATCTTCTCATTGGTCTTCATTGGTTCCTTTCTTTTTTTCTTGATTTTTTTTTCTTGAAAACTTTTTCTTTTTAGTCTTCTTCGTATCCCATTTTATGGTCAGATCACTCACTCTCATTTTTGTTTTTCTTTTTTTTGTTTTTGTTTTTGCCCTAATTTTTGCCTAGACCACCCTTTTGGGTTTTCAACCTAGCAGACTTTTTTTCCTTTTTTTTTGCCCTAATTTTTGCCTAGACTACTACCCTTTCAGGTTTTTAGCCTAGTAGGCATTGTTTTTTTTTTTTTTTTGCCATAATTTTTTTGCCTAAACTCAAGATTACAGAATAAATAAGCCTAGTCCAAAAGATCTAAACCTTGGAAGTTGCTGCAAGAAGAAGATTCAGAATCTTGACTTGGCTTTAACTTGTCTTTCCTGAAAGGCACTTAAACAAAACACATTAAGGTACCATGTGAAAAATAATGACAAGTTAAATAAACAAGAAACATGTGTATAAAGAGAGAGAAGAAACAACACATGTGAGATAAAGGGTGAAACACATACATCATCATCAAATATAGAAACAACACATGATGTATGTAAATGGTTACAAAACCAAAAGATACACAACACATAAAAATATATCAATATCAATGTGTATCAAACTAACTCTCCCCCTAAGTTAGTTACATCAAAAACTTTCTTCCCTTTAACATGAAGTTCACCCCCTAAGTCTATTACTCCCACTAAGGAATGACATTCAATTCTCAATTTCTCCCCCTTTTTGACATGATTGTCATAGGGTATGAAAAGCCAAAAGACTTGACCGAAGATAGACAGAAAATTAATATAGAGGGAACTAAGAGAACAAAGAACCATATACCTACAAGAAAAGAAAAAACAAGATGCTATGGACACAAAGATAAGAGAAACATGTAAACCGTGTGAAAAACAATGCATGCAGGAGGATCTCGATGGATTGAGAGGTGTCGAGCAGCTATCGAGCAGACCTTGATGGATCGAACAACTATCGAGGAGACAAAAAGTTTCTCGATCAATCCACATAGCTGTCGAGAGATGTCGAGATTGCGATAAAAAGCAACTGAAGAGCTCGATAGATAAGCTAGGTATCGAGAGGTGTCGAGGAGCTATCGAGATTGCTTAAAAACAGTTTTTCAAAGAAGAGAAAAACATAGATGTGAATGCAATCAAACATGCAACTCAACCAAGGATCCAAACAATATTTTGAACTCTCAAAATCATCTCTCAACAATAAAAAAATTAAGCACGTAGATCCCAAAAAAACACACACACACACACACAAAATAAGTTTAACCAATTTTATATTTCAAAAACAAGTCAAGACAGTTTAATGAGCATACATTAACACATGTAAATCTTGTGATAGCCAAATCACATTGTACCTGCACATGTACCAAGAGTAGCAAAGAATATTGCATGTTGTGTGTGAAAAATATAGCAAGATTGCATAAGTGTATACATGTTATGACAATTTGAGATATGAAAAAATCATTTTAACTCACACACAATCATAACTGTTTGATGGGGACTATCACCTTCGAGGTACATCCTATAACTCTCACATCTCCTAGAATACACGCTTGCAATCATATATAAAACATTTTGACTTTTTTGCTTTTTATTTTTCTTTGCATATTTTTTTAAAGCAAATCATGCATGGGCATATAAGAGAAAGAAAATAAATACTCAATGATGTTAAGCATTTGACATTCCAATTTTGTTATGCCGAAGCACACAAATGTCATTGACATTGCACTTTTGCTATGCCGAAACATACAGATGTCATTTCATGATCGGCGGGCAACAATGGTGAGATGGTTATTTATGTCTTCTCTTAGGATTTTCTAGTCATTCCCGTTAAAAAGAGTGATACGAGTGTTAAGTACAAGAGATTACTTAATCTTACACATCCAAACATGAGCCACAAAACTCACTTGCTTAGTTGTGCATAGAGATGCTCATCTAAGTTACAAAAGATACAAAGTTTAAAAAACTTTGTTTCAATGGTCATCCAAGGTATATAAGTACCAATGTACACAAACACACACTGTTTTTGTATTTTTCTAATTTTTCAATTTTTTTTTAATTTTTATGAAAAAAAAAATCAAAACTGAAAAAAAAAAACAAAAACATATTAAACAAAACAAAACATAAAACCAGATGCAAATGCATGAAAGCATGATTCCAAAAACAAATAAGAAATTAAGAAAAAAAGTCCAACTTTAGATAGAAAGAATTAAAGCAAAGGACAAACAAAAAGACAATTAAGTCTTAGGATCCTTTATCACCCACACAGCATGAATTCTTGGCCGTGAATATGAAAAGGCATGTGTCCTAGTATGACTACTAAAGGACATAGAGGAATTAGAATTCTCTTGAAATTGAGTCAAAAAGTTCAAAACTTTTAATAACTCACCAAGAATAGGTAAAGAGCCTTTAGACAAAGGATAAGACTTATTTGACACTCGCTTATGAAGAAACAACTTGAAACAATTAGGATGAGTGTGTCTAGAAACACCACATTGGTGACAAACATGAGCAGTTTTAGAGCTACTTGACTTCCTAGAAGGAGGTCTAACTTTAGAGGTTGACAGAGACCTCAATTTAGGATAATTTGGCCTAATATGACCAATAATACGACAATGATGACAAATGGAGACAAATTCAAAATTTTTATTTAACCTAGGAGGAGTTTTAGACATAGATTTAGAAATTTTAGCATTAACTTTAGATTGTTTACCTTTGTCTATCCTGGCAATATTAGCCTTCAACTCTTCATTATTCCCTTTAAATTGAGGAATATAAAAATCTTTTGCTTTTGAGTTAGGCTCAACAACAAGTTTGACACTAGTTAATTTTTTAACTTCAATTTTAAATTCAACTAGTTGCTCTTCCAAACTCTTAATTTTGTCCACCTGAGATGAAATTTGATTTTTAAAATTCTCATTCAAATTATTGGTTTCATCCAATTTTGCAATCAAACAATCTTTTTCAAGTTTGATATTTTTAAATTTAGCTTTTAATTTTGTAGAACATTCAAGAGATTTCATACAAAAATTATAAAGCTTGCAATAGGCATCTTGAATATCAATAACATTATTCAATATAAGATCATGCAAATCAAAACAATCAAGAGTTTCCATGACAATAGGGGTCAATGAATCACACAACAAATCAGAATGTGCCCGCTCTGATAGCACTTGATAGGCCAAAAACGAATTGACCCATTGTGATGAATTAATTGATTAATTAGTCAAGTTTATTAATTAATCAAATTTAACATGCAAACGCGTGGTAGCACAAATAAATCACCAATTAAACTAAGTATGCAGCGGAAAATAAATTGACACGGTGATTTGTTCACGAATGAGGAAAACCACACGACAAAAACCTACCGAGTAATTTTAAGGTCACAGCTCCCGAGAATCCACTATTATCACAATAAGCGGTTATAAGTAAATGAATCTTAGTACCTCATACCAACATACAGTTGAACCCTTACCCCAATACTCAATTGGACTTGTTCTGTAGTGACAATCTCTCATTTCAATGCACGGCTCCCAATACGTGACTAACCAATTGCGCGGATCCTAGTACGCGGTTTAAGAAACGCAGAAAGAACTTTTTTTTCTGTAGGAGGAGGCTAGGGTTTCAAAAAGAAAACCTTATGAAACTCTCTAGGGTTAGGTTTTTCTTTTTCTACCTCCTTTAAATATAAGTTTAATGGGCTCTTCTATTCTAAATAGGTTACACAAACCTTGGGTTTTCCTAGTCCAAGAAGGATTATACAAACCCACAAATAACCTTGGGTTTTCCTAGTCCTATGAGGATTATACAAACTCATAAACAAATAGTTTTTTAGAATAAAAACGTTGCTGGCTATAGACTGAATCCCTTAAGCTTGATAGATCAAGATATCTGTCGAGTTTTAATGAATCTTGACAAATCGAGCTTCTGTCGATGAGGTATTGAGACCTACAAATTACACTTTTCTTGAGCAGTTCTTGAGTAATCTTCTTGTCTTCAATTTAATCACTTGTAATGATAATCTTGAACCTTCTTAGATTTACCTAAATACAAGTAAAATACATTTTGTCAAAGAATATGCCAATTACATAAAAATATGTCCTTAACATCATCTTTCCTTTCTTTGTATATGCCTGTATTTTAAAAATACAAATTTGACAAAAATGCACTTTTGGTCCTTACATTTTGGGTCAATTTCCATTTTGGTCCCAAAATTAATTTCGTTACTAATGTAGTTCCTAAAAAAAGAAAATTGTTTTTAAAATGGTCCTTGCCATCAACCCACTAACGGAAACCTCCCATGTGGTAGACAAAGTGCCCTGCTTGCTGACGTGACCATTAAAATATTATTAAAAATAATTATTTGGTATTTTTAAATATCACGTCAGCATTTTAATTAATATAAAATTAAAAAAAATAAAAAGCCAGATTTCACAATTTTAATTTTAATTAAAAAAATAAAAAACAAACCAAAAAAAATTTACTTTTTTTAAGCTGTAAAGATTGAAGCTCAAGCTCCATCATGTTCTCATTCAGCAAAAAAAAAAAAGCTCTCATCGTGTTCGCATCTCTCATCTCTCACTCTCTCGGTCTCAAGAGCCAAATAGCATGACCACTCAAAAATCAAAATCAAGATCAAGAGAACCCACAATCTCATGATCCTTAATTCGACAAACCTTAACCCTTTAAATTGAAGACCCACAAAACCCATCCCATGATCAAACCGTATCTGGTTTAATCATGGGATTTCTTGGAATTTTTGAGGATGTTGGTGTTGGTTTTGAGGATGGAGTTTGTGGGGGTTGAGTTTCATAGATTGATGAGAGTAAGGATCGTGATGAGGATGATGTTGATGTTGGTGATGATTTGGTGGGGTTGATTGAAGAATGTGAGCAGCGAGGGCTTGAAGAAGTGGGTCTGGTGAAGAAGAGCACCGCCACTCGGTGGTTTTGGTGAACTCAGATTGATGGGTGTTGTGAACACAGACTGGTGGTTGGGTCTGCTAATGATTTTGGTTTGGGTTGTGATCTGGGTTTTGTTTGTTTTGATCTCTATTTGTGATCTAAGTCTGTGTTTGTGTTTGATCTTTTTTTTTTTTTTTTCTCGTTTGTGTTGTTGTGATTTGGGTCTGTGTTTGATCTCTATTTGTGATCTGGGTCTGTGTTTGTATTTGATCTCTTCTCTTTTTCTTTTTTTCTTTTTTTTGTTTGTGTTGTTGTGATCTGGGTTTGAGTTATTGGTTGCTGGGTTTGAGTTCTTCATTGCTAGTTTTGATTGGGAAGAACACGAAGAACAAGTTGTAATGTTCTCATGAAAATTAATAATAATAAGTAATATTTTTTTTAATTAAATTAGATTTAAGGTTTTTTTTTTTAAATTTAATTTCTTTTTTTATATAAATTTTCCATCGTGGCTTTGTTTAAAAAAATTAAAATGCTGATGTGGTATTTAAAAATGCTGTTAGTGGGTTGACGGTAGGGACCATTTTAAAAACGATTTTCTTTTTTTAGGGACTACATTAGTAACGAAATCAATTTTAGGACCAAAATGGAAATTGACCCAAAATGTAGAGACCATAAGTGCTTTTTCGCCTACAAATTTTGGTTCATACAGTTAGATTGGGTCTTGGAAGAGAGGTTCTTTGCATGAGGTTCATCCCCACTTGGACTTGGTAGTTTTATTGTTTCTCAATGCTGATTTGTATTGAAAACTTGGGGTCTGTTTCTTAATGTTGATGTTTTTTTAGTAATATGAAAAGATTAGCTCTCACCTATAAACATTCAAACTTGAACTGAATACAAAATACCTTAAATAACCTTAACATTATGTTTCTCACCAATACTGAATATTTGCATCAACGTTAGCGACAAAATTTAAATTAAACCCAAGGGCCACTTCAGAATCGTACCTTCTTCTAGTTAAATCGTAATGGATTGTTTCATAGATCCCCACATGTTTCGCGAAAATTTGATTTTTGCATCAACATTTTGGCATCAACTAAATTTGTTGTTGGGAAACAAAGTCACTTGTGTTTCAGGTGAGATCGAGGAAGAGATGTAGAAAACATTAAGAAGGTACTCGAGTTCCAAGATATCGAGTACTATGCACTAAAATATAACAAGATACCCGATTCGTACTTGCGTTCTATGAACTCGAGTAAGATGGAGTAAGTAACCGAGTCGTACTCAAGTTCTATGAACTTGAGTATGGTGGATTAAGTACTCGAGCCAGACTTGCGTTTACGGAGCTCGGGTACTGTGTATGTAAATAACACAGTACTCGAAACTCGAGTTTATTCAACAAAGAACTCGAGCTTATGACCATTGAGTTCCAGGTGGCATTTTTAATATGCAAATTTTCCAGTTCAGCCATTGCCACGTTGGCAAACTTAGTAAGAACTCGATTTCACGAATCTCGGATACTGAAAAAGTGATAGATTGTTAAATATTTAAATAGTGCTAGATTGTCACAAAGCTATTAAAGACCTGGTATTTGACATTTTCACTGTTTACGCAGCTTGAACTGAAAAAAAAAAAAAAAAAAAAAACCTTTTCGTTCGTTGGCCTTGGCCCGGTACAGCTACAAACTGCAAACTGCAAAACCTTACAAAGCGACATAGATAAAGGAAAGCAAATAGCCTCAATCGCCCTCAGGCGACCAATTCAATTCCAAAAAAAACGAAACCCAAACAGGCAGCTTTCCTCCACGAATGACAAATCTGATCTGATCTGATCTCGAAATGTCGTCGTCGATGTTTGTGGAACTGGAAGACTTCGGTCAGACGGTAGACCTGACTCGGCGGATCCGGGAGGTTTTGTTGAACTACCCGGAGGGTACGACGGTGCTAAAGGAGCTCATTCAGAACGCCGACGATGCAGGCGCCACCACCGTCCGACTCTGCCTGGACCGCCGTGTCCACCCTTCCCAGTCCCTCTTGTCTGACTCCCTCGCCCAGTGGCAAGGCCCCTCACTCTTGGCCTTCAACGACGCCGTTTTCACCGAGGACGATTTTCTTAGCATTTCCAGGATCGGTGGGAGTGGTAAGCACGCCCAGCCCTGGAAGACCGGCCGATTCGGGTATTCTCTCGTAATTCTTTCTTTCAACTGAGATTTACTTTCTTTTTTTGATCCTCGAAAATGTGATTACTGTCCGTCCAGTTCCAGTAGCTAGCTTACTCACTTACTTTTACAAAATAGCAATGGCAATAATGGGAACTCCCCAAACCCAAACCCACACCTTTACCGTTGCATCAAGAAGAAAGTTCCAATCCATGTGGCCCGGTCCGGTCCAATAAGACTCATCTACTATTATATTATTTAGGACTGTATCAAGATTCATGAATTTGATAAATGCATTTTGAGAGCTTCCCTGGCTATGGCTAATGCTCCCCAATTATTAGACTAAATAAATGGTTTGAAATCAATGCTCCTACTTTATTTATTTTGGGATGAGGCCAACAAGAATTGCTTTTTCATGAAAAGCCCAAAAAGTATTCATTACATCCTCTTTTATCACTTCCCATCCCAAAAAGTTTTAAAGAAAGCAATAGATTAGAGAAGCCATTAGGGATTGACACTTAATTACCATTTGAGTTTCATAGAGAATAATTTCCTAGTGGATTTACCATTAGAGGGGGCTTCTTTCACTTGGTTTAGGGATTCCGAACCGAAGTCTATGTCCCGTATTGACAGGACGTTGGTCTTTGCAGATTGGGAGGATCACTTTGGAAAGGTGACCTAGAGGGTGCTTCCTCGTGTTATTTCTGATCATTGTCCGCTTTTGGTGGAATCTGGTGTTGTGGGGAGGGGGTGTTGTGCTTTTAAGTTTGAGAACATGTGGTTAAAGGTTGAGGGTTTTGTTGAGTGGTGGAACAATTATCGCTTTACAGGATTTCCTAGCTTTGTATTGGCTTAGAAACTAAAAGCTCTTAAAGAGGACCTAAAAAAGTGGAATAAGGAGGAATTTGGTGATTTGGCTTTTAAGAAGAAGAGTTTGCTGTTTGAATTATTGGGTTTGGATGCCAAGGAAGATATTCTGGGCCTTTTGCACGAGGAACAAGCTCGCCGTTCTCAGGTTAAAGGTGAGATTGAAGTTGTAGCTTCCTTGGAAGAGACTTTCTGGAGACAAAAGTCCTGTGCTCTGTGTGTAAAGGAAGGAGATAACAATACACGCTTCTTTCATAGATTAGCAAATTCTCATAGAAGAGCTAATCATATTAGTAGCGTTGAGGTGGATGGTGTATTATATGAGGATGATATTGTTGTGCGGTCTCAGGTGGTCCAATTTTATCAGGATTTGTATACAGAGATAGACACGTGGCGTCCAACTGTGGATGGGTTGGATTTTGCTTGTTTTGGGGAGGATAATAGGGTGTCCCTTGAGAGGGATTTCTCGAAAGAAGAAGTCTTCCAGGTTTTGGCAGAGATGGAGGGGGATAAAGCCCCTGGTCCAGACGGGTTCACCATGGCATTTTTTCATAAATGTTGGAGGGTGGTGGAGGCTGATGTTATGGCTGTTTTCAAGCATTTTCACAGGTATTCAGTTTTTGAAAGGTCTCTAAATGCTTCTTTTCACTCTTTAATTCCTAAGAAATCTAATGCTGTCAATATTAAGGATTTTCGGCCTATTAGCTTGGTGGGCAGTGTTTATAAGTTGTTGTCTAAGGTGTTGGCGAATAGGCTGAGAGTGGTGTTAGACAGTTTGATCTCGAAGACTCAAAATTCCTTTGTTGGTGGGAGACAAATTTTGGACTCAGTGTTAATTGCGAATGAATGTCTGGACAGTAGATTGTGTCATTCCCTGGGTGTAGTTTGTAAGTTGGATATAGAAAAAGCCTACAATCATGTTAATTGGGATGCATTACTTTATTTGTTGAAAATGATGGGCTTTGGGTTGAAGTGAAGGGAGTGGATTAAGGCTTGCATTTCTACTATTTGCTTCTCAGTTCTTGTGAATGGATCTCCGGCAGGCTTTTTTGGAAGTTCTTGTGGGTTGAGACAAGGTGATCCTTTGTCCCCTCTTCTTTTCCTCTTGATTATGGAAGTTTTATCTTGGATCCTAAAGAAAACTGAGGATAGTGGTCTGCTTTGCGGTTTTCATGTGGGACCAGTTAACTCTATCGGGGTTCGCATTTCACATTTGCTATTTGCAGATGATACTATTTTGTTCTGTGATGCTTCTAGAGATTAGTTGTTGGCTAGAAGGTACATGTAGGGAACAGTGAGATTGTCCCGGTGGGGGAGGTTGGTAATATAGATGCTTTGGCTAACATTCTTCGTTGTAGGGTGGGTAGCTTGCCCATGAAATATTTGGGCATGCCTTTAGGCACCCTGTAGAAGACTGCATCCATTTGGAACCTTATTTTGGAGAAGATGGAGAAGAAGCTTTCTGGTTGGAAGCGTCTATATTTGTCTAAGGGTGGTAGACTTACTCTCTTGAAGAGTACCCTCTCTAGTCTTCCCGCATACTACCTATCCTTATTTACCATCCCTGTAGCTGTGGCTGACAGTCTGGAGCGTATTCAGAAGAATTTTTTGTGGGGGTCTTTGGAGGAGTGTTTTAAACATTCTTTGGTTGCTTGGGAGAAGGTGTGTTCACCTCTAGAGATGGGTGGTTTGGGGGTTGGGAAGTTAGTTCACTTCAACCAAGCTCTATTAGGAAAATGGTTATGGAGGTTTGGACAAAAAGGATCTCTTCTTTGGTGGAGGGTTATTGCCACCAAATATGGAGAGGGTCAAGGGGGGTGGACTACTAAAGAATGTAGAAGGGCCTACGGGTGTGGCCTTTGGCGTGGTATTTATGACGGTTGGGAGAGGTTTTCCAAACACTTGGCTTTTGTGGTGGGTGATGGCTCCCGCATTCTTTTTTGGCATGATAGGTGGGTTGGGGATGCCTCACTTAAATTGCTCTATCCTCAGTTATATGCGTGTTCCAGTGACAAGGATGCCTGCATTTTTGAGTTGTTGGGTCATCAGGAGGATGGGGGTAGTAGTTTTTGGAACTTGAGATTTTATAGGAGTTTTCATGAGAGGGAATTAGAGGCTACCGTCTCTTTCCTAGAATTCATTCAGTCTCGGATTCCAAGAGGTATTGGGTGCGATAGACTCCATTGGTGTCTTAATGGGAATGGTAAGTTCGATATTCGGTCTTTGTATTATAAGATCAGGGGTGCATCTCTTTCTTGCTTCCCATGGAAGGGGATTTGGAAAGTCAAGGTTCCTAAGAGGGTGGCTTTCTTCTTGTGGGCTGCAGCCCATGGTCGAATTCTTACCTTGGATAATTTGATGCTCCGGGGCCTCCCTTTGGCGAATAGGTGTTGTATGTGCTACTGTTCTGCGGAATCTGTGGACCATCTTCTCATTCACTGTCCTGTAGCTTATTCTTTGTGGGTGCAAATGTTACAAGTTTTTGGGATTCAATGGGTCATGCCAGGTTCAGTGGAAAGTTTGGTGTCTTGTTGGAGTAATTGGTTGGGGAAATTTTCTTTGGTTATATGGAATATGGTTCTTGGCTGTTTGATGTGGGTTGTATGGTTGGAAAGAAACCGGCGCTCTTTTGAGGCTTTGGAGAGAACGCTTGATCAGTTACAAGCTCTCAGCCAAAATACTCTCTTTGAATGGGCTAGGTGCTGGGGTTCTTCAAACTGTTCTTCTACTTTGGAGTTTATTTCTTCCCTTAGAAGTGCCTCTTAAGTTGCTCTTCTTATTCTTTATTCTGTTGTTTTCGTTTGCTGATTTTTGTGTTCACCATCATGAACACCTTGTATTGGCTGTTTTCGTTTTTTTTTTTTTATGATTAATATAAGTCTTATTACTTATAAAAAAAAAAGACTTCATCTTTTGTTGAATTGTCTCTCTAACCAAAATGTATCTACACTATCCTGGGTCTTGAATAATAATCCTCCTAACTGATGCCTCCATACTTCTGTTTCCTTATTAACTTAATGATCAATCAAACCAATCAGGTTTGTGGAACACTCTCTCTTTTCATAAGAAGTAGGGCCATTTATCTGTCCAATCCCTGTTGGTATTGGGCTGTAAGGGAATTGCTACTACCTACTAGCACCTCAGGCCTACTAATGGGACAAGTGGAGAGTCTTCCAGCAAGTCTCCTTAGATTTGACAAGTGGAAACACTTGGAAACCTCATCTCTCATATTCATTCACTGTGATAAAGAGCTTATTTTTGAAATTGGGTTAGAGACATGAATTAGGTTTTGACTATTGGTTAATCTAGTCGCTAACTACTGGATGAGTTTTCGGAAAAAAAAAACCATTATTTTTTAGTTGGAGTAGTAAGCAAAAATGCATGAAGAAAAAAATGATATTGAAAAAAATAGCACAAAGTTTTATTACTTAAGCAGAAGAAAACAATGTTGTTTTATTTTTTATTTTTGTTGTATATATAGTTATATATAAGATAGGTTGTAATATTATATACCAAAAGGTACCTATTGAAAGGTCATAATCCTTCAAATTGGATATACCAAAATGTGTCTTTTAAAAGTTCATAACTCTTCATATTGGATATACCAAAATGTGTCTATTGATTGAAAATGTGCCTATTGAATGAAAAAGTGCCTATTAACCGAAAATGTGTTTGTTGACCGAAAATGTGCCTATTGAATGAACAAGTCCCTATTGAAAAATGAAAAGGCACAACTGTTCGGTGTTTTTAAATATATATGTGGCATAAATTTATATAGCCACGTGGTGCAATAAGGAGTGGCAAAAAAAAGTCAAACGTTTCACTTTTATATTATATATAGATAGATGGGTTCTGCCAGGATTTTCTACCTATGCATTTCAACTTCCTCCACTGTTGTTGCTTTTCATTTTTTTGATCATTGGTTGAGTTTGCTTTTTGTGATGTTACTGTGCTGTCCCTCGCCTTTCAGCACCGCTGCGTAAGAAATGTTTTTGGAGGAAGGAATTATCATCGTTTGTATTTAGGGACTTATAAAAAGTTTTAACTTAATATCCATGGCTTCTGGCTGGTGTAACCAAATCACTATATCCTATCTATCTCCACCACATCTAATATGTTTCCACATGCCTACCCCATGAGTTGCTTACTTTTCTGAGCATCATCCTCAACATGAATTCCCATGCCGCTGTAACCATTGCCCTAATAGGGCTTTGAAAAACCAAAAGATTTTCCATTACTTATCAACAAAAAAAAAAAAGAAAAAAAGAAAAAATTTCTGACACCCAATCCCCATATTTAATAGGGGCACAAACCATATTCTAATTTACATAGGTGATATTTAAATTTATTGCCAACACCTCCTCACAGAGAATCCTGTTGTACTAATTTCTTGAAGTCTATTTGCTATATCAACAGGTGGAGGAAAACAAGAGAATTTTTTTTAAGCTATAGCTAATATGCTCTTAATTAAAGTTTCGTACTTCCTCCTTAAAAAAAAAAAAAATAAAGATTCAACCTCCTGTGATTCTTACAGCTTGTCGATCTTCTATCCAAAAGAGAGAGAAGTACTGCCAGTCTTTATCTTATATATGTGAAAACTCAAAATGTTTTTTAATGCACTATTTTACTATAGCCCCGATAAATGTTTGGTTTTGTTTCTGGATGTCAGAATCGGTTGACTTGTGCTACTTATGTTCCATCTCTAGTACTAGATATTATCTTATTACAGCCTAATATTGGTGTAATTTCTGGGATTTGAATATTTCTTCTTACTTGATTTTGATGATTTGCCTTTCTAGGGTTGGCTTCAACTCGGTGTATCATTTAACTGATCTGCCTTCGTTTGTGAGTGGCAAGTATGTGGTATTATTTGATCCTCAGGGTTTTTACCTTCCTAAGGTTTCTGCAGCCAATCCCGGAAAGCGAATTGACTATGTTAGTTCTTCAGCCATATCACTGTATAAAGACCAATTCTTTCCATATTGTGCTTTTGGTTGTGACATGAAAATGCCTTTTGCTGGAACTTTATTCCGTTTCCCTTTGAGGAATGTAGATCAAGCAGTCAGAAGTAAGCTCTCGAGGCAAGCATACTCAGAAGATGATATCTCTTCCATGTTTGTTCAGCTGTATGAGGAAGGAGTGTTCACACTACTCTTTCTCAAAAGTGTTATGTGCATTGAAATGTATGTGTGGGATGTTGGAGAACCTGAGCCAAGGATGCTTTATGTGTGCTCAGTGAGTTCTGCAAACAATGATACTGTTTGGCATCGGCAGGCATTACTGAGGTTATCAAAGTCAGTTAATTCTACCAATGGCGAGATGGATGCCTTTTCATTGGACTTCTTGAGTGAAGCTACGATTGGAACCCAATGTGAGAAGAGGATGGATAGTTTTTATGTAGTGCAAACAATGGCTTCAGCATCTAGTAGAATTGGTTCTTTTTCTTCTACGGCATCGAAAGAATATGATATTCACTTGCTGCCATGGGCATCAGTTGCAGTATGCACATCAGATGATTCATTGAATGTAATTCTCAATATTCAGTCTTCTTATTGCAGACATCTCTCTCTCTCTCTCTCTCTCTCTCTCTCTCACACACACACACACACACTAAGTGACATATAGAATGTCTCAATTTGGTGCAATTTTGGCTAGTTGTTTGGGTACAAGTTTGAGCTTTTTTCAAATACAAAGCTATATATTTTAGGCTTAGTTGCCATGTTATATGCATCTGTCCTATATGAATGTGAACCTTTTGGAAATCTTTCAATTCTATATCTTGTACACTCTTACCATCCTACAGGATTTTGGAACTTTTCAACTGTTTATCTTGTGTTGCAATCTAATTGCTGTTTTTTAGGATCCTTTCAACTGTATATCTTGTGCATTGTTTCAATCTAATTGACTTTAGATTGATTGTACAAGCTGTGTATAATGCCTCTTATCTTATATATCATATCTTTCTACCCCTGGTTTTTACTTTGGTTGTTTCAATTGCCTTAATGGTTTGCCATTTGGCTTATGGTTTAGCAAGAAAGAGCATTTGATGAACCTGTCCTGTGAAACTTTAGAGGATGTTTTCTTTCATTCGTTTATGAAGACTATGATGTTGTGCAATGAAAAGAAGAATGAGAAACCAAATGATGTCTCCTCCCCTCGTAAGTAATGGATTCAATACAGCAAGGGAAACTCTGTTTAAGCCCTCTCACCTTCCCCCGTCTCAACTGCCCCCCCCCCCCGGGCGGGTCCAACTCCTGCCTCAAAAAAAAAAAAAAAAAGGAAAAATGGGAAATATATCATGGATGTATTTATTTCAACGTGATACAAAAGTGAGATGTCTAAAACAATTCAACAGGAAATGCGTGTACTAGTTAGGTATGCTTTAAAATTTTATTATTCGTGCTAGTTTTGCATGGTAGTGTAATTGAGCCTTTGCCTTTTATGACATCCATTTTGAAGAGCCTGATGCTTTTGGATAAGAGTTGATCCTCATGATTAATTCTCATTGAGAGTGGTCATTTTCTTCCTTTCTTTTCTTTTCCTTTTCTCCTATGAGATTGGCCAAAGGTACTTTGGGAAAGCCTTTAGAGAAAGATGGCAACAGTATGTCTCCCCTTTACTGTTATTAAACATCTTGGCTGAAGTTTAATAAAAGCTTGCTCGGTTGGGTGTGCTAGTGCCAGGTCTTCTTGTTCCACTTGCTGGCTGATTCACTAGTCCGCCATATAAGCTGGAGAGGATGAGGTGGGCTGGTTTTTGGATTGTGTTAAACCTGTTGAGTTAAGCTTGAAATATTAGTTCTATGAATTACCTGTGTCATAGGGAAGAAGAAAACTAGTATTGCATGATTACTTATATAATAAAAAAATCTACTTAGAATCTCCAAATATCGGCTCAAAAAGTGGCAATCCCCTTGCCTGTGCTAATATAACACCATTTTTCAAGCAAAGGCATGAGAACTCAATTTTTTTTCTTACAATTGCCTGGTGCACACTCCACTAGCCTGAAATATCTCTTTTGTCTACACGTATTTGTTTCTAAGTCAATTTTTATATTTATTTACAACAATTATATTGCTTTTCAATTTTCCCGACTATTTATTTACATTTGCTTGGTGCATGCTCAACTTAGGCTGTTAGTTCAGGTTTCCTGAGTTAAGTATGTTCTTGTGGAGCTTATTTCTAAGAGTTTAGTTTAGAAGGTTGGTTTTTTCTGTCTTAACACTCCACTAACCTGAAATATCTTTTTTGTCTACAAGTATTTGTTTCTAATTCAATTTTTATATCTATTTACAACAATTATATTGCTTTTCAATTTTTCCGACTATTTATTTACATTTTTTGGTGCATGCTCAACTTAGGCTGTTAGTTCAGGTTTCCTGAGTTAAGTATGTTCTTGTGGAGCTTATTTCTAAGAGTTTAGTTTAGAAGGTTGGTTTTTTCTATCTTAATATTCTTGTTATTTTATGTGCATGTTTGTGGGGCTAATCGGCCAATTACTATTGAAAAAACCCACAACTTACTGCTTTTAGTTAGTTATTGACTTGTTTTGGATCTCTTTTTTCTTTTCTTCCTCTCCCTTTTCTTCTTCTTTTTTAACCTATATTCAAAGAAATTCTCATATAATTACTATGATTTTTAACAGAATAACGTTCTAAAGCGTGGCCAGGCATTCTGTTTCCTTCCGCTACCTGTAAGAACTGGATTGACTGTCCAAGTTAATGGGTACTTTGAGGTCTCATCTAACCGTCGTGGCATTTGGTATGGGGCTGACATGGACAGAAGTGGGAAAATCCGTTCTATGTGGAATAGGCTTCTTTTAGAAGATGTTGTGGCCCCCACTTTCACACAATTGCTGCTTGGTGTGCGAGGGTTGCTAGGTCCAACAAATTTGTACTATTCTTTATGGCCCAATGGTTCTTTTGAAGAGCCATGGAATGTCTTGGTCAAGCAGATATACAGAAACATTCGTAATGCTCCTGTTTTGTATTCTGAACTTGAAGGTGGAAAGTGGGTTTCACCGGATGAAGCTTTTCTATATGATGAGGAATTTAGTAAAAGTAAGGAACTCAGTGAGGCCCTGGTGCAGCTAGGAATGCCTATTGTTCATTTACCCAATATTTTATTTAATATGCTTCTCAAAGATGCTTCTGATTTTAAGCAGAAAGTGATCACTCCTGATGTGGTACGCCATTTTCTTAGGGGATGCAAAACTCTTGTTTCTTTAGGCAAACCTTACAAGCTTGTACTCTTGGAATATTGTCTTGAAGACATAGTAGATGATGAAGTTGTTACATATGCATATAATCTACCATTACTTCCTTTGGCAAATGGTGATTTTGGATTATTGTTAGAAGCTTCAAAAGGAATTTCCTATTTTGTTTGCAGTGAGTTAGAGTACATGTTACTTCAGCAAATTTCTGATAGAGTAATTGATCAGAATATTCCTCTCAATATACTGAATAGACTTTCTGGTGTTGCACAGTCATCAAGGTCAAATCTTGTTTTTTTCAATGTTAATTATTTCCTTCAGTTATTCCCTAAGTTTGTACCTGCTGACTGGAAATATAAAAGTAAAGTGTTATGGGACCCAGATTCTTGTTGTAATCATCCAACTTCATCATGGTTTGTGTTATTTTGGCAATATCTTCAGAATCAGTGTGAGAACTTATTGTTGTTTGGTGATTGGCCTATCTTGCCATCCACATCTGGGCACCTGTACAGAATTTCTAGACAATCGAAACTGATCAATGCAGTAAAACTTTCCATTGAGATGCAAGACATACTTGTTATGATTGGATGTAAGATACTAAGCCGGAATTATGGAGTTGAACACCCGGATTTATGTCACTATGTATGTGATGGTGATGCTGCAGGTGTTTTGGAATCCATATTTGATATTGTCTCTTCAGAGGTTGGCAACATAGTGCAAACTATTCATATTCTGGGAGTAAAAGAGAGGGATGAGCTTCGTGGATTTCTTCTTGATCCAAAATGGTATGTTGGAGAATGCATGGATGATTCCAACATAAAAAATTGCAAGAAGCTTCCTATTTATAGAGTCTATGGTAGAGGATCTGCTCAAGATTTCCAATTTTCTGATCTAGAAAATCCTCAAAAATATTTACCACCATTAGATGTCCCTGAATACTTTTTGGGAGGTGAGTTCATTGTTGGCTCTTCAACTGGTGAAGAAGAGATTCTGTTGAGGTATTATGGAGTTGAGAGAATGGGGAAGGCGTATTTCTATAGACAACAGGTGTTCAATAGAGTCAGGGAGTTGAAACCTGACATTCGTGACAGCATCATGCTCTCTGTTTTGCAAAACCTACCACAGTTGTGTGTTGAGGACTCATCTCTCAGGGAATGCTTGAGAAGTTTGGAATTTGTCCCAACCTGTAGAGGTGCTCTAAGGTGTCCTGATGTGCTGTATGATCCTCGTAATGACGAATTATATGCATTACTTGAAGACTCTGATAGTTTCCCTTATGGCCCTTTCCAAGAATCTGGCATTTTGGACATGCTACTAGGTTTGGGCCTTAGAACATCTGTATCTCCCGAGACAGTTATACAAAGTGCTCGACAGGTAGAACGATTAATGCATGAAGATCAGCAAAAGGCATATTCAAGAGGCAAAGTACTCCTCTCCTACTTAGAAGCTAATGCTATGAAGTGGCTACCCAGTCCAGCAAATGATGATCAGGGAACAGTGAACAGAATGTTCTCACGAGCTGCAACTGCATTCAGACCTCGCAACTTTAAATCTGACCTTGAAAAGTTCTGGAGTGATCTGCGGATGATCTGCTGGTGCCCAGTTTTAGTTTTTGCGCCTTTTCAAGCATTGCCATGGCCTGTTGTGTCAGCCATGGTTGCTCCCCCCAAGCTTGTAAGATTGCAAACAGACTTGTGGATTGTTTCTGCTAGCATGCGAATACTGGATGGAGAATGCTCTTCCACAGCACTATCGTATAGCCTTGGATGGTCTTCTCCACCAGGTGGAAGTGTGATTGCTGCACAACTACTTGAGCTTGGAAAAAATAATGAGTTGGTGAAAGATCAGGTTCTTAGGCAGGAATTAGCCATGGCAATGCCGAGAATATACTCAATATTGACAAGCTTGATTGGCTCAGATGAGATGGACATTGTAAAGGCTGTTCTTGAAGGTTGTCGTTGGATATGGGTGGGAGATGGATTTGCAACAATGAATGAGGTAGTCCTGGATGGCCCACTTCATTTGGCTCCATATGTACGTGTTATTCCTGTTGATTTAGCAGTTTTCAAGAATTTATTTTTAGAACTTGGCATTCGAGAACTGTTGAAGCCCAGTGATTATGCTAATATTCTGTTTAGAATGGCAGTGAAAAAGGGTTCCACTCCTCTTGATCCACCAGAAATCAGAGCAGCCATACTGATTGTGCAGCATCTATCCGAAGCTCATTTCCGCGACCAGCAAGTTAAGGTCTATTTACCTGATGTTTCAGGCAGACTATTTCCTGCCAGTAACTTGGTTTATAATGATGCCCCCTGGTTGCTTTGCTCAGAAGATCCTGATAGCTCATTTCACGGTGTGTCAAATTTGACATTAAATGCAAAGAGAACAGTTCAAAAATTTGTTCATGGGAACATATCCAATGATGTTGCTGAGAAACTTGGTGTCTGCTCGCTTCGTAGAACCTTGCTAGCTGAAAGTGCTGATTCAATGAATCTGAGTTTGTCTGGAGCTGCAGAAGCTTTTGGACAGCATGAAGCTTTGACGACTAGGCTTAAACATATACTTGAAATGTATGCAGATGGACCTGGGATTCTATTTGAGCTGTTGCAAAATGCAGAGGATGCAGCGGCTTCTGAGGTGATCTTTCTCTTGGATAAAACTCAATATGGGACTTCTTCTGTTCTCTCTCCTGAAATGGCAGATTGGCAAGGCCCTGCATTGTACTGTTTTAATGACTCTGTTTTCAGTCCGCAAGATCTTTATGCAATCTCACGCATTGGTCAGGAAAGTAAACTAGAGAATCCTTTTGCAATTGGAAGATTTGGGCTAGGTTTTAATTGTGTCTATCATTTTACAGATATCCCCACATTTGTTTCTGGGGAAAACATCGTTATGTTTGATCCTCATGCTCATAATTTACCTGGGATCTCCCCATCCCACCCTGGCCTACGAATTAGATTTGTGGGTAGAAGAGTTTTGGAACAATTTCCTGATCAATTTTCTCCATACTTGCACTTTGGTTGTGATTTACAGCATCCATTTCCTGGTACGTTATTCCGTTTCCCACTTAGGACTGAGAGTGTTGCTTCCCGAAGCCAAATAAAGAAAGAAGCATATGCTGCTGAAGATGTCATCTCTCTTTTTACTTCTTTTTCTGAGGTTGTGTCTGATGCTCTGCTTTTTCTGCGTTTTGTGAAAACTATCTCTGTTTTTGTGAAGGAGGGACCTGGACATGAAATGCAGCTTATACATCGTGTGGACAAACGCTGCATTAGTGATCCTGAAATCCAATCCAATGCACTACAGGACATGTTCAGCTTTATTAATGGAAAACAGCATAGTGGGATGGATAAAGATCTGTTCCTGAAGAAATTGAGCAATTCCATGGATGGAAATTTGCCATATAAATGGCAAAAGATTGTTACTACGGAGCACAGTTCATCTGGCGATGTATCGCATTGTTGGATGACCGCTGAATGTATAGGTGGTGGGCGAGCTAAAAGCCCTTCTGTAGCATCTAATGATAGGTTCCATAATTTTATCCCTTGGGCATGTGTTGCTGCATATTTACATTCTGTCAAGGTTGATAAGAAATTGAATGTCCCAAAGACAGAGGATTCTTTTACTCCTGATTTGTTTCAGCTTCCTACAGCTTCCACTCAAAATAGGAAGGATTTTGAAGGCCGTGCCTTCAGTTTTTTACCACTGCCAATTAGCACTGGTCTTCCAGCACATATTAACGCTTATTTTGAATTGTCTTCAAATCGTAGGGACATCTGGTTTGGTAATGACATGGCAGGTGGTGGAAAAAAACGGTCAGACTGGAATATTTACATCCTTGAAGATGTTGTTGCCCCTGCTTATGGTCATCTGCTTGAGAAAGTTGCGCTGGAGATTGGCCCTTGTGATTTGTTCTTTTCATTATGGCCAACAACAGGATTAGAACCTTGGGCATCAGTTGTACGGAAACTCTACAATTTTGTTGCTGATTTTGGTGTTCGTGTATTATTTACCAAAGCTAATGGGGGGAAGTGGATTTCAACCAGGCAAGCTATCTTTCCTGATTTTACTTTCCACAAGGTACATGATCTTGCTCAAGCATTGTCAGATGCTGGTCTACCTCTTGTAATTGTTTCTCAGCCACTGGCAGAGAGATTTATGGAATTTTGCCCTACATTGCATTTCCTTACACCACAGTTCTTAAGGACTTTGTTGATTCGGAGAAAACGTGGATTTATGGACCGGAATGCAATGATTTTGACCCTTGAATATTGCTTGCTTGACTTAAAAGTACCTATTCAGTTTGATAGCCTGTGTGGTTTACCATTGTTACCTCTTGCTGATGGTTCATTTACAACATTTGACAAGAAAGGTTTTGGTGGAAGAATCTATATTGCACAGGGGGACGAGTATGGTCTTCTCAAGGATTCAGTTCCAAATCAACTAGTAGATGGCAGAATCCCAGAATTAGTTCATGGGAAGCTATGTGACATAGCCTTTGGTGAAGACTCAAATATTTCCTTTCTATCATGCCATCTGCTGGAGAAACTCTTTTTGAAATTACTTCCAGCAGAGTGGCAGCATGCAAAACAGGTCACTTGGACCCCCGGGCATCAGGGCCATCCAAGTTTAGACTGGATAAAACTTCTGTGGGGTTATCTGAAGTCATCGAGTGATAACCTCTCTGTGTTTTCTAAGTGGCCTATTCTGCCTGCTGGGAGTAATTTTCTCTTGCAACTAGTTGAAAATTCAAATGTGATTAAAGATACTGGGTGGAGTGAGAACATGTCCTCTCTGTTGCTGAAAGTAGGATGTCTATTCTTGAGGCGTGACCTGCCAATAGATCATCCACAGTTGGAAAGGTTTGTGCAGCCACCAACGGCAACTGGGATATTAAATGCATTTCTGGCAATTGCTGGTAAGCCAGAGAACATTGAGGGGCTTTTTGATGATGCATCAGAAGGGGAGCTGCATGAACTTCGGAGTTTTATTCTTCAGTCCAAATGGTTCTGTGAAGAGCAAATGGAAAACATACATATTGAAATCATCAAATGCCTACCTATGTTTGAGTCGTATAGAAGTAGAAAGCTAGTAAGTTTGAGTAAACCTATCAAATGCCTTAAACCCAGTGGTGTACGTGAGGTTCTTTTGAATGATGAATTTGTACGCACAGAATCAGAAAGGGAAAGAATCATTTTAAGAAGGTATTTGGAGATTAAAGAACCCTCTATGGTGGAACTCTACAAAGATTATGTGCTCAACCACATGTCTGAGTTTGTTTCACAGCAGGAAGCATTTACAGCCATTTTACATGATGTGAAACTTTTGATTGAAGATGATATTACTATCATACCTGTGCTTTCTGCAACACCTTTTGTTTTGGCAGCAAATGGATCTTGGAAACAACCATCCAGGTATTATATTTTATGAAATTCTTGATTCTAGATTATTAAATTTTTGTATCTATGTAGGTGGTAGTGCTTAGTTGAACCTTTGTTTGGCTTCTATTTTTCTTCCTATTCCATTCAGAAGTCAGAACATTACAACCAAGTGGGTTCCTACATCATATAGTAATAAACTAATAATGTTCAATATGTGTTACTTTTTTAAGGAACCAACCTGGTTTTTTGTGCAGTAACCAATATTCTTTGCCAGCGAGTTAGCATATTTATGTATGTGTTCATGTGAATGTTTTTAATAAATGAAATGTTCAATAAATTTTTAACATTTGTCAGTTGAATACTTTTGAATTGAATCATACTATGAAAATAAAATAATTCTGGATTGACATTTATGTTTTTTATATTAGGTTAGGAGTAGTTCTTGCTTTTGTGGGTTCATCACTGGGTTGTCCTATTTTGAGAAGAAAATGAAAGAAATATTCTATTAATGTCCTCCCCAATCCTCTCCCCCCTCCCCTCCAAAAAAAAGAAATTAAACCCTGCTATAATTTCTCTAATCAATTTTGCCGTACTCACTATTATGTTAAAAAGAGACATGAAATAATCCACTCACCTTTTAGAGGGGTATATCTTCTTCCCTCTTGCCAATCATTTCTCCATTCTTTAAATTATGCCAACAGTTAAAGCTAAATGTTATAGGTAGGGAGGGAGCTCATGTTACGGCCTAGAACTCTAGCTAATGCTTTCACTTCTAGAACTGCCCCCACTAGCATGATTTCACTCTTACTGAGGTTTACCCTTGATCTTGTAATAACCTTTTCTTTGTTTATTTAATAATTTTTTTGATACCTGATCCTGTAACAACCTCTACATATAATAAAACACATCGCAGGCTTTGACATGCTTCAGTCATCTCATGTCAGATTAATACTCCTTTGATCCTTTGATTATTTCCCTACATGAAGGACTTCTAGTGGAAGGTTGAGTAACTCGTGTTCATTAAGTTGAATGCTTTGGCTTGTGACAAAGTTTACCACTTCCATCTTTCTCTTAGAAATTGCAACCTATTGAAATTAGGGGTGTTAGTGCCCGTTTGGTTCAGCGTTTTTGGGGAAAAAAATACCTTTGCGATTTCAAAACGTGATTTTTTTTTTTGGGTATTTGGTAAGATTTCCAAATTGCGCCTTTTCAAATCGCAAACAACTGAAAAGTGCTTTTTGGTATTGGACCATCTGAGGTGGAATTCCAAAACGCACGGTTGCATTCCATGTCACTGTTGATTATTTTGCACATTGTCCCTGTATTACCCTTAGCTTTTTTTTGAATCCCTAATTTTACCCAAGTCTCTAACAACAAAAATTCAGTTAGTAAAAGAGACTCATTGGGCGGAGTGGGGGAGTTGAAAGTTGTGATGCCCAACTTTGATTGATTGTGTGATGTGTGTGGGTGTGTGATGAGTCTCATATCGGGTATTTACTGAGTAGATCTGGGTTTTATTAACAACTACAAGGTGCGTCAATTGTGACTAGTCCTTTTGAGGTATAGTGCAGATGTGGCTAGCGCTTTTCCTTGGGTCGTTACTTATGGTATTAGAGCCGGCCCGGTAACCCCGTGTGGGCTCGGATACACTACCCATCAAAGTGGGCCCTAATGAGGACGTTAGGGATTTAAGTGGGGGAGATTGTTATGCCCCAATTTGATTGATTGTGTGATGTGTGTGTGGGTGTGTGATGAGTCTCACTTCGGGTATTTACTGAGTAAATCTGGGCTTTATCAACAACTACAAGGTGACTCAATTGTGACTAGTCCGTTTGAGGTATAGCGCAGATGTGGCTAGCGCATTTTCTTGGGCCGTTACAAAAGTGGCGGCATAGTAGAGGAAATCGTTGGAGATGGAAGGTCGGATTGGAGTTGTAAAGGCTGAGACTTGATTTGTGGGTTTGGTTGAGGATGTCATGGTGGTTTTATGTGTGAGATTGAAAGATAAGGCCTGTAACTATGGCATGATGGAGCTTATGAGGGTGGAGTATTACTTTTGTGTTGGTGGCTTGGTGCTGCAATGCTGCTCTTCATTTGGGGAGAGAGAGAGAGAGCAAGAGAAAGACCTGTGTGGCTGTGTCTGTGTGTGGAGGAGGAAAGTGAAGAAGAGGAAAATAAGAAGATGAGGATGAAGTGAAAGAGTGGATCTGTGGATGAGAAAAATAGAGAAGGAAAAAGAAAAATGATTAAAAAAAAAAAAGGTTTTGAGATTGTGGATGAGAAAAAGAGAGAAGGAAAAAGGAAAAAAAGAAAAGAAAAAAAGAGGTTTTGGGTTTGGGAGTTAAGCAACGTGAAAGACATGCATTCAGCAAAAAAACAAATATGGGCACATCAAATTTAAAACATGAAATTTAATTACAAATTTAAAAGGAAAAAAGAATATAGCTACAAACTATTTCACAACTTATTTGTTACAATTGTGATGTGGCATAGTGGGAGTGGTAGAGAAAAAATTGTGGGTCCATGAGTAAGTGGTAGACAACCACCCACAGTTTGCCACATCAGAGTTGTGAAAAAAAATTGTGAAATAATTTGTGGTCCTAGAAGAACCACTCAATTTAAAAGATAAGTATTAATAAAATTCTATTTTAAAGAGATTCATTCTACCAATATTATTGGTTTTTAACTTTTAAGATAATAAATTTTTTTTTTCATTATGAAAAATGCAAATCCACTTGCTATTTTACAAAATCTTTTATTAAGAGAGTCATTTTTTATTATCATGAAGTCATTAATTATTATTATTATTATCAATAATAATAAGAAGATAAAATCACATGAATGAATTCTTACAAAAAAAGAAAGAAAGAAAAGAAAAGAAAAGAAAAGAACACAGTATAAAGAATTCCTTATATTTATGTATAGTCATTTTTGGTAATTTTTACCTCAAACCACAATTTTGATAAGTGCTACTTAACACTCAACTTTTTCAAAAAGCAATTTCTGATAGCTTTTACCAAACGCTCTGCTTTTAAAAAAAACAAAATTTCATATTGCACTTTTTAAAACCACAATTTTTTCAAAATGCTTAACCAAACACACCCTTAATTGGTTGGTGCACCAGTTTTGGGGGAGTTTTTTTCCCATCACTTTTACCTAGTCTGTTTTCCAAAATGCCAAACCACTACTGTGCTGCGGAGGTCTCATAGTTGAGTTTCATGTGGCAGCTTACGTTGGTACAGTGGGTTGGTGGCCATGGAAGTAAGAGAAGTAAAAATGGGACTGCATATAAAACACGTTAAAGAGTCGGTGACTGCCTGTCATAGGTCAAATTGAGGAATTTGTCTACATGTGGATGTGGTGGGTTAAGGTTTAGGAGGATTTGTGGAAATATAATTTAGAGTTGCTGAAGAAAAGAGTTATGGGTTGCGTGACTGATCAAGTAAAAAGTTATGGGGTTGTGTTAGGAACTAAAAGTTGGTTTGATGAGTTATTTGATGGCTATTTGGAAGAAAAAAAAAGTGATTTTTATGGTGTTTAGGTGCTTTATGAACAGTACCATGAGAGGGAGAAGAAGAAAAGAGATTGAAGAGAGAGAAAAAAAATCACACAAAGGCCAGCATGTCTCAATGTTCAAAGTACTCAATAATTTTATTAATTAACTTTCATCTACTTTGAATACATCGGGCACAAATATATATAAAGATTCTTTCTTGTAGACTAATACTTTGACCAGTAAACTAAAACCTAATAAAATGATAACTTGGACCCAAAGAAAATAAACCTAAGATACTGAGGATCTCCTAGAAGATACTAGGCTCAACTAAATTACCAACCCTAATTTTGGGTCAACTCTACTCTGCTCCCCTCTCTCCTCCTCAATCCAAACAGACCCTCAATTAGCAAGAATTGCGAGAATTACAGATATGCCCCTGAGTATAAAATTGACCATAAGTAATAAAATAAAGCCCAAATAAAAAACTGTTTTAGCCCTAAGTGACTCATACTTAGACCTTTAAAACCACACGACTTTATACTCCACAAGAGCAAAATTTTTACACCAATTAGACTTTATACATGGACCCTATAAAATAGTTCTTGAATAGGCGAATTTACAAAGTACGACAAAACTTAGGCACAGAACCTTAGGTGCTGTTCCTTAGGTTACTCTTTTAAGATTCAGTCATGTGGCTACTTAACTAAAAAATACACTTCCATCTCATGAGAAAAAATCCACATGGCTAAATCTTAAAAATGGAACGTAAGGAACAATACCTAAGTACTGTACCTAAGTCTTGCCCTACAAAATAATAGCAAATTAATCTTCCATGGGTGCAGATGTAGTAGTTGCAGATGTTAAATAAGACGAGAGGGTGAACCTTGGTGGACAAACTTGCTAAGGACGGTGCAAATTGCAATATGGTGTGCTTGCTCCCTGTCATTCTTTGAGCTCGAGATTGGTCTAGATTGTTAGGGTAGAGAGAGGTCAAAGGAGAGTCAATCTTAGGGAGGGGGAGGGGGATGGTTGGTCTGTTTTTGTTGGGTTTCCAACACTCTTTCTCTCTGAATTGACAGTGTTGTTTTGGAAAATTACCACCTCACTGCATAGCTATACTTGTTGGAAACCACCAGATTAGAGGTTTTTGTTTTGGTTTTCTCGGTTGGTGAAACAGTCCTAGTTGAAGTCACTCCTAGGCATCATGGTGGGTCCTTTTACCTTTTGACATTTCTTAGCTCCTTCAAGAGGTTTGGTTGTGCCCTATTGTCATTTAGGTCATAGATACAAGTATAACTTCAATCCAAGTTGTTCTCCACATTTCAGAAGAGGCAAGGAACTGAAAGTACACCTTTATGTAGTCTACTATCTCTTTGTTTGTCCCACATTACTAAGGGTTCGTTTGGTTTGAGTGGTGGAAAAGTGGGAGTATAGAAAATGGTAGGAGGATGGAAAAGTGGGAGGATAGAAAAGATTTTAATTTCCCTTCTTTTTGTTTAGTTAGGAGTGAAAAAGTGAAAAGATGGAAAAAGTGAGTTTGCATAAATTTACTCATATATCCTGTTAAAAAATGATGCCCAATTAAAACAAAAAAGTGACAAACAACCCAAAAAAAAAAGCAATCACCCAATTATGTCCTCATTAAATAAAACAAAAAAGTAACACATTTATTTAGTAAAAAAATTGTGTATGTGCAAATGGATGAAGGACAAAAAAAAAAAAAAGGTAAACAAAGTAACTGGACGAAACGAAGAAGAAGAAAAAAAGTAATTTTCGTCTGTTAAACAGCCTCATTTTCTTCCTTCAATTTTCTTTCCATTTTGGGGAGAAAACTTTTTGGTGGGCCTAGAGAGAAAACACTCGGGTCTCACCATTTATTTTCCTTCCTCACCCAACCAAACATACTCCAAAAAAGTTTTCTTTCCTATTTTCTCTCCAAAGTTTTCCATCTACCCTATTTTACTTTCAAACAAACACACACTCTAACCAATTCTAGAGAAAGAAAATTTTATTTAATTTATTTTTGATTAATTTTAGAAGTCAATTTTGTTTTCATTAGTTAATTGGATATTATTTTGTCTCACTAGTCAATGGGGTTATTAGTATTTAATTTAATTTCTTAGTTTCAAAAATACATTTTTCATTCAATAATTGTTCTCATAAGTCAATTAGAATTAGGAATAAGATACAATAGTCTTTAAGGACAATATTGTACTCAAAAGTTACACAGTTTGCTTGATTAATAAAATTTTTGTGGAAATTTAAAATTTTCCCAGTGGTTTGGTGCTTATTCCAGCCAACCTTAGTGCTAATTCCTAGGTTGGTTTCCTCCTGCTTGGTGCTAATTCCAAGAAAGCTTAGGTGTTGATTCCTAGTTTATTTATTTATATTATTATTAAATCAAATTTTGGTGTTGCATCAGTTTTGGGTTTTGTCTGACTTCAAATTTTGGTATTAGAGCAAAAATTCAATTGTGTATTCAAGCAAAATTGTGGGCCAGAACCATATTCATAACCAAAAAAAAAAAAAAAAAATATATATATATATATATATAGACAACAACTCACAATCTAACAAGCTACCATCATCAAACCACATAATCCCATCCACCAAACAATCTGAGTCAAACCCCAAAACAACTTAGGGTCCATCAAATCCTATTCACCCTGTAACAAAAATTAGATCTTCGAAAAAAGAGAAGGGAAATCACTGTAGTTGGTCCCAACCTCCACAAATTTTGGACTTAGTGTTGATTGCTAATGAATGCTTAGATAGTCGCCTAAGGTTTGACATACTAGGGGTGTTATGTAAGCTAGATTTGAAGAAGGCTGATGATAATGTGCATTGGAATTTCTATATATATATATGCTTTGGAAGTGTGGTTTTGGTCCTAGATGGAGGCTGGTTTCTTTCACAGCCCAAAAGGGTTGAGACAGAAAGACCCTTTGTTCCCTCTTTTGTTCACCATCATTATGGAGGCGCTTATCCTGATGCTAGAGAGAGCTGGAAGAGGCAATTACGTTTCAAGATTTTCAGTCGGTGGCTACTAGTCAGTTAGTTATCTCACATCTTCTCTTTGCAGATGATACCTTGTCTTTTTGTGGGGCGGATCCAAAGCAAATTTGGCATTTGAAAGCAATCTTTATTCATATTATTTTTGGGTTGAAAATAAATTTGGGGAAATATGAACTGGTGCCGATTGGTGATGTGTTGAATGTAGAAGCTTTGTGATGCAGGAGCAAAACCAAAATTATTTTAGGATTTATATTTTCAGATTTTTGTATTTATCTTATAGGAAATTGGATAATTGTAGATATTTATTTGGATAGGGATTAGGGGGCCGTTTGGTAATGTTTTTCTAGTAACGTTATTTGTATTTTTTGAAAATATGTGTTGGTCAAAAAGTGTGTGGAAATACGTGTAATGTTGTTTAAACACTGAAAACTATTGCTCAAAACACCCTACCAAACAGCCTCTAGATTTGAGATTAGATAGGGATTAGTATTTGAATTTAGTTAGGATTAGTTTTGGTATATTGTTACCTTTCTCTTTATTTTCCGGTTCTAGCTCTATGTAAGAGACTAGTTTATTTTTATTTTGGGAATAGACGTGATTAGTGAAATTTAGATTGGATATTTTCCAATAGTTAGGTGCTGACTCCTAAGAGTTTAGCTTGGTGCTAATTCCAAGCGACCTAAGTGTTGATTCTTAGGTTTATCCTTTACTTTTCTATTGTCCTTTTATTATTATTTTTTTTCTATTAATTGTCTTGCATCACTTTGGTCTGAATTTCGAGATGCAAATTAGCTCAACTACCCATGACATAGCTGGGTCTCCCCATAGGCTCTATGTTCAAAGCAAAGGCAATATGGAATGGTGTGCTAGAGAAGATGGAGATGCGGTTGGCTGGTTGGAAGAGGATGTTTCTTTCTAAAGGGGGCTAACTTATGTTAATAAAAAGCACTTTGGGTAGTGGTGTACATGGGTGTGATTTGTGGAGAAGTATCAGAATGGGTTTGGAGGTTTTTAGCAAAACTATTCAGTTTGAAGTAGGGGTGGGGGATAGAGTGAAGTTTTGGACAGATCGGTGGTGTGGGGATTCACCACTCCAATTGACCTTTCCGGTTGTATTTGGGATTGCTTCCAATAAAGAAGCCTCTGTGGCCTCTTCTCATGAACGATTGGGGATAGAGGAACGGAGAAGCTGGGATATTCATTTCATTCGGAGACCAAATGATTGGGAGATGGGTGTTGTGGATAAATTTCTTCGTACTTTGGGTTCTAATTTACCTCCAATTGAGAATGGAGACCGTATGAGATGGAAGTTGACAAACAATGGGGATTTTGATATCTGCTCTTTTTACAATAAGTTACAAGGTCCCTTGCCAATTATTTTTCCTTGGAAAGGTATTTGGAGGGTTAAGGCTTCTCGGTGTGTTTCTTTCTTTGTTTGGATTGCAGTTTGGGATAAGATTCTTACAGGCGACAAATCTTTTTTTTTTGATAAGTAATAAGTTATATTGATATAAAAAGGAACACCCTAGTACACAGGGAGTGAACAAGGGATAAGAAATCAAATACAAAAGTTGCAAGAGTCTAGGAAATCAATAAAAGAAGGGAATGATTGTTTTTGCAAGGCAAACAACCAATCCCTTAAAGTTCTAAAAAAGATAAGCTTGAGGTCCAAAATAGATCTCTCAAAATCTTCAAAACATCTACTATTTCTCTCCCTCCAAAGACACCACATTAAGCAATGAGGAATGATGGACCAAATATAACCCTTTCGATGACGACCAAAGCTGCCTTGCCAACATCCTAACAGCCCCAAAACAGTGTGCGGCATAACCCAAGTTACTCCAAATAGACCCAAAACCATAGACCATAGATCCATAGCAACAGGAAAAAGAAGGAATAGATGGTCAACCGATTCACCATTTCTCTTACACATGTAGCACCAATCCAAAATCCACACATTCCTTTTTCGTAAATTATCAATCGTCAAGCATTTCCCTAAGGCAGTAGTCCAGACAAAGAAAGCTACTCTAGAGGGAATCTTCTGCTTCCAAATACTTTTCCAAGGAAAACCAAAGAAAGTGTTGCCAATTAAAACTCTATAATAATCACTAACCATGAAACCCTTATCTTTGCTAGGTATCCAACAAATTTTATCCTCACCTAGCCCCCTTATAGGAGAACCATATATGGTTTCCATGAAGTTTGACATAGCCTCTAGATCCCGAGCATGCACACTCCTAAAGAATCTCACATCCCAAAAGAGGACACCATTGGCGGACTTCATAAGCTCAGCCACACTAGCATCCTTATTCTTGCAAAATCTGAACAAGTCAGGATATCTAACAGCAAGAGATGTCTCTCCACACCACTTGTCTTGCCAAAACTTCACTCTTGACCCATCTCCAATATCATACAGAATATGGCGTGAGAAGGAAGGCCATCCTTGACTGATATTTTTCCATAAACCAACACCATAAGGGCCATTCACAGATCTGGTACACCAGTCCCCCCACACACATCCATATTTCGTCTCTATCACTTGTCTCCAAAGGGCATCTTTCTTAATCCCAAATCTCCAAAGCCACTTCCCAAGTAAAGCTTCATTGAAAAGTCTTATCTTCCTTATCCCTAAGCCACCTGAAGAAATAGGAGCACAAATAGTAGCCCATTTAACCAAATGAATTTTAGGATCATCTCCAAAACTGCCCCATAAGAAATTCCGCTGGAGCCTCTCAATTCGGTTAGCCACACTAACAGGTATAGGGAATAAAGATAGAAAGTAAGTGGGTAAATTAGATAGGGTGCTTTTGATTAGGGTGACTCTACCTCCCTTGGATAAATATAAGCGTTTCCAACCCGCCAAACTCCTCGCCATATAGTCTTACAGGGTAGAGGGTTTGATTTTGTTGACTAGTGCATTATGTGGGTGTGTAATGGGGAAACGGTGGATCTATTACTTCATTGTGGAATGACTTATCGGTTGTGGAGTTTGGTTTTTAGATCTTTTGGGATTTCATGGGTCTTGCCAAGATCGGTTGCAGATACTCTTTTTTGTCGGTGGAATTGGTTTGGAAAGCACTCGTCTAGCATTTGGAATTTAGTTCCGTCGTGCTTAATGTGGTGTATTTGGAGGGAGCGAAATTGGCGGACGTTTGAGGATATGGAAAGCTCCGATGACTAGTTGCTTGCTTCTTTTAGTGGCTCCCTTTTTGACTGGTCTAGGGCTTGGGGACTCACCTCTAGTGATTCTCTCCCTATGTTCCTTAGTTCTCTCCTTTGTAATTAGTATTTTCTTTGTTTTTATTTTTATTTTTTATTATTCTCTTTCTATAATCTTTGATCTGCCTTATGCCTTTTTGCATGAGGTAGCTTTTTGAATATACATATTTATTACTTATTAAAAAATAAAATAAAAATAAAGAGCACTTTATCCAATCTTCCCACTTATTTATTATCCTTATTTCCTATCGTGATGAGTTTCGCTTGGCATATTGAAAAATTACGAGATTTTTTGTGGGGAGGAAAGGGAGATGACTTCAAGTATTACCTGGTTGGTTGGAGGAGGGTTTGTGAACCAATTCAAATGGGGGGGGGGGGGGTAGGCATTTGGGATTTGGTTCTATTCAATTAGGATTTACTTTAGAAATGGTCGTGGTGGTACGCAATGGAGAGGGATGTTTTGTGGAGAAGGGTAGTGGACATTGAATACGGTAGTATGTGGGGGATTGGTGCTCTAATGCTGTGCAAGGGACGTATGGAGTATGTCTTTGGAAGAATATTAGAAAGGGGTTGATGGAGGAAAAATGGTGAAAAGGAAAGCTACTTTAGAAAGCTAAATTGTTTAGAGAAAAGAAAGAATGAATTGGCTCTTCAAGAGACATTGATGTAGGACAAATTAGGTATTTGTCTAACGTTTAGTTGTGGTGGGTTTAGGGTTAGGAAAGAAAAAGAAGAATTAGAGAGAAGTTACAGCTGTTTAGGGCTGTGTGAATAGTACACGTGAACAGTAACCTTAAAAAGAAAGAAGAGAAAATAAAGAGGAGAGAAGGAGAAAGAAACAATAAAGGCCAACGTGCCTATTGCTCAAAACACCAAATTTTATTAATTAGCTCATTCTATTTTTTTTTTTTGAATACAATGAGCACAATATATATAGATTCTTACTTGTACTAGTAGTAATAGGATTCCTACTAGTATTAAAACTACTAATAAAAACCTAATATTTACTAACTTGGATTCCAAGTAAATAAACCTACGACACTTAGAATACCTTAGAAGATTTTAGACTCAACTAAATTACCAAAATACCCTTAATTCGCAGGAATTGCAGAAATTACAGATTTGCCCCTCAATATAAAACTAACTATAATAAAAACCCAAATTAAAAACTGTTTTAAGCCTAAAAGACTCATACTTAGACCAATAAAAGGGCCCGACTTTCTCTTCAATTAGACTTCACATGAGGACCAAAAAATATAATTCTTGAATAGACGAATTTGCAAAGTAATAGCATATTAATCTTCCATGACTCCATCAGACACACTCTTGGAATAATACCTTATAGGTAGAGATTTCTTGGGTTCAAATTCAACTAGTTACAATGAGGGCAGCCTTGCTTATTTATAGATACATAAGCAAGTTGTTGATTGGCTAGAAAGTTAGTTACAAGAACCTAACGTGTGGCTGCCACGTGATTGGCCAAAGCCTAACAAACATCTCTAACTAACTGATAGGCTATTGCACTTATCATTACCAATCTATCAACTAACTTTCTGTTACAAGTGTAAGAAAATACTTATCATACAACATAAGCACTAGTAAACAACTAGCTTTAAAATGAACAATTAGCTTTAAAAATGAACTGCATCAAGGGTGACAATTTCCATTGTTTTGTCACTTTTAAGGTGGGGGATGGTTCTTGTATTACGTTCTGGTTTGATCCTTGGTGTGGAGAGAGTCCTCTAAAAGATATCTTCCTAGAACTATTAGGTGTTGCTTGCATTAAGGAAGCATCTGTGGCTGAGCTTTTATCTTTTCTTAGGGGATGGTTTCCATTGGAATGTCAATTTTGTTTGACTGGTTCAAGACTGGGAGTTGGAGTCGGTTGCCTAGGATTTGATCTATTCTGGTTTGGTGAGAGGGAATGGAAGAAATTAGATTTGTTGGAAACTTTTCCCCATGGGGGTTTTCATCGTAGGTCCTATTATAAGATTTTATATTCCACTATTCAATCTTCTTTTCCATGGAAGTCTAATCACCTACAAAGGTTAGTGGATTTTGTTGGGGAATTCCAAACAGTTTCTGGACTTCCATCTCCCACCGTGGGAGACCAGTGAAGTGTTTGGCCAGAGCTATGGAAGTGGAGAGAGATATTGGTGTGTTGGAGTGTGACCCTTTGTCTCGGTGGGAACCCAATGAACTCAGAGATTTGGTGCTGGTCTAGGACTCTACTGAAGGAACTCAGGTGACGGAGTCAGGGCCACCTTCGAACTGGGTGTCCCAGTTGATGAAAATTTTTTGTAACATGGTGGGTTTCCCTATCGTGAAACATGAAGCTCAATGTTTGGCTCTGTTTCGCCTTTTGGAACAAGAGTGTCTCAAGGTGATTGATGTTAGGGTACCCAAACGACCTGCAAATTCAGAGTCACGAGGTCTCAGGGAGCTTTAGGGGCTTATCTCTAATGTTAATTACGATGGGGTCTCTTCTAGGAGTAGGAGCAGTGTTTCTTCGACTGCTGTGGGGGGTGTTGGTAGTAGTAAATGACTCTATGAATACTTTCTTGGAATGTAAGGGGGCTTAATAATCCCCGGAATAGAGGTTTGTAAGAATCTCCTTAAAGATTGGAAGTGTGATATTGTTGTATGTTTTCAAGAAACGAAAGTATCTTCTACTGATGGTGCTTTTGTTCGGAGTTTATGGGGGAGTCCCTTCACTGATTGGGCAGTTCTGGACGCTGTGCAGACTTCAGGAGGGGTCTTGCTGATTTGGGATAAGAGGGTTGTTGAAAAATTGGATGTTATTGCTGGACAGTTTTCTGTCAGTGTCTTATTGAGAGGAGTGGTGGATGACTTTGTTTGGCCTTGTACAGGTGTGTATGGCCCCAATGATGATGGTCAACGGGCTTCTTTGTGGGAGGAGCTTTCTCAGGTGTGTGCCAGATGGCCCATGGCATAGTGCTTAGTAGGGGATTTCAATATCATTAGGTACCCAAGTGAAAGGCTTGGCTGTGAGTCGTTCAGCCCGGCTATGTTTGCATTCTCGGACTTTATAGAGAGTAATTCTTTAGTTGATTTACCTTTAGAGGGGGCTTCCTTCACTTGGTTTAGAGATTCTGGTCTTCCCTCTATGTCAAGAATTGACAGGGCTTTGGTTTCTCCAGATTGGGAGGAACATTTTGGGAATGTATCCCAAAAGGTGCTTCCTCGTGTTATTTCAGACCACTGTCCACTTTTGTTGGAAGCTGGTGCTGTCCGACGTGGTCGGAGTGCCTTTAAGTTTGAAAATATGTGGTTGAAAGTTGAGGGTTTTGTTGACAGAGTTCAACAATGGTGGAATGGGTACAGTTTTGTGGGCTTACCAGGTTTTATTTTGGCTCAAAAATTGAAGGCTTTGAAAGCAGATTTAAAAAAGTGGATCAGGGAGGAGTTTGGTGACTTGGCTTTTAGAAAGAAAAATTTGCTGACTGAACTGATGGGTTTAGATGCGAGAGAGGAGTTGCTGGGGCTCTCGAATGAGGAATGGCTCCGTCGTATTCAACTCAAAGGAGACATAGAACATTTGGCTTCCCTTGAGGAAATTTCTTGGAGACAAAAATCTCGGGCTTTGTATGTGAAGGAGGGAGATAATAATATTCGTTTCTTTCATAAATTAGCAAACTCTCATAGACATGCTAATCATATTAAGAGGATCGAGGTGGATGGTGTTCTTTATGAGGATGAGTCGGATGTGCGCTCTTAGTTAGTTCTCTTCTATCAGGGGTTGTATGAGGAAACTGATTTGGGGCGCCCTACTATGGATGGATTAGATTTTGCATGTATTGAAGAGGAGGAGAGGCTGTCCTTAGAGAAGGAGTTCTCGAAGGAGGAAGTCATCCAAGTCTTAAGGGAGTTGGAAGGTGATAAAGCCCCTGGTCATGATGGTTTCACCTTGGCTTTTTTTCATAAATGTTGGAATGTTGTGGAAAAGGACGTGATGGATTTTTTATCTTATTTTCATCGGCACTCTATGTTTGAACGATCTTTGAATGCTTCGTTTCTCACCTTAATTCCTAAGAAGTGTAATGCTATTAATTTTAAGGACTTCCGCCCTATCAGTTTGGTGGGCAGTGTGTACAAGTTGTTGTCCAAAGTGTTGGCTAACAGGTTGAGGGTGGTTTTGGATAATCTCATCTCTGAGACTCAAAATTTGTTTGTTGGTGGAAGACAGATTCTGGATTCAGTGCTCATTGCAAACGAGTGTTTGGATAGTAGGATGAAGAGCCGGTTACCGGGTGTGGTTTGCAAGCTTGACATTGAAAAAGCATATGACCATGTTAATTGGGAGGCATTGTTTTATCTGTTGGATTGGATGAGTTTTGGGTTGAAATGGAAGGGGTGGATCAAGGCTTGTGTTACTTCTGTCCGTTTTTCAGTCTTGGTAAATGGATCCCCTGAAGGTTTTTTTGGATGCTCTCGAGGGTCAGAGACAAGGAGACCCTTTATCTCCGCTTTTGTTTCTCTTGATAATGGAGGTTTTAAGCAGAATTTTGAAGAAAACAAAGGAGAATAACCTTATTTGGGGGTTTCATGTGGGAGTAATGAATTCTGTTGGTGTGCGGATTTCCCATTTGTTGTTTGCGGATGACACTATCTTATTTGTGATGCCTCTAGGGAACAGTTGTTGTCCATAAGGTTGGCGTTGTCTTGTTTTCAGGCTTTTACGGGTTTGAAGGTTAATGTTGGGAAAAGTGAGATTGTCCCTGTTGGGGAGGTGAATAATCTAGTTGCTTTGGCTAGTATTCTTCAATGTAGAGTGGGGAGTTTGCCTATGAAATATTTGGGGATGCCATTGGGAACTCCTTTTAAGACAGCTTCAATTTGGAATCCTATTTTGGAGAAGATGGAGAAGAAACTATCAGGGTGGAAGCGTCTCTACTTATCTAAGGGTGGTAGGCTCACACTTCGAAGAAGTACTCTTTCAAGTCTCCCAACGTGCTTTTTATCTCTCTTTACTATTCCTAAAGCTGTGGCTGCTAGAATGGAAAGTATTTAGAGGAATTTTCTTTGGGGGTCTTCTAAGGGGAGTTTCAAATATCCTTTGGTGGCTTGGGAAAAGGTGTGTTTACTCGTCAAATTGGGTGGTTTGGGGATAAGAAGTGTGGTGTCGTTTAATCAAGCTTTGTTAGGGAAATGGTTGTGGCGTTATGGGCATGAAGCTACCCATCATTGGCGGAGAGTTATTATCACAAAATATGGTGAGGGTCAAGGGGGTGGTTTACGAAAGTGTGCAGGAAGACTCATGGTTGTGGCCTTTGGAGAAGCATTCATGAAGGGTGGGATAGTTTCTCTAGGCATCTGTCTTTTGCAGCGGGTGAAGGCACCCATATCCGCTTTTGGCATGATAGGTGGATTGGGGATAACACCCTAAAAGATCTCTATCCTGAGCTCTTTGGGTGTTCAACTGCCAAAGATGCTTGCATCTTTGAGGTTTCGTGGATTCCGGAAGGAGGTACTTGTAGAGTGTGGGATTTAAGGTTTTATAGAGCTTTTGAAGATTGGGAACTAGCTGCTCCTTATTCTCTTCTTTAGGTTATCCCACCTCGTATTCCTCGGGGTGATAGGAGGGATACTCTCTTTTGGTGGCTAAAAGGAGATGGGAAGTTTGACACCCGAGCTTACTACCAAGCAATTCAGGGTACTTCGAATTTTTTGTTTCCTTGGAAGGGTGTTTGGAAACCAAAGATTCCTAAGCGAGTGGCTTTCTTTTTGTGGATAGCTACTCATGATCGAATTCTCACGTTGGATAATCTCATGCTTAGGGGTCGTACTTTGGTAAATTGGTGTTGTATGTGTTGTTGTGATGGGGAGTCGGTAGACCATCTTCTTCTTCATTGTCCTGTTGCTCATACCTTATGGACCTTCATGCTTCAGGCTTTTGGTATTCATTGGGTTATGCCAGGATTGGTGGCGGGTTTGTTATCTTGTTGGCATCAGTGGCTTGGGAAACATAACTCGCATATTTGGAATTTGATTCCAGGGTGTATAATGTGGATTGTTTGGTTGGAACGAAATCGTCGCTCCTTTGAGTACTTGGAGAAGATGGTGGAGGAGTTAAAGGTTTTATGCCAGCGCAGTCTTTTTGAGTGGTCTCGTTGTTGGGGCTTTACTGATTTTTCGTCTCCTTCAGAGTTTATGTTCTCCCTTAGTTTATCTTTCTGATTCTCCCTCTCTTTTGCTTTGTCATTTGTGTTTACTATTCCTTGTTGTTCATCATCATGAACAACTTGTACTTTCCATTTTTTCTCATTAATAATAGTTTCTCTGATTACCTATCAAAAAAAAGTGTCAATGAAGGTTAGTTTCTTTCTTTGGCCTGCAGCTTTGGGGAGAATCTTAACCACCAATAATTTGTGGAAGCGTTGAGTAGTTGTGATGGATTGGTGTTGTATGTGTAAGAAGGATGGGGAGACTATGCTCATTTACTTTTACATTGTCATGTAATTAGAGAGTTTGGACTATGGTATTCTCTTTATTTGGGGCTTATTGGGTTATGCCAAGTGGTGTTGTGGAAATTCTAGCCAGCTGATTAAGCAAGCTTATTAGACGTAAATTTGTATTGATTTGGAGTATGATCCCTTATCTCATGTGGGGTATATGACGGGAGAGGAATGCTTGTACCTTTGAAGAAAAGGAGAGATCAACCCATGATTTGCAGCTGTCTTTCCTCCATACTTTGCTAGAGTATACAAATGCTTTGGGTGTTTTTAGTTTTAATTCTTTGGCTGGTTTTCTTGATAGTTGTACTTTCTATGAACTAAGTTTTTGATGTTCTAGTGGTTCCTTAGTACACTACCAAGAAAACTTAGATGTGGATGGTGTCGTGTTCACATGATTAACACGACACCATCCACATCTGTGTTCTAGTGGTTCATAGTTGTACTTTCTATGAACTACTTTGTTTCCTTGTATGATTTCTTTATTTTTCAATGTAGTTTTATTACTTACTAAAAAAAAAAAAAACCTTCAACCAAATCAAGTCCACGTTGCTAAGCACTCATCATGTCCCATAAAAACCTAGGCTTGCCTTGCTAATTATCTTCATTTATCTTGGCACCGCCCGAGGACACATTGGAAATTGCCTTGTAGCATAGCTAAAATGTTTGCCACTTGTATAATTTTCTCATAAGGACGCATGGGCCCCACATTCGAGGACATGTGTGCCTGTAATGGGGTTGGATTGTGAAGGACCAAAGGGAGAAACAATCCTAGAGTCCCACATCACTTGGGGGAGTACATGGGGATGTGCTTATAAGGAGTGATCTTCGTTCGATGTGTAGAGGCCTTTTCTTCCACTATTGTGTGCTTTAGGAGGTCAACAAAACCGCAAGGGTTTAGGACCTAAAATGGATAATATCTATACAGGTGGGGTGTGGTCGTTACATCCCCGTTGTTTCCATAGATTATTTTTTTTTATCACTGTACATTCAATACATCTCATAAGAAATAACTTGGGATGTCAGTTTCTTTAAGGGTGTGCATGCTCGAGAATTAGAGGTGTTGGCTGGTTTCATGGATACCATATATGGTGCTTCGGTGAGAGGATTTGGGGATGATAAGATGTGCTGGAAATCGGATAGAGAGAAGGGCTTCATGGTTAAGGATTATTATAGTCTCTTAGTGGGCTCTAATAACTATTCCTTTCCTTGGAAAAGCATTTGGAAACAAAAGATTCCTTCTAGAGTAGTTTTCTTTGTTTGGACTGCTGCTTTAGGGAAATGCTTAATGATTGACAATCTACGAAAATGGAAGGTTTGGATATTGGATTGGTGCTATATGTGCAAGTGTAATGGTGAATCGGTTGATCATCTTTTTCTTCATTGTCCGGTTGCAATGGATCTATGGGCTATGGTGTTCGGTTTGTTTGGAGTGAGTTGGGTTATGCCGCAATCTGTAATGGGGCTTCTAGCATGTTGGCAAGGCAGTTTTGGTCGTCATCGAAATGGGTATATATGGTTGATGGTTCCCCATTGCTTATTGTGGTGCCTTTGGAGGGAGAGAAATAGTCGGTGCTTTGAAGATAAGGAGAGATCCATATTTGACTTGAAACTATTTTTCTTTAGAACTTTAATGGATTGGTTGGCTGCATTGCGGAACCAATCATTTTTATCTTTTCTTGATTTCTTAGGTTCTTGTAATTTTTGTTCTTGATTGTTTCAACCCTTGTACACTTCCTGTGTACTAGGGTGTTCCTACTTTTATTGACATCAATAAACTTATTACTTATCAAAAAGATATGATATATCTTGTTATAAATTTTTTTAACAATTATGTTTATCATACCACATGGGTGCAATATTTGCGTTCTGATTTTCTCTTCTGGGGTTCTTTAGCCTGTTTGTATTTGCTATTCTCATTCATCTTTTGGACTGCATGAAAAAAGTTTGCACAGCTAACCTATTTAGGTCCTTTCTCATGAAATTATGACGACTTTATGGTAATGTTCTCAAGTGAGATGGTTATAGTTTGCACAAAGCTATATAGGCAGCAAGTCTAATAATATTAGCATCATCAAAATCATTTTATATGAATATATTTCGTACTATATACTTTGCAGGCTTTATGATCCTCGTGTTCTTGAGCTACAAAAGATGCTGCACAGAGAAGTTTTCTTCCCTTCTGACAGATTCTCAGATCCTGAAACTTTGGAGATATTAGTAAGCCTTGGACTCAGAAAAACTCTTGGTTTTTCTGGTCTGCTTGATTGTGCCAGATCGATTTCTCTATGGCATGATTCTGGGGACTCAGAGTCACACTATTATGGAAAGAAGTTGCTTTTCTGCTTAGATTCTCTGGCATTAAAGCTCTCAACTGAGGAAGGGGCAGGAAATAGGGATGGATCAGAGGATACCTTGTTATTGGATGAAAACAGTGTTGTGTATGGTAGTAATTCTATGGATGTTGATTCTTCCACGAGAGATAAGAACAATTATATAGAGGATTTTGACACTAGTTCAGTTGTAGGCGTCAGGATTGATGATAAACCAGAAGAGGAATTTTGGTCTGAAATGAAATCTATTGCTTGGTGTCCTGTTTCTTCAGATCCACCTCTAAAAGGACTCCCATGGTTAAAATCTGTTAATCAAGTAGCACCCCCAACCATAGTCAGACCTAAAACACAGATGTGGATGGTGTCGTGTTCAATGCATATACTAGATGGCGAATGCTGCTCATCTTACCTACAACATAAACTTGGTTGGGTGGATCGCCCAGCCATAGATGTTTTATCCACCCAGTTAATTGAGCTATCAAAGGTCTATGACCAGCTTAAGTTGCATTCTTTTGTGGAACCTGGTTTTGATGCTGCACTGCAAAAAGGGATACCGTCAATTTATTCAAAATTGCAAGAATATATCGGTACTGAGGTTTTCATGGTGCTAAAGTCAGCTTTAAATGGTGTTTCCTGGGTTTGGATTGGGGATGATTTTGTATCCCCAGGTGCACTTGCATTTGATTCGCCTGTGAAATTTTCTCCTTATTTGTATGTTGTTCCATCTGAATTGTCGGAATTTAGAGTTCTGCTTTTGGAATTAGGTGTCAGACTTAGTTTTGATATTTGGGACTATTTTAATGTATTACAGCGCTTGCAGAATGATGTGAAAGGTTTCCCACTGTCCACAGATCAGTTAAGTTTTGTCCATTGTGTCCTTGAAGCTGTTGCAGACTGTTGCTTGGACAACCCATTGTTTGAGGCTTCGGAGACTCCAGTCTTAATTCCAGATTCTTCTGGAGTTCTGATGCTTGCACGAGATGTTGTTTACAATGATGCACCATGGATGGAAAGTCATACTCTTGCTGGAAAACATTTTGCACATCCAAGTATCAGCAATGATCTTGCAAACAGGTTGGGTGTACAGTCACTGCGCTGCCTCTCTTTAGTCGATGAAGAAATGACTAAAGATTTGCCATGCATGGACTATTCTAGAATAAATGATCTTATGGTATTGTACGGGGACAGTGATTTCTTGTTGTTCGACCTTCTTGAGTTGGCAGATTGCTGCAAAGCCACGAAGCTACACCTAATCATTGACAAGAGGGAACATCCTTGCCAGTCTTTGCTGCAGCACAATCTAGGTAACAATACAAGATCTAAAAATTGTTATTGGAATGGTTCCCCAATGATTTTTTGGACACATATATAATAATAATTTCTAAGTACACACTCCTGTGAGTTTTGAACCCATGATCTCTCCCTCCACCATTCTTATGGGAGAAGGAAGTTTATGGCTTAAAAAAAGCAGCAGAAATCTTGAGGAAAACATTGGAATATAATTCTGCAGTCATGTTGCAGCTGAGGGAAATCTATTTATTTTATTTAATGTTGTATTCTTAAATTTATGTCTTAGCGTTTTTCTTGCCTAACCATAATTTAGAGCATTATTCTGAACATTGTTTGCATTGTGACTTGGACAGGAGAATTTCAAGGGCCTGCTCTAGTGGCCATTTTGGAAGGTGTTAGCTTGAGTAGGGAGGAAGTTTGTAGCCTCCAGCTTCTTCCTCCATGGAAACTACGGGGAGATACTCTTAACTTTGGTTTGGGACTGCTTAGCTGTTATTTTGTCTGTGATCTCCTCTCAGTTATTTCTGGTGGGAACTTTTACATGTTTGATCCTCATGGTCTGGTGCTAGCTGTACCTTCAGCATCAGCTCCTGCAGCAAAAATGTTTTCACTGATAGGTTTCTTGCTCAACACCATTCATTTATTAGTTATTCGCTACTCCACTTACTATATTGCTTTTTTCATAGTTGACCCAGCTACTCTGCTTACTATATTGCTTTTTACATAGTTGACCCAACGCCAACGTTGCCTTAATCCCAAATATTTGTCACTTTGTTATTAATTATAATGTTGAGGTAGTACTTAGAGTAGTATATGGTGTGTTAGAATATAATTAAATGATTACATGATTAAATCATCATTTTCTAACAGCTTAAGCTTTTGGGACAATTAGTAATTTAACATGATATCGGAGCTGCAAAAATTGGTAATTTAACATGATATTGGTGCAGGAGATCCTAAGTACGATTCTTGTCTTCACTCTACCTTCTATTTAAATTGTTAAAAATCTTATGTATTGGGCCCCGTTTATTAAGGGGGAGTTTAGGCTCACATGTAAGAGGGAGTGTTAGAGTTATGGTTAAATATTAAATTTACCATTTTCTAATAGCTTAAACTTTTGGGAAAATAGGTTATTTATAAGTGTAAATTACTGATTGTCTCAAAATTTAATCATTTAATTTGGGAAAGTCAAAATTGGTTCCAATTGTTGATGTGCTTAATATGCATGAATCAGTGGAGATGTTGGGTTGTAGGCAGTCTTCACTTCGTTTGTTTCGATAAAACAGTTTTTAATTTGGGTTTTTATTTTATTAGTTATGGTCAGTTTTATATTGAGGGGCAAATCAGTAATTTCTGCAATTCCTGCGAATTAAGGGTATTTTGGTAATTTAGTTGAGTCTAGAGTCTTCTAAGGTATTCTAAATATCTTAGGTTTATTTACTTTGGGTCCAAGTTAGTATTTATTAGGTTTTATTAGTAGTCCTAATACTAGTAGGAATCCTATATAGTATACCACTAGTACAAGTAAGAGTTTTTATATATATATTGTACTCAATGTATTTAAAGAAAATAGAATGAGTTGATTAATAAAATTGAGTGTTTTGAGCAATAGGCACGTTGGCCTTTGTTGTTTCTTTCTTCTTCTCTCTTTTCTTTCTTTCTTTCTTTCTACGGTAACTGTTCACACAGCCCCTAAACAGCCCTAACCTCTCTCTAATTCTTCTTCTTTCCTAACCCTAAACCCACCCCAACTAAATGTAGACAAATTCCTAATTTGTCCAACATCAGTATGGATCCTTGGATCTATGTCCTTTGAAATTTTTGGGTCTTCTATTGGGTGCTACCTTTAACGAGAAGACAATTTGGAATCTTGTTTAGGAGAAGATGGAGCGGGGATTAGCTGGATGGAAGAGGTTGTATTTATCTAAGGGGGGTAATGTGACTCTTATTATGAGTGCTCTTTCCATCTGGACTACTTATTTCCTCTCTCCTTCTTGTTCCAGTGAAGGACCTGAAGGTGGCTAATCATATGGAGAAATGTTATGATCCTAGCGTCCTACATGGATTAATGGCCTGTTTGGAAGTTTAGAGAGGGAGGAGAGTAGAGGGGAGTAGAGGGGAGGAGAGTAGAGGGGAATGGTTTCCCTCCACCTTGTTTGGATGTTTTTAAAATTAGTAAGGGGGAAGGGAGTAATTAGCTCTTCCCCTTGTTTGGATGTTTTAAAAATTAGGATGGAGAGGAGAGAAAATGATTAAAATAGACAAATTTACCCCTATTTGAAAATAGACTTGCAACATTGGTCTATAATTAATTTAGAAATGATAAATTAGGGAATTTACTTGGACAATAATTTATCTACTCTACTCTCCCTCCAAATCTCTCCAATTTGGGAGAATTAAAAATGAGGGGTTAGAGGGAGTTGAAACCCCTCCAAACCCCCCCAAACCCCTCCCCCTCATTCCTTAAAAAACTTCCAAACAAGGTAATTGGATTACTCTCCCTCCCTCTACTCTACTCCCCCTCCTTTTTTAAACATCCAAACAGGCCATAAGTGTAAACTTAACCATGTGTTTATAAGCTCTTGCGCACCCTCTCTTTACAAGCCGGTTTTCAAGGGTGATTTCTACTCGTGGGTTTGCAACACCAAAACCCACATACAGCCAGCACCATTATCAACACAAACACAACAGAATATTTTCAAACCCACAACACATTGACCCTAGGGCCATCCACTAAATATCATAAGCCAAAAAAAAAAAAAAAATTGTGCCCACCATAATCCAAAATCCAATTCACAGTACCTATCAAGCCATTTACACAAGTTTCCACGTCCAGCTCCAAAAAAAAAAAAAAAAAATCCACCTCATCAAGCCATCATGTCTACAACTCAAAGGAAATTTATAGAGATACCAAAATTCAAAGATGGAGATCCTTTTTCATGGCTTTTTTAGGTTTACGAATTCTTTGCATTTAACAACACCCCATCACATGATATGGTTTCCATTGCCTCTTATTACATGGAAGGAGAGGCACATGATTGGTTTCAAACCTTAGAGGAAGAAAGATTATGCACTGATTGGGTGGGGTTCATATGCGCCCTTCAAGATCGATTTTGAATACCAATCAAGGAAGTACCAATGGAGGCTCCTATTGAAAAATCAGTCGAAACTTTTGTCCAACCCGTTCAAGAATCAAATATTCAAGAACCAACAATTCAAGAGTCGGTGATCAAAGAACCATCAATAATTCAAGAAAGTAATACATTGGGGGGAGCACTCGCCACAAAATTTGCATTTGAAGATCAAAGGATTAATGAAGTTGAAAAGATAGATCAAAGGGATCTTCTCGTGATTTCGAATAAGCCTTGTCTAATTTCGCAAATTGAATTTGTCATTCCCGGTCAACTCAAGGATATGAAGATCAAGGTTATTTTGTTCACAAAAATGCTTAAAGAATTGGTGCAAATATCTATGGTCCAAATTCTTATCCTTTAACTATTTAAAGTTCAAGGTCGAGTATTCTCTAACCAATATGAGCAAGCATCAATTTTTATATCTTGGAATCTTGAGGACAAGATTCATTTGAAGGGGAAGGGAATGTTATGACTCGAGATAATGTGTTGGATAAATTGTTATTTGCATTAGAAGAATTTAAATTTAGGCTTGGTGATAGATCTTTATCTAGATAAGGTAGGAGTAGATTAGTATTGTTATTTTCTTGTATTTAAATTGATCCCTATGTTTTAGGATAGTATTAATTCCTATGTTTTAGAAATTGTTGATGAGATTATCTCATCTTTGGCTATTTATGTACGTTGAATGCATTAATGAGTAAGCAGAAAATTAAGAGCTATGAAGCTTTCTTATGGTTTGTGTGATGCAACCTTCTCTGAGGTTTGATGCCAAGGAACCCTAGGTGTGATGCCTAAAATTTATCTATTTTCTTTAATTTTACTATTCACGGTTACTATTAACATCACTGTTCACAGCTACCCAAATCTTGATTTTCACCTTTGTCTTCATTCTGAAACCCTACTAATCCTTGTCCCCTTTGGAAACCCTATAATCCATATTATTTTCTAGCTAATTCCCCACCAAAACCTAACCCAAATTCTTCAAAACCCAAGCTATACCAGATCTGCCCTGGTGTTCTAAATCAGAGTTTGTTGTTCCCCCTTGTCCTACGTCATCTATGGGTCTGTGATTTTTCTTTTTCCCTGGGTGTGGGTTGTGATTTGAGTAGAGGTGTGTTGGTCTTTGATTTTTGGAAAGATTTGATAGAAGAGAGGAGAGAAATTGCAAATGACAACTCTACAGGTGAAATTTGTTGCCAGAATTTTGGCTTTATAAATTCCGCCTAAAAATTCTAGCAGAATTTTGAACTTTTCTTGTTTTAGCCAAACTCAGAATTTGGGTTTACTAGAATTTAAAATGATGGCTTTATCACAAATCCTGGCTACAAATTCTGCATACAAACACACAGTTAGGGAACTTTGTGTTCATTATTGTGTGCACCAAGTAGTCAATTCCCTTAATAAAATACGATTACTTATCTAATAATAATAATAATAATTTGACACAGTCTGGTGGAAGTTTTGTGCTCAATGGTGGGCCCCCTTCCTGATTTTTAAACTTAGGGAGGATATTGGAATTGACCCTATAGTTTATGATGAAAAAATGCAATTTATATTTACATTTTCTTGGATGGTTACTTTCCTAATATTTTGGATCTTTATAATTAATGTTTTACATGAATAGAATTAAAGATTTTAAACTATTTTTGTTATGGGCTTTCAGGTACTAATTTGACTCAGCGATTTAGTGATCAATTTAGTCCTATGATGATTGGTCAAAATATGTCATGGTCATCATCAGATTCCACCATTATCCGCATGCCTCTGTCACCAGAATGCATGAAAGATGGACTTGAGAGTGGATTAAAAAGAATAAAGCAAATAACTGACAAATTTTTGGAGCATGCATCTAGAACACTTCTATTCTTAAAGTCAATTCTACAGGTATTAATGGTTATGGGTGATTTTACCTAATCAGTAAGGTATATTAAATGTTTAGCAATTGGTTATAACATATAATATTGGGATATATCTCCCATGTTTTTGTCATGTTAGAAAAGAAGAAAGAAAGAATATGGAATTATTAGCTGAGGATAAGATTGGACAGCACTTAGCAACAGTTTGAGTTTTATTGGATGTCCAAATTACCCTTTTATTTATAATAACACTGTCACTTATAAACTCCTTCACAGAATAGTGTTCCTAATATGTCGATCAATTGCCCCTTCGTCTTCTCCGACCTTCTCCATGGATACTTAATACTTATGTTTGTGGCCTTAGCTTTTGATGGCCTTTGTTTCCTACTACAATCTTAAGCTATTAACATCGTACATATCTTGCTGATCATTATGAATAGTCCCTTTCTTAAAAGATTAAGATTGAATAGTACTTACATGAATCAAAATTAGGTCTAAATCAATCAGAACCATATATACGTTCACCACATCTGTCCTAATCTAATCTATAATGTGACATTCAATACCTTGTTCTAACCCATATTAAACAGTGCTCTTTTGGGCCCGAAATATATGGACTTCCAAAGAAAGAAGAACTAATCCATTTAACTTCCTATATTATCCCACCTTTTGCCAATGAGCTTTAGCTCAAATGACTCTTGCCTCCCTTGTTAGGGCAAGACAGAGGGTACAGTATATTGGGTGAACCCACATATTTTCAAATTTGAATCATCCTCTATTGATCCACCTAAGGGAATTTTAGGAAGATTGTGGTTGAGAGAGCTCTGTAAGAGAAGTGGCTTTTATGGGCTTGTCTTGTTTTGTCCGTGACTAGCAAAGAATCCTAATTCAAATAGGATTAGGAATAAGAGGTGATTGGCTTGCTTATAAAAGCAAGGAGTGGGTGCTGCTTAGAGAAAGACAGAACCAAGAGAGAGGGAGCTGTGCATAGAGAAGAAAATAGAGACGAGAGAGCAAAGTGCTACCGCTTTTGAGAGAAATAATTAGTGTGTGAGAGAAAAGAAAACAAGGAGATTTTCTTTAGCCGTGAGACTTACACGAGGATTTATTATTGAATTTGGTGAATCTCAAGTTAGGCATAAACTTTGAGAATTATTGTAATTTTTTTTTATAATAGTTAAATTATTCGGAGTTTGTCCCATGGTTTTTCTTTTCATGGAGAAAGGGTTTTCCATGTAAATATTTTTGTTCTAGTGTGATTGCTATTTTGGATTGATAGTTTTGGTGATAATATTATTTGGGACCCAATAAGTGGTATCATAACATAGGTTTAAGTGGAAGCGATGACCGGAGAATAAGGAAAGACATCGAGAATTGAGAAGTTTGATGGCGTAGACTTTGGGTATTGGAGGATGCAGATAAAAGATTATCTCTATTGGAAGAAGTTGCATTTGCCTCTTTTGGGGAAGAAACCTGATACTATGAGAGATGAAGAATGAAATTTTCTTGATATATAAGTACTAGGAGTTATTCAATTAACTCTGTCAAAATCAGTTGCACACAATGTTATGAAGGAGAAGACCACAGTGGATCTAATGAAGGCTTTATCTAGTATATATGAAAAGTTGTCGGCTAACAACAAGGTGTATCTGATGAAGAAGTTGTTCAATCTGAAGAAGGCAGAAGGCACTCCTGTAGCGCAACATTTGAATGAGTTCAATACGATCACAAATCAATTATCCTCCATGGAAATTGATTTTGAAGATGAGATTTGTTCATTGATTGTTTTGGCTTTTTTACCAAACAGTTGGGAGGCAATGAGAATGACAGTAAGCAATTCTGCAAGGAAAAACAAACTCAATTATAATGATAACGCAAGAGAGATGCGAGTATAGACAATGCACAAGATCAAGCTTCTGTCACGGAAAACAAGAGCAGAGGTAGAACCAGGAGTCCTAATGATCTAGTTAAATCCAATAATAGGTCACAATCAAGAGATAGATCTTAGTTTAAGGATACTAGAGAATGCTTTTTTGTGGAAAAAAAGGATCACATAAGAGGAAATTTTTGGCATTGGAATAAAGAATAAATTGAAGGTAAAGATGAAAAGAATGATAGTGAGAAAAATACTATAGCTGCTATGATTGCTAAGGATATTGTGGTGCTCTCTGTTGAAGAGCAAAATTGTGAGCCTATTGCTAATAATGATGTTGAATGGGTTATTGATTTGACATCCTCCCACCGTGTTATCCCTACAAAAGGGTTTTTCTCCACGTACAAAGCATGGGCCTTTGGTACAGTGAAGATGGGTAATTGTAGTTATTCGAAAATTGTGGGAATTGGTGATGTGTGCATCAAAACCAATGTTGGTAGCACCATGATATTGAAGGATGTGCGATATATTCTAGATTTAAGGATGAATGTATTTTCTATATTGTCTATGGATCGAGCGGGTTATTGTAACTACCTTGGAAATGGAAGATGAAAACTTATTAAGGGATCATTGGTTATTGCAAGAGGGCATGCCTGTTGCGCTATGTACAGGACTCATGTGAACGCCTATAAGAAGAAGTTCAATGAGATTAAAGATTTTGAGAAAACTCCACAGTTGAGAGTTAGGATTGATGGTGATGATACCAAGAGAGTAAAATTCTCTTTGCCTGATAGTGTTTCAGATGAGGAAGTGATAGGTGATGAAGAATATGAAAATGCTAAGGCTATATGGGATGATGATGAAATGAAAGACCTTGGAGGTCTTGAGAAGGGGGAGCAATATCCTCCACTAGAGATTGTTGAACCTCATGAGAATAGGACTACTAGAGAACGTCAAATTGGTAGCTTTGAAAATAATTGGACTTCTGATGAGGGGGAGCCAAGAGATTGGATTAAGGATATCCAAGATGAAATTAATTATTTGGGAATGAAATGTATTAACATTGATAAGGTGTTTTCAGTGATGGTGAAGATTCCATTTTACCTCACCAACCAATCCTCTTAATGCCGTGTGTATATTAGGATTTCATCTTTTTGACGTGCATGATGGAACTTCTTTAATAGACCTCAGTTTAACCTATTAAAAAAATAAAAAAGATACTAGTTTATTCAGAAGAAAAAGGAACCAAACTTGATTCTCTAATTTATCTTGTTTGCTAGGAGTGTATGTTACTTCTTAAAAGATGAAACAATCGTTGTTTTATGATCTCTTTCAACAATTTATTTATTATTTTCTTTTAATATTGTCTTTTGAATGCATATTATCTGTAAGTTTTATATATTAACAGGTATCACTCTCAACATGGGACAAAGGAAACCCACAGCCATGTCAGGATTATTCAGTTTTTGTTGAATCATCATCTGCTAATATGAGGAATCCTTTCTCAGAAAAGAAGTGGAGGAAGTTCCAAATATCAAGGTTATTTGGAAGCTCAAGCGCTGCAATAAAATTGCACATAATAGATGTGAACATTTTCCAAGGAGGAACTAAAGTTGTTGATCAATGGCTTGTTGCCCTCAGCCTGGGTTCTGGGCAAACAAGAAACATGGCTCTTGATAGGTATGTTTGAAAGTGAAGTGTGTATAAGGCTTTCTCCTTTAATGTCACTGTACTTTTGAGTTGAAACATGAATTTTATGTATATTTTTCTATACGATCTATCAAAAGATATGCTATTCTTTATGTCATAAAGGATAGGGAAGATGAATATCATAGATAATGCTAACTGCTTGACTTTTGATAAGGAAACTTGTAATTATAGAACTTTCAGTATCCCTGTTGTAATATCATTCTTTCAGTTGAGCACTTGCGAATCAGTATTTACGGTAATAAGCATAAGTTTGCTATCAAGAATTGCATGTGCCCTTGCTTACTTACAAATAGAACTTCTTGTTTCTCTTTTCTGTTTGAATATTTTCTTCTTAAATTCATATTCTCTCTGTGCTAATTACTCTCCAACCTACTTTTGTATACGGGAATTCATCTCCTGTTCATTACACTTTCATGAAGGATAATTTCTCTTCTCATTGAGCAGAATTTCAGTGGTTTAGTTATTAATTACTTTGAAATCAAGGTTAGAACGTTCAGATTATTCTACAGTGCATTCTCCCTGGCCTATTGGTCCTTTACCAAAATTGAGGTAACATGTGATTATTTCCAAATTCATTCATTGGTGCAAAGAAATTGTTGCTGTCTCTTGGTTTTTGTGTGTCCTCCCTCCTCATTTTCTTCTTTTTACATTCCATTTCAAACCATTTGTTGGTGGCTGTAATTAACTTTCTTGCATCCTAACTATTATCCAGCTTCAGCCTGAGACAAAATTAACTAATTAGGACAATTATCCCACCCTTTGTAATTCCCAAAAAAAATCTGCAACATTCTCTGAATTGATGTGGTTGATGGCATCATTTTATTCTTGCAGGCGATATCTGGCATACAACTTGACTCCTGTTGCTGGAGTTGCAGCACATATTTCCCGAGATGGCCATCCAACTGATGTTTATTTAACAAGTTCCATAATGTCTCCTCTTCCTTTGTCTGGTGTGGTAGATATTCCTGTCACTGTCTTTGGATGTTTCCTTGTGTGTCATAATCGAGGTCGTTTTCTCTTTAAACATCAAGACCGGCAAGCTTTGGTAGTGGCACAGCCTGATCCTGGAAATCACTTAATTGAAGCTTGGAACAGAGAACTGATGGCTTGTGTTCGTGATTCCTACATTGAAATGATACTGGAAATCCAAAAGATAAGAAGGGACCCTTTGAGTTCTGCAATTGAGTCAAATGCAGCTTATGCAATTAGTCTGTCTTTGAAGGCCTATGGAGATCAAATTTATTCCTTCTGGCCGAGGACTAGCAAGCACACCTTGATTAATCAAAGTGGCAATGGAAAAAATTCAGATTCAACAGAGATGCTAAAAGCAGATTGGGAATGCCTAATTGAACAGGTAATAAAGCCTTTCTATGCTCATACTATCAATCTTCCTGTGTGGCAGCTGTACTCGGGAAATTTAGTCAAGGCTGAAGAGGGGATGTTTCTTTCACAACCAGGGAATGGGGTGGGTGATAATTTGCTTCCAAGTACAGTTTGCAGCTTTGTGAAGGAGCATTATCCAGTATTTTCAGTACCATGGGAGTTGGTAACTGAGATACAAGCCGTGGGGGCAATAGTTCGAGAAATTAAACCTAAGATGGTTCGAGATCTTCTAAGGGCTTCTTTAACATCTATTGTTCTTCGATCAGTTGATACTTATGTGGATGTTCTTGAGTATTGCTTGTCGGATATTCAGTTCCCAGTAACATCTAATTTTAATGAAGATGATGCATTGCCTAACCCTGTTAACTCCAATTCTATTAATAGGGCATCTGCTTTAGTCCCTTATAGGCGTAGTTTTCCTGGGTTGTCTACTGAGGGCGCAGTTAGCTCTGGAGATGCTCTTGAAATGGTGACAAGTTTGGGGAAGGCTATATTTGATTTTGGTCGGGTAGTTGTTGAAGACATTGGTAGAACTGGAGGGCCATTAGTTCAAAGGAATACCATTGGTAGTAGCAGTAATAGCAGCAGTGGAAGTGTAAACCAGAAGCTTTTTTCAATAGTTGCTGAGCTTAATGGTTTACCATGTCCAACTGCAACAAATCATCTAACAAAGTTGGGGGTTACTGAACTTTGGTATGGAGACAAGGAGCAGCAGGCACTAATGAGTCCTTTAGCAGCAAAGTTTATCCATCCCAAGATATTGGATAGATCAATCTTGGCTGATTTTCTTTCAAATCCTGCTCTTCAGACATTATTAAAAATACAGAATTTTTCTCTTCACTTACTTGCCAGTCATATGAAGCTGATTTTCCATGCTAACTGGGTGAGTCATGTAATGGGTTCAAATATGGCTCCTTGGTTCTCGTGGGAGAAAACATCAAGTTCTGGTGGTGAAGGCGGCCCTTCCCCTGAATGGATAAGACTCTTTTGGAAAATTTTCAGTTCATCTCCAGAAGACCTCTCTCTCTTTTCTGATTGGCCCTTGATTCCTGCTTTTCTTGGTAGGCCAATCTTATGCCGTGTAAGGGAGTGTCATTTGGTCTTCATTCCACCGTCGGTTACTGATCCAGGCTCAGCAGATGGTGTCTTGGAAATGGGTGCAACAGGAAGAGATCCAACAATGTTACTGATGAATCTCACTTCTGATTCTAGATTACTTCAGTCCTATGTTTTGGCTTTTGAAGTATCCAGAACCAAATACCCTTGGTTGTTGTCACTGTTGAACCACTGTAATATACCCATTTATGATATAACTTTCATGGACTGTGCTGCTTCATGCAATTGCCTCCCCATTCCTTCCCAATCATTAGGGCAAGTTATTGCTTCAAAGCTTGTGGCAGCTAAACAAGCTGGCTATTTCCCAGAACTTACTTCCCTTTCGACTTCAGATCGAGATGAACTTTTTACCCTTTTTGCTAATGATTTCTTTTCTAATAGCTCTAATTACAAAAATGAAGAACTTGAAGTTTTGTGTTCTCTACCTATATATAAAACAGTTGTGGGATCATACACACGCTTGCACAGAGAAGATCAATGTATGATCTCTTCAAATTCATTCCTTAAACCATATGATGAGCACTGCCTCGCTTATTCCACAGATTCAATTGAATGTTCATTACTTCGAGCACTTGAGGTACCTGAGTTGAATGATCAACAAATTTTGACAAGGTTTGGGTTGCCTGGATTTGAGAGAAAACCTCAGTCTGAACAGGAGGATATATTAATTTATCTTTACACGAATTGGCCAGATCTTCAGGTTGATTCTTCTTTAATTGAAGCTTTGAAGGAGACTAAATTTGTGAGGAACGCTGTTGAATTTTCGACAGATCTGTTTAGAGCCAAGGATCTCTTTGATCCCACTGATGCTTTATTAACATCTGTTTTCATTGGTGAGAGAAAAAACTTTCCAGGAGAAAGGTTCAGTACAGATGGGTGGCTTCGCATTTTGAGGAAAATTGGCCTTCGAACTGCAACTGAAGCAGATGTAATACTTGAATGTGCCAAAAGAGTAGAGTTTCTGGGAAGTGAATGCATGAAATCTGGGAATTTGGATGATTTTGAGTTGGACATAACCAACTCTCAAAATGAAGTGTCTATGGAAATATGGTCATTAGCAGGATCTGTAGTTGAAGCAATTTTCACAAACTTTGCCGTACTTTATGGAAACAACTTCTGTAATCTCCTTGGCAATATTGCATGCATACCTGCTGAACATGGCTTGCCAAATTTTGGAGGCAAGAAAGGTGGCAGGAGAGTGCTTACTTCATATAGTGAAGCGATTCTGTCAAAGGATTGGCCTCTAGCTTGGAGTTGTGCTCCCATTCTCTCTAGACAGGCTATTGTTCCTCCTGAGTACTCTTGGGGAGCATTACACCTCAGGAGCCCTCCAGCTTTTTCTGCAGTTCTAAAACACTTGAAGGTCAGATGCTCAACTCCCTTATATTTTCATCCAAGATTACTAGTGATGCAAATAAGCATCAAGCTAATACAAATGTGCCTCAGATTATTGGAAGAAGCGGTGGTGAAGATACGCTTACTCACTGGCCAACTACTTCAGGCATGATGTCCATTGATGAGGCTTGTTGTGAAGTTTTAAAATATCTGGATAAGGTTTGGGGTTCCCTTTCTTCTGCAGGTAGATTTCTGTTCTTTTTTATTGATTTATTATTATGTTTTTAGGGAAAACTTAGATCAATGGGCCTTCATTTATTTCCACATATAACAGCAAGTCTTTTAACAATTTAGGCCCTTCAATACGATTAGCACCTCTTATGCAAGTGATGATAATGCAAGAAATATAAATTGAATGCTTCTTTTTATTGTGTTAAATTACCAATTCTCCCAAAATTTTAAGCTATTTAGGATATGGTAAATTTAATCATTCAACCACATACTTCTAACATATTGAAATAATTATTTTTTGGCTCATACATCTAGCAATATTCACTGTGCAAATGCAACAAATATATGTATCATTCTGCTTTCCTAATATAAGCAAACTATGGAAGATGTCCATCTTCATGATTTATAGATTTATTTGAATGGATTGGATCTATAAACTATCTTGCTGTTGGATGTGAAAATGGGTGAGGTCCCTTCAATTTCTATGGTTCCTCACTCTATCATAGTTTATCATTTAAAAAAAAAAATTTGTACAGTGCTATTTAATACCATTGCTTTGGCCAAATGGGTTTCTTAATAATTTTTTACAGTGCTGTTTAATTCCATTACCTAGTCAAAGTGGGTTGCTTAATATTACGACCAAATGCTTAAATAGAAACTGCATGGTGTCTGGCCATTGATGCTGGATTAGTTATTTGAATTTGTTTACTAGGAAACTAGTAATTTGTTGACATCATCATTTCATCTCTCCTTCTTTGTCTTTTTCAGTCTGTATGCGTAACTTTTTATGCTGGTCGTGGTAGAAGTTACAGAAATTCTCTTATTCCATTCCACACCTAAGCCTTAACTATTTCCTCGTGGCTTTTTGAATTAAGTGCATGTTGCTAGAGGGCCATCCAAATTGGTATATTGCTCATCTTCCATGATCGTTTGCTAATGATTCTAGTTATTGAAGGATTTGGTGATTGGTATGACATAAGATAAATCCCCCATGGATGTAGATGCAAGAAGAAGATGGCCAACCGGTGGTCTTATGGATGCAGCCCACTACTATTTGTGCCTAAGGCCTAATCTATTAATGTCTAGGAATTAAATTGCTTTTCTTACTAGGTTAGAAGAATTAATTCCTTTTCTTACTAGGATATTTGAGTTTATATAGCTTTGTGCTTCAGAAGATGAATTTCTTCTAAATTAACTCTTATCCTTTGGGGTGACGAGTTTTGGTTTCTGTATCTCTTTGGGTGGTGATATTTGGTATCCCATTCAGTGGTGAGCCAATTCAGTTTTGTATGCTTAGCAAAATTCCTTTGAGTGGTGATATCTATTCCCTTTGGGTTTGCTTTGGTGGTGAGCTTACCTATCCTTTTAATACTTGAGTGTTTTTCTTATTTCATATAACCAAAAAAAAAAAATATATATATATATATATGCATCCACCCCTCCCTTATTTATCATATCAGATAAGTTTGATTTGCCCCATACTTTTCCGGTATCATATACCAATAGAGTCATTTTTCTAGGTTTCATCTTATCCCCATTGGGCATGTCTCAGACCCACAAAAGGTTGGGGAAATTGTAGATTGGCCTGAGCCCTAAACATTAAGGACATCAGAATTTTTTATGGACTTGCCTCCTTTTACCGGAGGTTCATCCACCATTACTGATTGTATGAGGGATAGGCTGTGAGGGGTATAGTTGTTGCAGCTACTAGTATTAGGGACAGGTTGTTCTGTTTTTAAGAGAAGCTTCTCCCAGATCCTTGGTCAGAATTTCTTCTTTTGTGAGATCATGAACATAGCGTTTTGACTGTTTTCATAGAGTTCCTTGGTATTCTGATTAGATATGTATTCCATTTCCAATGCAGACATTCATACATGCTGTGTATGCTTTAAAATGTGGTCACGGATGATATTAACTCTTTGTATTGGTTGTTTTTTAACTCGGTCTTTTGATTGTTTGTTTGTTTTGTTTTGTTTTTTGGCCTTTAACTATAAAAATATAGAAAACGTTTCAGCAAAGAAAAAGCCTTCCTTCAAGGGCGGCCGGGGGGGGGGGGGGGGGGATACATTTTTTTGTGAAAACAGTTAAAAAAATAGATATATATATCTATTCATTTTTGCGAATTCACGTCTTTTTCCAATATTTATTCTTTATTACATTACAATATTTATACCAGAAGATTTAATCAATGAATTAGAACGAATCCATCGATCCATTTTTTTTTTTTATACTATGTTTCTAATGGATACATTTCTTTTAGATCATGATTATATTTTCTTTTTTAGACTATGATTCCATATTCATAAAATTTATAAGATTTATTTCCAGTTTTAGATCTTTCAATAATAACTCCTTACTCCCATGTAAAGTAATTTCTTGTTCAACTTACTTCTCCATACATAGATGTGGAGAATATTGCAATGGTGAGAAATCAGGTCTCGCTGAATTAGAATCTAGTACTTTAAGGGTCATGAAATAGCTGAAGTTCTCATCATTTTGATTGCTAATTTTCAATTATAATATCATTTAAAAAAAAAAGAATAAGATCTTTTATGCAGATACGACTCTGTTAATAAATAAATAAAAATATATATATTATTAATTTTTCTTTCATGCAGATATAATGGAGTTGCAGAGAGTGGCGTTTCTGCCTGCTGCAAATGGAACGCGTTTGGTGAAGGCAAACTCTCTTTTTGTGCATCTGACAATTAACTTGTCCCCATTTGCATTTGAACTTCCTTCTTTATATCTTCCTTTTGTAAAGATTCTCAAGGATTTGGGACTTCAGGATGTTCTATCAGATGCTTCTGCAAAAGATCTCCTTTTAAATCTTCAGAAAGCTTGTGGATATCAGCGTTTAAATCCAAATGAACTCCGTGCCGTGATGGAAATTTTGGACTTTGTCTGTGATGAGACTTTTGAGTCTAATTGTTCTATCTGGAAATCAGAAGCAATAGTCCCAGATGATGGCTGCAGACTTGTGCATGCAAAATCCTGTGTATATATTGATGCTTTTGGCTCCCAATATGTCAAATGCATCAACACTTCCAGGTTAAGATTCGTTCACCCAGATCTTCCAGACAGAATAAGTACAGTCCTGGATATCAAAAAGCTTTCTGATGTAGTCATAGAGGTAGCTGATATTCTAAAAGTCCTTGTATTCTTAGTGTCTTGTTTCTTCTTTTTCTTTTTCTTTTTCTTTCTTTCATACTGATTTGGAAAAATCTGCATCTGTTTGTAGGAACTAGATCCTGGGGAACATTTACAGACTTTGGAATACATTGGATTGGTTCCACTTGCAGCCATCAGAGAGAAGCTTTTAAGCAGATCATTTCAGTTTGCTGTACAGACTGTTGTAAATAGTATGGCTGGTCACATTGCTGCAATTAGTAGTTTAACTTTAGAAACCATACAAAATTCACTAGAATCTGTTGCAGCGAAGCTGCAGTTTGTTAAGTGCCTCCATACTCATTTTTTGCTCCTTCCAAACTCTGTCAGCATTACAAGTACAACTAAGGATTCCATGATTCCAGAGTGGGAGGATGACTCCCAACATCGAACCCTTTACTTTGTTAGCAGGTCAAATGCCTGTTTTTTAGTTGCTGAACCGCCAGCCTATATATCCATTTTTGATGTTGTTGCAATTGTTGTTAGCCAGGTTTTAGGCTCTCCAACCCCATTACCCATCGGATCTTTATTGTCCTGTCCTGTAGGCTGTGAATCTGCAATTATTGATGTTTTGAAGCTTTGTACTGAGAAGAAAGAACCCACAAGTGGAATCGCTAGTTTGATAGGCATGGAAATATTGCCTCAAGATGCTCTACAAGTACAATTTCACCCACTAAGACCTTTTTATGCTGGAGAAATAGTGGCTTGGCGATCTCACAATGGAGAAAAGTTGAAATATGGTCGGGTTCCAGAGGATGTTAGGCCATTTGCAGGCCAAGCACTATATAGATTCAAAGTGGAAATTGCACCAGGGCTGACTCAGCCTCTTGTTTCTTCACAAGTTTTCTCATTCAGGAGCATATCAATGGGAAATGATGCTTCCTCAGAAGCCTTGCTGAATAGTTCCCACACAGTAATTGATAGCAGGACTCAAATTGAGGTGCCTGAAAGTTCTGGTGGGGGAAGACCAAGATCCCAGGTTTGGCCTCTCTGTGTCTATCACTTTTATGTATAAATGGTTATTGCTTTTTGTTTTTATTTTTCTCCTTCACTTGGAAGAAACCTGTTTTGGAGAAAACATATGTATCGGGTTATTAAAATTAACTCTAACATATAACATATTATTGATACACACACACACACACACATTGAGTTTATTCTTTTGCCCCTAGCTTTATACTCATAACATTCCCCCTCAAGCTGGAGAGTATATATCAAACAATCCTAGCTTTTTACATAATAAACCCAAACGAGTCTTACATAAAACTTTGCTAAACATATCAACAATTTGAACTCTTGTAGAAACATACAGAGTAGCAATTACACCATCTTTTATTTTCTCTTGAGTAATATGACAATCTACTTCTATATGCTTAGTTTGCTCAGGGAACACAGGATTGGAGGCATTATGAACTGCTGTTTGATTATCACAATGCATAGTCATAGGCAACTTCACAACAAATTTTAATTCCTCAAGTAAATGCTTAATCCATATAAGCTCACATGATGTGTGTGCCATGGCTCTATACTCAGCCTCTGCCCTAGATCTTGCAACAATAGTTTGTTTCTTACTTTTCCAAGTAATCAGGTTTCCTCCTAGAAAAGTGCAATATCCAGTAGTGGATTTTCTATCTGATGGTGATCCTGATCCGCATTAGTATAGGCTTCTAGTCATAGGTGACCATTAACTTTATAGAAAAGACTGTGGTCTAGATGTGCTTTAAGATACCTCACAATTTGAATAACTACCTCCCAATGTGGAAGGCAAGGATCTTTCATATATTGGCTCAAAACATTGACGGCAAATAATATATTTGGGCGAGTAATTTATCAACCAAACAACGGTCTCTCTCCGGATTAGATAACAACTCCCCCTGATCTTCAATCTTCATACAATTTGACATTAGGATCTATAGGAGTCTCCACTGGTTTAGATCCTAACAAGCCAATTTCTTCCAAAATATCCAACACATACTTTCTTTCTGATAGACTGATGCATTATTTAGATCATGTTAACTCACCAAGAAATAACAAAGTTTACCCAGATCTTTAGTTCGAAAGGCGTTTTGAAGGCATCTCTTCAAATCATCAATACCCTTCTTGTCATCACCAATGATTATAATATCATCAACGTATACTATCAATGAAGTCTTTCCTCTTGCAAAGGTATGAGAAAACACAGAGTGATCAGAATGGCAACGCCATAATCCAGACTTTAACACTGCTTCACTGTATTTACCAAATCAATCTCTTGTAGATTGTTTAAGACCATGCACACTTTTTTAGACTCCCCCTGAGCAACAAACCTACGAGGTTGCTCCATATACACCTCTTCCTTCAAATCGCCATTCAAGAAGGCATTTTTACCATCTAACTAAAACAATGGCCAACTCAATTAGAAGCCAAGGAGATCAAAATCTGAACAGAAGAAGTTTTAGCAACAGACGAGAATGTCTCTGCATGGCCGACACCATATGTTTGGGTATACCCTTTGGCAACCAAGTGAGCCTTTAAACGCTCAATAGAACCATCAAACAAGTACTTCATAGTATACACCCAACGACAAACAACAGTAATTTTCCTTGGAGGAAGAGTAATCAAAGACCAAGTAGCATTTTCAGACAGAGCAAACATTTTGTCACTACCAACCGAAGGAGAGAAATAGAATTGAGACTCATCAAATGTGATATCAACACTAATGAAACGACAACGAAGAGTAGGTGAATAACTTCTGTATCCCTTCTGAGTATGAGAATACCCAAGAAAAAAACACATTAAATTGATCTAGGATCAAGTTTATCACTCCCTGGACCTAAGATATGAACATAGCACACACAACCAAAGATCTTGGGAGATAGATGAAACAAAGGTGCATTAGGAGAAAGCACAATATAAGGGATCTGACCACCTAGAACAATGGATGGCATGCGATTAATGAGGTGATAGGCAGTCAGAGTAGCATCACTTTGATATGATTTAGGAACACGCATATGAAACAATAAGGCACGAGTGACATCTAAGAAATGACGCATTTTGCATTCAGCAACCCCATTTTGTTGTGGAGTACAGGGGCATGAATATTGGTGAATTATATGGTCATCAAAAAATTGAGACAAAGATGTATGAAAATATTCACAAGCATTATCAGATCGAAAAATACGAAGTGAAGCGTTAAATTGAGTCTTTATTTCTATAAAAATTGATTTGAAAATTGAGTACAATTCAGACCTTTTATAAGATAAAAATAAGTGACCCTAGAATAATCACAACAAAAATGACAAAATATCTACGTCTTTATTGGACCCCAAATATCAAAATGAACTAAATGAGAAAGACTACTAACACGACTCTCACGCCTAGAGATAAAAGGCACCCTATGGTGTTTACCCAATTGACATGCTTCACATTGTAATGACTCAATTTGATGACAAGATGGGATTAACAACTTCAAATTCTTGAGAGATGGATGACCAAGGCGACAATGATGCTGAAGAGGTGAGATAGACAAATGAGAAGCCACTAAACTGGAAGAACCACACTGATCACCACACCGATCCAGGTAGTAAAGTCTACTGGCTTAATGCCCTCCACCAAGAATCTTCCTCGCCTTGAGACAGGGGTTCACTAATATATAAGACAGAAGAGAGAGAAAGATTAGGATTGAGATTGGCAATGCCCAAACTAGAAACCGTAATGGCTGAGCCAAGATTAGAGAGTAAGCCTGAGGTACCTGTCATATGATCAGTAGCACCCAACTCAATGACCTAAGGTTCTTGAGTGGTAAGACAAGTAGTGGAAGTACCTTGGTGAGCCAAAGTAGTTGTAGAATTAGACCTAACAGAGTTAGAATGCATAGGCAGGATGCGATGGTACTCTTCCTCAAGAATAGAGACGACTCTAGATGATGGTGGAAGTGACTATGAAGGCGGTTCTTCAATCTGAAAACTAGCTCACTAAGGGTTTACTATACAACTTCCAACAAAAGTCTACTGTATGATTCTCACAATGATAATAAGTGCACTTATGAAGGCCACGTTCCATGTCCCACGACCTTCTTGGTCATAATCTCCATGGCCTCAACTTTCATGACCACCTCTATTACTCCCCATAGAAGTGGCAAAGGTAGATTTATCACTAGAAGGTAATGCATCACTACTAAAAGAAGGGAATGTAGTTGTACTAGAGTTGTCAGATAATGTTGCCTGTCTAAGTCTACCAAAAAGTTCGCTCAATGAAGGGAGGTCTTGACTAGCTAAAATTTGTGATTTTACTAGATCCAAAATTTTAGGCAATCCAGAGAGGAAGTGAGCAATATTCTAGAATCTCGTTGTTTCTTCATAGTTGCTTTGGTATAGAAACTTAAATGTGGAGTTGGAAGTAGCGGCTTCTTGCTCATCAACTGCTTAAAATATTTGATTCCTCCATATTTCATAATTATGGAAGAATCATTGTCATAAGTCATGTATAGAGCCTGGGTCTTGTTTGATTGAGCTCATGCTGGTGGACTTTCCGGTACTTTTTCAATGGTCAGATGTCATACACTCTAAACTGAAGGTTTTTTTTGTGGACAGCTGCTGCCTGGTAAAGAACTTCAGTTTGGCAGAGTCTCAGCTGCAGAACTGGTGCAGGCAGTTCATGAGATGCTTTCTGCAGCTGGGATCAACATGGATGTGGAGCAGCAGTCTCTATTGCACAGAACCATAACCTTGCAAGAACAATTACAGGAGTCTCGGGCAGCACTTTTACTTGAGCAGGTTTGTAACTTGCAGTTTTAAATTATATCCTTTGTCATCCATAGTTTGAGTATACAATGGTAGGAGCATATATGTGACTTTTTCGAAATAATAATGTTTAAGTTAGATATCAGGGAGTAGCCACATGTAGGTTGTCATATAATTTTATAAGCTGAACCACCAGTCATTCAGCTTTGCCCATAATGTGGTACTGAGTGAAAAAATGTTTGAATATTCCTACTTAATATATATTTATAGTTATGATTTTCTTTGCCTGGACATTATTAGGGCCTGCCTGGAGATATAAATCTGGGATTCCTAAACTCGAACTACCTTAATCTAAATGTTTAGAAACTTATGGGATATAAATCTGGGATTCCTAAACATGAACTACCTTAGTCTGAATGTTTAGAAACATATGGAATGAAACACAGCATTTCAATACAACTGATTAATAAAATCATTTGGAAGATAAGATTTTTGGGTTGCATATCAATAAGATTGTTAAATATGGAGACTATTGATTGTCAAATCTTTTGATTGCTTAATTCTACTAAATATTTGTCATTTTTTGGAACAACAATGCAGGAAAAGGCAGATGTTGCTGCAAAAGAAGCTGATTCAGCAAAGGCAGCATGGATTTGTCGAGTTTGTTTGAGTGCTGAAGTCAATATGACAATAGTTCCCTGTGGCCATGTACTTTGTCGTAGATGCTCTTCTGCAGTTTCCAAGTGTCCCTTTTGTAGGCTCCAGGTCACAAAAACTATGAGAATTTTTCGGCCCTGACAACCCCCGATTCCTTGGAAAGGGGGTGTGTTCTTATATAATAGTGTTAGAGATTTATGTCTATGAAACTGGGATCTTCTCACCTCATTTTTACAGAAGGTGTGACGTGATGTGCAAGACTTTGGGGAAAAATGACTGAAGCAGGCGAAGTTAATTTCCCTCAGTTTAATTGAGGAACTGGTTCTCAATTTGTTTATATTAATAGAATTTGTAGCTATGTTTTTTTCAATGTTATTTGTTCATTCTGTCCTTTGCATATAGTATAGCGGCGTTATTTGTCAATGTAAGAAACTGGAAATTGATGCCTTGTATAGTTAAAATTATTGACTAATCGAAGCATTTGGTGTACATAAACCCACCAATACTATGCAGTGCATTTTCTCGTTGTTCGTGACTTCTATACCATTAAGTCTTACTTTAGCGGCTTTCTATTTTCTTTTCAAAAAATAAATAAATAAATAATAATAATAATAATAGAAGTTTTACATTAGACATTCCCATCCTTCTTCAAAAAAATATGCATTTTGTATAACCAAAGACTACTTTATCTATTTTACATAAACATTTTCACAATACACCTCACATCTTATTCTTAATTTTTCTATATATCATATTAAAATCATAGTTTTAAAAATCAGTATGGTCAAAGAACTGGAAATGGAGTGGTTCTCGGTTTTATGCTTTGATTGGGTTGGACCAATGATGTTATAAAAAATTAATTAATAATTTTAAAATGATAAAAATAGTTAATAAAATATATAATAATTCTATTACTTATAATATTATGTTAAAAATATATATAACAGGTTTAAAAATAAATAATAATGCATTTTACATTTAGAAAATAAAAATAACCAAATGTAAATAAACATATAAATAATAGAAAATCATTTTCAAAACAGAACATTGGATTGGGTATTTTCATGACTCAATTCTCAGTTTTCATAACTCAATTCTCAAAAATGGTAGGACCCATAGCAAAATACTCGTTTGCCTGCACCAATACTCTATTTCCATAACTCTGTTTCCAATACTCAATTCTCTACTTTTTGAGTTATGAGTTATGGAAACTGAAAACAACTTTTGGCTGTTTTCAGTTTTCAGTTTTCAATGGCAAACTTGTAAATAACATCACATAGCTGGGCCCACAGTCAGATTTTTGCTCCCTCTTTATCTTCTTTTCTCTTTTTTTTTTTTTTTTTTTTTTTTTTCACACATGGGTTCACCGTCCCTATTCTTGCTTCTTTTTTTTTTTTTTTTCCACCTGGGTTCAACGCCCTGGGTTTCTTCCTTTTTTTTTTTTTTTTTTTTTTTTTTTTTTTCACTGGGAACGGTGAATTTCCCAGTGAAAAAAAAAAAAAAGGAAAAAAAAAAAGCTGCAGTGGGTGACAGAGCTGGGGCCCACAAAATAGTGTGAAAAATGTTGAGTGATTGTATTTCAGTGATGTGCCAAACGGGTATTAAGTGATGAGTGATGAGTGATGAGTGACGAAAATTGAGTGACGAAAATTGAGTGACCAAAAAAAAGTGGCCAAACAGCCTCTTAGTTACGTCTTTTGGATGAGGTAATTGTATTTTTGAGCAACTGCACTTGTTACTATGCAAGAAAGAGAAGAATATATAAGGGGAGGGTAATTTCCTTGCCCATATGTGTAGTTCTATTCAATTGGAAAGGAAATAGAGATAGGAGTCAGGCCCCTCTCTCCTTTTGTAGTCCTTTGTCTGCGTTTTTGTTGTTTGGGGGGAGGGGGGCTGTGAAGATAAGAGAGAAATAAGGCTAAAATTAAGAATTTCAAAAATTTTGACAATTTTAACCCCATTATATGACCTTGATAATAGTATTTATTAAGTAGAAAAACTTGAACAATATTGAGAGGTGAATTATTTTAGATTTCAGATAAGGGTAGAATACTTTTATTTCAATGACTTTTTGAATTTACTTTTTTTTTTTTTTTTTTTTTTTTTTGTATTTATCATTTTTTTTTCCAGCAAGAACAATGTTAAGAAAATAAGAGTGGTATTTTTAGAGGTGTTCTTATAGGGGGAAAAAAAAGGTGCCAAGAGTTATGTAGCTGATTCTCAAAAAAAAAAAAAAAAAGAGTTATGTAGCTCAATTAATACTCCGTAGCATAGTTATTAGTATCGTATAATACGTGATACGTATTATATTGCGTACAAAAAGTTTCGTAATGTAAGAGCGTATCGAAAGTGCTAATGAATCGCACGATACATAGGTGCATATCGTATGATATCGTTGAATCGTACATATCTTACGATATATACACGTGGGTTTAAAATGAATTTTTTATTATTATTAAAATTTGTGATTTTATTTGATTTAAACAAGTCGATAGACCTGTTTTTAACACAAAATTATTGTGCTACTTAATTGAGTCTAATATTTAATGTACTTATGAGTTGTGGGTGTAAGCGCCCACCCCCAAGAATTGTATGGTAGTGTCTAACTCCTCTTTGTTGTGCACAATTGTCGTGCTCTAAGGAATACGCCTCAGCCGAGTGGACTGGATGTGGAGGGTTTATGGAGTCACCACCTAGGTTAAGTCTAGGAACCATATTTGTGCCCTCTTACAGATGGCCTTGCCTAGCCAAAGTCTGTGTCCGGAGTTAAGGTAAAGAGAAGTGTTAATGAATAGTATGATACGTAGGTGCATATCTTATGAATTTTATTGTATCGTTGAATCATACGTATCGTACAAAACATATACATGTAGATTTTAAAATAAGTTTTTTTATATTAAAATTTATGCTTTTATTTGATCTGAACAAGTTGTTATACTTGTCCTTAAAAAAAAAAATTATTGTGTTACTTAATTTAGTCCAATATATCATATATCAAGTTAAAGAGATGAGAATGTATTAAACACTTAACTCTGCCCAACCCGTGGTTCTAATATGTTGTCTTATCACGCACACTTACTCTAGTTCTATCCTAACATACATCTAATTGTACACCTCAGCATTCATCTAAGCATGGCATATCACATCTCATCATACATGAACATAGCATCTCATACACATCCTAATGTTCTAGATATGTTATACATTCGTCTCATCATACATGTGTCCTAGCATTCATCTAAGCATAGTGTACATATAGCATAACACCTCATATCACATAGCGCAACAAGCATTATCATATCATCACCAAGGCAGCAAGCATGTCATATCATATCATCATCCAAAGCATTGCATCACATAGCATTAACCAACACATTCATCATGTTATCCTACATATCATGTGTTCATTATCAAATGAGTAAATTTTTTTTTTTTTTTTTGGATTTAATTTAAAGAAGAGTTGCAAGCAAGGACAACAAAAAAAACCTGATTCCCACTCATCCTCCATCCCACTTACTTTGAGGTCCCTCAATTTCCCTTTTCCTTTAAAAAAAGCATAAATTTTTGACAATAATTGTGATGTTTGATTATGTTTTTTATTTGATAGAGAATAAGAAAGGTGATATTGAGATTGAAGAATCAGACATGCTTGAGTTAGCAAGTGATTATGAAGTTTGTTTGGTTCAATTACCAAAAAGTGTTGCCACAAAACTTCATAGGAGTGCATTCAACATTGAATTTTGTGTTTTAGTGGGAATTTTTGTTTTTCTTTAATATTAAATCCAGATTTAAATAAACTTATGTGTTTTTGTGTTTTTCTTCTTCTTCTCTCTCTCTCTCTCTCTCTCTCTCAATAAAATGCTTATGCTTGCTTTAGAGTAAAATTCATAGGAAGACAGACTTATCACATGAATTATATAAGTTCATAACACGTCATTATGCTATTCAATGGGTTAGTCTCATGTCATCAGTCTTAAGAGTTCCACTTAGCCAAAGACATGAAGCTACTTGATTGGTTATTGCATGATAAAGGGCTTAAATTCAAACCTCTTTTTGGGTTAGTTTTTATATTAACAATTTTATTTATTTATTAGTGCATTTTGTTTTTGAGGTTTGTTGGTCATGTATGCAGTGAAGTCATTGCTTAATAGCTTAGGCTCATCATGTACTGAAGTAGGGGAAAATTGTTCGAGCCTATAATTTTTTCTTTTTAATAAAAATTGTGTAGGAGTCCACATATATTACGAGAGAAAAACTTCATATAAGGATATCTTATAAGATATTTTTTTTCTTTCTGATGGGAATGACGAAACCAATAAACATCATGACGAGGAAGTCTTCCAGTGACGAGGTTAGACGAGACAGACGAAGGAATGCTTGGACGAGCATATCTTATATCCACGTCACTGACGAGGAAAACGCAATACATTCATTACAGCACAATTAAGTTCAGAACGGTTACAAAGCCAACTGTATGAGCCGTTGGAGCACATTAAAGCCACATTACACAAGACCAGACGTTACGAGGAGGAGCATTAAGATCTCCATAACTACTCCAATGGCTAGAGGCCATGAAGGTATGCATATAAAGCCCTCTCATTGCGAAGAATAAGGTACATACACACATATACTAAAAGAAAACTCTTATTCTTTATATTATCCATTCTCTGAGATTTTCTTGCATACTAACTTTGGCATCGGAGGCGTGGTGGCAGGCACCACACCGGTGACCCTTTCCGGAGGCTGCAGATTGGCTTCATCCGACCACATTGACTGACGAGTTCACGCTCCATCAGTTTGGCGCCGTCTGTGGGAAACGACATTTTCGTATTCAATCGCGAAAAAGTAGTTTCCTGTCAAATACTTCTTTCAGATGGAGTCCAATCAAGATTCCGCAGCCTTGGCGCAGCAAATTCAGGCCCTTGCAGCTACCGTCGAAGAATTGACCAAACAAAATGAGGAAATGAAGCAAAGGCTTCAGCAGGAGGAGAATCGGTCCAAGGGAAATCGAGATGACGAAGGGGATAGCCATAGAAGAAGCGACCACCGAAGGCCTACCACTCCAACCGAGCAGAACTCGGATCTATTCCAGGAGATGAGGAAGGAGATGGACGAGCTTAGGAACGCCATCAAAGAGAAAACCGAACGGAGTGTGGACCGAGTGGTCAGGGCAACAGATTCACCATTCACTATAGCCGTCCTCGACTGTCCAGTGCCGTCAAAATTTTGGCTACCTCAACTTGAACCCTTTGACGGGCTAAAGGATCCCCAGGATCATCTTAACACATTTAAGACGACCCTAGGACTCCAGCAGCCCCTAGACGAGATTTTGTGTCGTTCCTTCCCAACCAATTTCAAGGGAGCATCACGGGAATGGTTCACAAAGCTGCCAACATCGTCCATCGACACCTTCGAACAATTGAGCAACGCCTTCCTGCGTCACTTCATTGGAGGACAACGACCAAAGAGAACCGCGGATCACTTACTCACCATCAGGCAGGGAGAGAAGGAAACTTTGAGGTCATATGTGAAACGTTTCACCCGGGAGACATTGGAGGTATACGAGGCTGATGACAAGGTACAGCTAACGACCTTTAAGGCGGGGTTGAGATCTAGAGAGCTCGTCTCGTCACTTGCAAAAAATCCCCCGAAAACGATGGTCGAAATGCTCCTCAAAGCACAGAAGTACATGAACACGAAAGACGCACTGGCAGCCATCAGGGACATTGAGAGGCCAAGAGACAAGGGTAGAAAAGAAGACGACCGTAGAGGGCAAAAGCGCGAGCGTCCAGATCGCCGAATCAGTGACGGAATCAGAAGGAAAGATGATAAGAATCCTCGGACGGTAAAATTCACTCCTCTTGTTATGCCTGTTGATAAAATCCTAACGCAGATTAAGGACGAGCATTACCTAAAGTGGCCGTGGCCTTTACACTCGTCTCCTAACATCCGTGATAAGAACAAGTATTGCCGATTCCACAAAAACCATGGCCATTACACCGAGGACTGTCGGGACCTCAAAGAGCAGGTAGAGGAGCTGATACGAAAGGGGAAGTTGCAGAAGTTTGTAAAGAAGGGTGAGTATAGTAGATTCCGGGACGGGAACAAAGGCCAGCCTGAGTCTTCGTCAAGGGGGAACGACCGTCAGTCCTAACCTCCTCAAAATGTGGTCGGGGAAATACAGACGATCACAGGGGGACCCGTCACAGGAGGCTCGTTCAGGTCCCTTCAAAAAGCATGCCAACGTCAGGTGAACAGCGTCCACACGACTCCCCCATCGAAGCAGAGACGAACCGAGCAAGACATGACTTTCAATGAAAACGACGCCAGGGGAGTGAAGCAGCCCCACAACGACCCCCTGGTCATAATGCTTACCATAGAAGGGTTCAACACCAAAAGGATCCTCGTGGACAATGGTAGCTTTGCTGACATCATTTACTTCCCTGCATTTCAACAATTGAAGCTGGACCCCAGAAGGCTACGTCCTTTTGATTCCCCCCTCGTCAGTTTCAGTGGTGACAGGGTCTATCCCAAGGGCATAGTGACGTTGACAGTGACAGTGGGGACATACCCGAAACAACTGACTCGTCAGCTGGACTTCTTGGTGGTGGATTGCCCCTCCTCCTACAATGTCATCATTGGAAGACCTGCCCTCAATAAGTGGAAGGCGTCCACGTCTACCTACTGCCTAAAGGTAAAGTTCCCCGTGGAGAACGGGGTTGGTGAAGTTAAGGGAGACCAAGTCTTAGCTCAAGAATGCTACCAGGCCGCGTTGGCCGCGAAGGAAAACCACACCTGGATAATTGAAGAAAAGGAGGAAGAAAAGGTGGAGGCTCTAGAAACGGTGCAACTAACTGAGGGAGAAACAACCAAAACGACCAGGATAAGGACAACCTTAAGTCCCGAGATGAGAACAAAGCTCGTCCAGTTTCTTAAGCAAAACCTGGACGTCTTCGCCTGGAGCCATGACGACATGCCAGGTATATCCTCGGAAATCATCCAACACAGGTTGAATGTAGACCCAGAGAAGAAGCCCGTCAAGCAGAGACGAAGAGTCTTCGCACCAGAAAGAGATCAGGCAGTCGCTGACGAAGTGAAGAAGCTCTTGACTGCAGGTTTCATCAGGGAAGTGTACTATCCAGACTGGCTGGCCAACACTGTTCTGGTAAAGAAAGCAAATGGGAAGTGGAGGATGTGCGTAGATTTCACGGACCTGAACAGGGCCTGCCCGAAGGACAGTTTCCCCCTTCCAAGAATAGACCAGCTCGTAGACTCCACAGCCGGACACAAGCTATTGACGTTCATGGATGCTTTCTCAGGATACAACCAGATAAAAATGACTGACGAGGATCAGGAGAAAACGGCCTTCATCACTAGCCAAGGCCTCTATTGCTATAAGGTAATGCCTTTCGGACTAAAGAATGCAGGCGCTACTTATCAAAGATTGGTGAACAGAATGTTCAGCAGGCAGATAGGCAGGAATATGGAGGTCTACGTGGATGACATGCTCGTCAAGAGCAAAGAAGAGCTTACCCATTTGGACGACCTCAAGGAAACATTCGCTACTCTCAAACAATACAAAATGAAGCTGAATCCAAGTAAGTGCGTTTTTGGTGTAGCCTCAGGGAAGTTCTTGGGATTCATGGTGTCCCAGAGAGGAATAGAAGCAAATCCGGAGAAGGTTCAGGCCATAATCAACATGGCGTCACCCAAGACCATCAGGGAAGTCCAAAAGCTCATGGGACGGATCGCCGCCCTCAACAGATTCGTCTCTAGAGCAACGGACAAATGCCTCCCCTTCTTCAAGACTCTGAAGCAAGCTTTCGCCTGGACCGACGAATGCGAAGCAGCTTTCCAAGAGCTCAAACGCTACTTGAGCAATCCACCTCTCCTAAGCCCGTCAAAAGAAGGTGAGAACTTGTATCTGTACCTAGCTGTTTCGTCTACAGCCGACAGCGCAGCTCTGATCCGAGAAGAAAACAGGATACAACTCCCAGTTTATTACGTCAGCCAAGCCTTCCAGGGGGCTGAGTCCAGGTACCCAAAAATCGAAAAAATCACGTTCGCTTTGATAATAGCCTCGCGCAAGCTCAGGCAGTATTTCCAAGCAAATCCGATCTGGGTGATGACAGACCAGCCTATCAAGAAGTCCATGAGCAAACCCGAGGCAGCAGGGAGAATGGTCTAATGGGCGATTGAACTTAGCCAATTTGATGTAGAGTACCATCCCAGGGCAGCCATTAAAGCACAGGCTCTGGCAGACTTTATCGCTGAGTTCACCTTTCCGGACGAACAAAACCCCGCCAATAAGGGCAAACCTTGGGTAATATAGGCCGACGTTTCGTCGGCCCAAAAGCGGGGAGGAGTAGGGGTCGTCATAACCACCCCTGACGGAGAAGTATTGAGGTATGGAGTTCAGCTGAAATTCCCGGCGACCAACAACGAAGCCGAGTATGAAGGGATTCTGACGGGCTTAAGGCTAGGGAAAGTGTTTGGGGCCAAGAGCCTGTTAGTCCAGAACGACTCAAAGCTAGTAATTGGGCAGATCAAGGGAGAATACGAAGCAAAGGAAGAAAGAATGCAGAAGTACCTCAGGTTGACGAAGCACTTGACTCAAGAGTTCGAAGAGGTAGAGTTCGTCCAGATTCCTAGAAGCCAGAATATGGCGGCAGACGAAGTATCGAAGATAGCCTCGTCAGAAGGAACAAGGTCGAACGCAGACTTGCTGATGGAAGTACAGAAGAACCCCAGCATAGAAGAAGTCTCAACCTTCGCAATCCAGAACATAAGTAGCTGGATGACGCCCATTATATCTTTCCTTCAAGATGGGCACCTCCCTCAAGATACAAACGAAGCCAGGAAGATCAAGAAGAGGTCTGCTAGATTCACAATTCTTAATGACACTTTGTACAAGAGAGGCTTCTCCATGCCCTACTTAAGGTGTGTGAACGAAGAAGACGCTGAGTACATCCTAAGAGAGGTCCATGAAGGAGTCTGCGGAGATCACGCAGGCTCTAGATCCTTGGTAAGCAAAATTATGCGAACAGGTTATTTCTGGCCTACTATGCAAGTGGACGCAATGGAGTTCGTCAAGAAATGTGACAAGTGCCAGCGGTTCGGGAATATCCAACGACTGCCAGCCGAAAGACTGACGACAATAACGTCCCCCTGGCCATTCGCACAATGGGGAATTGACATCGTTGGCCCATTACCCCTGGGCAAAGGCCAGGTAAAATTCTTACTAGTCGCTATAGATTACTTCACAAAATGGGTTGAAGCAGAGCCACTGGCAACTATCACCGAAGCAAAGATCCGGAGCTTCGTATGGAGGAACATAGTTTGCAGGTTCGGGATTCCAAAGACGATCATATCAGACAACGGGCGACAGTTCGACTGCCAAGGCTTCAAGGACTTCTGCTCTGGCCTAGGCATCAAGAACCAGTTCTCATCGCCAGACCACCCTCAAGCAAATGGACAGACAGAAGTGACAAACCGGACGCTACTCAAAATCATAAAGACGAAACTAGATGATGCAAAGGGTGCTTGGCCAGACGAACTACCCAACGTCTTGTGGGCCTACAGAACAACAGCAAGAACCCCGACGGGAGAAACCCCGTTCAGACTCACTTACGGGACTAAAGCAGTGATCCCGGTCGAGGTCGGAGTAACCAGCACCAGGCGAGAGATGTTCAGCGAGGAAGACAATGACGATCGCCTACGAGTCAACCTGGACTGCCTGGACGAAGTCAGAGATAAAGCCTGCAGCAGGATGACGGATTACCAGAAAAAGATGACAGAGTATTACAACAGAAGGGTGAAACTCCGACGACTCAACATAGGCGACCTCGTCCTGCGTCAAGTAACTCAGGCGACCAAAGATCCAACTCAAGGGAAACTTGGCCCCACATGGGAAGGACCGTACCGGGTTGTTCATTACTCCAGACAGGGAAGCTACCACCTGGAAACCCTGGACGGACAAAGACTCCCGAGGCCATGGAACATTGAACACTTAAAGAAGTACCATCAATAGACGTAACAATCAAATGTACTTGTTATCAAAATCAATAAAGAATTCATTCAGCTGATATTACTCTATGAGCAGGTTTATGCAACTGAAGGTAACTGACGAAGGCAATATCCCTAACAAGGGTGTAAGCCACAAAAAGCCAAAAAATGGCTAAGTAACAAGATTCCGCCTTGACGGATGTAAGTTACTGACGAAGGTAATATCCCTAAGAAGGGTGTAAGCCACAAAAAGCAAAAAAAAAAAATGGCTAAGTAACAAGATTCCGCCTTGACGGATGCAGGTTACTAGCAAAGGCAATATCCCTAAGGAGGGTGTAAACCACAAAAAGCCAAAAAAAATGGCTAAGTAACAAGATTCCGCTTTGACGGATGTAAGTTACTGACGAAGGAAATACCCCTAAGAAGAGTGTAAGTCACTAAAAGCCAAAAATGGTTAAGTAGCAAGATTCCACCCTAACGGATGTAAGTTACTGACGAGGACAATGTCCCTGAAAAAGAGTGTCACTAAAAGCCAAAAATGGCTAAGTCACATGATTCCGCCTTGACGGAGGTAAGTTACTGACGAATCCAATGTCCCTACAAAAGGATGGAAGTCACTACAAAAAAAATGACTAAGTATCACGACATAGATAATTACTTCAAAAGCAGGTAAGTTATATTAAATGAAAACCTGGAACGGATCGAGTCATCATTGTCTTTACAACTAAAAACCCATAAACACTGGGCTAAAAATCTTTTCTTTTGTCCCCAAAATAGACAGAAAGTAAAATTGTTCAGAAATTAGATTTACATAACTGCCCAAAACATGAAGGGCGTCACAAAAAAAAAAATTTCTAAATGTCAAGTTCGAGTAGCAACATCGTCATCAGGAGCATCCTCATTGGTATCACCACCAGCAGGAACCTCTCCAGGAGCATCTGGCTGAACGACAGAAGATGGGGCGGCCTCGTCAGCGGCCATCTCTTGATCCATCTCTTCTAAGTCCAGATTATCCATGTTCACTCCGAAAGGATGCTTGACGAGGTATCTTCTAAGGAGCTCAAAGCCTTTGAAATACCAGCTGAACAGGACGGTCTGATACTCGTCCGTAGTCTGGAAAGCCTCTACAGACCTCGCAGCAATGGTCTTCAAACTCTCTTTAGCATTCAAAAGCTGTTCGTCCTTCTCCGAAGTCAGCTGACGCTCAGCCCTCAGGTCGTTGTTCAAAATTTTGACCTTCTCCTTTAAAGTGGTGGCTGCGTCCATGGACTCAACGAGGTTCTTCTTCAGCTCTGAATTCTCTTTCTCCAAAGCCTCCATCCTAGATGTCAAGGATGCCACCCTAGCCTCTTGGGTAAGATGTTCAGAGGTAATGTGAATACTTTCCCCCAACACATAGAAAGAGATTTGAGGTCGTTTAAAAAAAGAAAAAAAAAAAAGAAAAAAAAAGGAGAATTGGTTTGACAGTGCAAGAAACACTCTACCTAGACGAGTCTTTGAACATGACGAGACGCGACCTTGTTGAAAGGCACACCTGAGAAGACCTTAAGATCGTCCACCGTCAACACCTCGTGGGCCCTGTCCACTGCCAATCTCTCGTCATCCCATATTGTTGACGAGCGTGAATCAGCTTTCTCCTTTCCCGATGTTCGCTGCTTCTTCGAAGCCGGAGTAGGGATCTCCTCAATCGAAGTAGCCGGAGAAGCCGTCCTCGTCGGTTCAGTGACGGAGACTATGGGATTGACGGGAACATTTGGGTTGGCAGGAGTAGCTATCCCCTTGACACGCACTGCTTTCTTCCCAATGCTGGATAGTGGTTCATCCTTCTTGTCTCTCATCTTCGCGTACATGTCCTTTTTAAACTTGGTCGTCATTTCTGTAAGAAGGAAATGGTTAGGAAAAAGTCCACATGTGCATAAGGAAGGCCGAGCTTGACGAGGTTAGAACTTACTTTTCTTGCCTTCAATACCAATGGAACGTAGAACGTAAGGAGACGGATCTGGCCCAAGGTGGTAAAAAGCCAAGGTACGTGGGTTTACCAGGTCATCCCAGCTCTCAATCGTCTCGGCGTATCCAATGGCGGTCTCAACGCGCTCTTTATGCCTGCTCTTGAGCTTAGGCCATCTCTTAACTACACACAGCAAGGAGCAAAGGGGTCAGCAACATAAAATAGCAGAAACATCAAAACCAAAAATGACGAATAGAGATACTGACGCACCTAAAGCCGGGGTCCCCCACCGACGATGCAACCTTGGTATATCACCCCAATCCCTGCTGGATTGAGTCTCAAAATCGTCCCCCGACACAAAGAAAAACCTGGATTTCCAGAACCTGAAGGACGAAGGCAAACCCCTAACAATCCTAGTATTCCTCGCCCAGGGAACTAACTCGTAATATCCATACTCCTTGGACTCTTTCAAGCGATATAGATAAGTGAGTTCATCTATCCTGATCATATCTCCGTTAGTAGCCAACCATATCTCCATACAATTGACCACTATTCTCCACGAATTGGGCATGAGCTGCCCAGGAGCAATGCCAAAATGATCCAAAAGTTCCATCAGGAATGGATGGACGGGGAATCTAAGCCCGCAGGTAAAGGCTGACTCGTAAAAACACACCTCACCCGGAAAAAAGTGACAGGCCCTATCCTCGTCACTAGGTAGACGAACGCGCACCCGTTCTGGAAATTGAAACCTGTCCTTGAATCTACCCACACTATCCACGTCCAAACCACATGCCTCTCCGAGGGCGTGAAAAACCCTAACCTCTCGAGGGGAAGAGACGATTGAACCTTCCTCCATTGGATCACCGTTTGACGATAATCCAGTCTCAAGGTCGCTAGACCTAACTTCAGACATCGTTTCTCCCTCTCTCACTAGACCCTCGAACCAATCAAACGATTGACGAAGCAAAGGCAATAGATCGGCCAATGCAACGCCCAAACAGTTACCCTCAAAAACGAAATTTTCTAAATATGGGAAATTCCCCAAAGACCCCCCTAATCGCGCAAATAGGAAGGAAATTAAGGGGCAGTCTATCCTAACTTCGGAACTACGGACCATGGAAACGCAAAAACGCAGAAGAAAATGACACTTGCTAAAAACCCAAAAGAAATCAAGTATATAGAGAAAGGAAGAGAAAGAGGAGTAAATCAGAAACCACATATAGCAGCAAGGCAAGAAAGAAAAGCAAAACTCAAAAGGAAAAGGAAACGTACCTTAAGCAACGGCGGAAAACACCAACGCACGGCGCATTAGTCTGAAGAAGAACCGCAGAACGGAGCTCACCAAGAAACACTTAGCGAAAGATTTTCTTTGAGAAACGAAAAGGTGTAAAGGGGAGAAGTTTTAACCCAAAAACTCAGGCAACTGAAAAAAACGGCGGGAAACCCAAAGGTCACGAAAATAACCCCACAAATCCACACACAACACGTGGCAACCGCGCAAAGGACGCCATCACTACGCAGTTAATGCGGCACGGAAGCCCAACAAACACTTTGGCCCAGGAGACTTTCTATCTTCCACGGCCAACATGACATGTCATGACGACCATGGAATCCGGGGGCAACTGATGGGAATGACGAAACCAATAAACATCATGACGAGGAAGTCTTCCAGTGACGAGGTTAGACGAGACAGACGAAAGAATGCTTGAACGAACATATCTTATATCCACGTCGCTGACAAGGAAAACGCAATACATTCATTACAACACAATTAAGTTCAGAACGGTTACAAAGCCAACTGTATGAGCCGTTGGAGCACATTAAAGCCATATTACACAAGACCAGACGTTACGAGGAGGAGCATTAAGATCTCCATAACTACTCCAATGGCTAGAGGCCATGAAGGTATGCATATAAAGCCCTCTCATTGCCAAGAACAAGGTACATACACATATATACTAAAAGAAAACTCTTATTCTTTATATTATCCATCCTCTGAGATTTTCTTGCATACTAACTTTGGCATCGGAGGCGTGGTGGCAGGCACCACACCGGTGATCCTTTCCGGAGGCTGCAGATTGGCTTCATCCGACCACATTGACTGACGAGTTCATGCTCCATCACTTTCCACATCTACCATAGCATACTACTCTCATAGGCTTTTCTATTATTTTTAAATATTACTTTCCATTCATATCAATTCAAAGTTTATGCATTTGTCAATGACATTTATGCATTTTTTTAATGAATCATTGAAAAACCTAGAAATGTAATGAGATTTATGCGTTTGTAGGTATATTAAATTTTTTTTTTTTGGGTACATCTTATCTCATTTTTCAACGATTGTAAAATGCATAAACCTGGAATTGAGATGAATAGAAAGTAACATTTAAAAAACAATAGAAAAACCGGTAAGCATGAGTGTGAAATAAATTTTTATTTTAATATTTTTTTTGAAGGGGGTGATGAGATTTATGCATTTGTTTGTGAAATCTTCTACAGGGAAATGAAACGACCACGTATTGGTAATCAACTCACAGACACACAAAGAAGAAGAAGAAGAAGAGCGGAGGTCTATCCTATCGAGTAGAAAGAGTATTATATCCGCGAAGAGCAGTTAAAACAGAAAAGGAAAGAATGGCAAAGAATCTGTTGCAAGTGAGCGAGCAGCTCCTAATCCTAAAGCCTCCGAGCAGCACTATCACGAACCAACAAAAGCAAAAGCAAATAAAAATACAATCTTGTTTGAATCGGAGACAATTCATATCCCAAACAAATATGGCAGCCTCTTCTGCTTCAATATCTCAACTACTACGTCTACTAGTACCAGAAGCAGCAGTAGCAAAGTCCCAAGATGAAGAAGACTCTCTTTCCGATTGGGAAAGAGTGTATCTCCCCATCGACCCTGGCGTCGTCCTTCTCGATATCGCTTTCGTGCCTGACGACTTTAATCACGGTTCCTACTTCTTTCTTTCTTTGTTATATATATATATATATAATCACTTTCCAAACCATTAGTTACTCTTGTATTTTTGTTGTTGTTGTGTGCTTAGGTTTTGTACTGGGGACTCGCCAAACCATTTTGGAGACCAAAAATGGTGGAAACACTTGGGTTCCGCGTTCCATTCCCTCAGCCGAAGATGAAGATTTCAACTACAGATTCAATTCCATCAGCTTCAAAGGAAAGGAGGGATGGATTGTTGGCAAACCTGCTATTCTTTTGTACACTTCCGATGCCGGAGACACCTGGGAAAGGATACCTCTAAGCTCTCAACTTCCTGGTGATATTGTAATCCTCTTCGATTTTTCATTTTCATGATGCCACTTTTAACCTCACATCGATACTGCCCCTGCATTTGCATTTTTTACAACCATATAGATATAGTAGGTGACTTGGTTATAACATATGTTTATGCAGGTATACATAAAAGCAACTGGAGAGAAGAGTGCAGAAATGGTGACTGACGAAGGTGCAATATATGTTACTTCAAATAGAGGCTACAACTGGAGGGCTGCAGTTCAGGAAACAGTGTCAGCTACTCTTAATAGGTGCGTTTCTGCTATAATATAAGATAGTCTAACTGTGTAAACTGTTTTCATTTGGAGGGTTTAAATTAAAGGTTAAATCCTGTAATAAACTGTATTATACTCTTAATAGGTATGTCATGTAGAAAGAATTTTGACAGACAAATGTCAAAATCTGTTCTGATACAATAATTGCTGCAACAATAGTAAGGATGTTGATTGTTCTTTTGGTCAAAAAACTCATGCTTTTAACTAAAAAAATTTTTTGTTGTTGTTGTTGTTGTTGAAATTATGCCTTTCCTCTTATATGTATTGGAATAGAAATTGGTTTAATATATACAAGACTTGTGATGACTTATGAAGGTCATGTTATCAGGCTTATAATGTAGAATGTAAAACTGTAGGGATAACTATCGTGAATATTGAGATGTTTGATAGCATTGTAAGACTTTTGGTAAATTGCAACATGCGCTAGAACTTTGAAGGAATTTTATTTCTTTAAATTGATTGGATTCTCTGATTATAAAAGTTAGTAAAGGTTCTTTGGTTGTAATGAAATAAGAGAAGCCTTCCAAGAATTTGCACAAGTTAACTGGTGATGCAGTTAGAGGTGGAGTGCATGGTGGAGCAAAAGATAGAAAGGAGCATTTGGTTAGATCACCCATAAAAGAAAAATAGTGATGGATGAAAGCAAGTGAGATTTGTGAAGAATGTAATTGATATGATATAGGAGCTAAGTTCAAAGAAATTCAAGCATTGCTGGAGTGATTCTAGCTTATGTATTAACTCCTCCTGTTGTAAGAGCAAGCTAATGGGTGAAATTCTGGGTTCAAGACCCATAAAGTGAGTGTGGAACTTACCGGTAAAAGATTTCAAGCATTGCTTGAATTGAAAGAGTTCAAGTCATGTCTCACATTGAGAACATAATGAGGCACTGCCATCATAAATGGGTGCAAGTGGGTATTCAAAGGGATACTTGTAAAGACGCCTCTTCATGATTGGATGAAGAGATTTGTTGAGTCATGAGTTCATAGACATAGACATTTCCTGTTGGATTTAGAATCCCGTGTTGATAGAATGAATGTTAAAGAGGTATGGTAGTTCCTATGTAAGAGCAGTAATTCCATATTAGTAAGAAGTGAAATTAAGAGCTGTGATGATCCTATAAATATGGTTGGTAGCATAAGTATTTGTGTATTCTACAGGAGGTGGAAGAAAATTTTTTGTTTAGTGTGTTTCTGTAAGAGCATCATTAGGTATACTGGGTTTTTGGGTTTGAGAGTATTAAGTTTCTGTGCTTGAAAATTGATAACTTTTAATCCACATCATTAATAGTAGATTTGATTGTGGACATGAGCAATTGGCCAAATCAAATTAATTTTTGTGTCTTGTTATACAGGTAGAAAAGTTAATAGAATGGCTTTAGTTTGGACAGGTAAGATGTTCACATTGTCTTCCTTTCCTTTTCAGAACGGTTTCTAGTGGTATTAGTGGTGCAAGCTATTACACAGGAACTTTTAATACTGTGAATCGCTCTCCAGATGGAAGGTATGTTGCTGTCTCAAGCCGCGGTAACTTCTATCTTACATGGGAGCCTGGGCAGGTGAGGTCCTTCTCTGTTCTGATGCCATTGGGCTTTCCTACTCTTTACGTAATTCTGTTACATGAGGCTTGCCTGCTTTTAAACCCAAATCAGATGCATTCTAAGGAGTTTATTTATTTATTTTTATTTTTTTTGTATTTTTTTTTGTATTCACTGTTAGAAACATGAACATCTCAATAAATATTCCTAGTCTTGAGTGTAATATGTGATGAAACTCCAATGAGTTGTTTCATTCAGTGCAGTACTTGTCCAAGTGAGCAGCAATGTTGTTGCCCATTTGTATTTAGCATTATTATCTGAGGTTGTATGAATTGGTTTCATGCAAGAAGAGCATAACTTTAGAGGGGATTTGTTACAAACTGGAATAAAACGATAAAAATTCAATTGGCTGAGTCATTTACATAGGGACACATACTCTTCTCTTACTTTGTGAAGATGCAATTGAGTTATTTTTGACTAATCACATTAAAAATTCAATTAGTTGAGTTGAAATTTTAGTTTCAGTTGAGTCAAATTGTACTTAGAAATTCTATTTAGATCCTCACCTCAAATTTTGATATATTAAATTATCTTGGCAACTGTATACCATATAATAACTACAGTAACCTATCACTTTAACTGGTTCATGTCTCTCAGCCTTTTTCATAGCCGAAAACATTTGTATGGCAGGAAACCATTGAATTCAGAAAAAGGATTTGACTAAACAAAATAATTAATGGAGAGAAAAAAAGGGGGCTGGGGTTTGGAGTTGGTATTGATCAGTTTTGTATACATACATATTTCACATATTTCATGAGGTGCACAGTACATATATTTGTGTATATACACAAATCCAAACTGCACTAAGGTGAGCCAAATAGGTTTTTGATGAAAAATAACCCCATATAACAAACCAACCAATCCTAGTCCCAATGTAAGGTCTGCAAGATATGGGAGTGTACCACAAGCATAAAATAAGATATTTAGATGCACCAAATTATTATCAATAAAGCTCATTGCAACTTTTCACTGGGAGTACGTTACTATTTTGTTCTATTAAAAAATCAGTATTGCATATGCAAATTTGGTCTCACATTTTTAGGTGACTATATTTTAATTATGTTAAAATAACAAAGATTATGACTTTGGATAGAATAGAATGGAGGAAAAGAATGCATGTGGCTGACCTTGACTAATCGGTTGACGATCCATAGCTGATTCCAACAAATTTAGGACTAAGACTTTGTTGTTGTTGTATATTTTAATTATGTTTTCTATGTAAACTGTACTTAATAGCTCATTATAACTTCAATACATCTTTATTTTACTTAGTTCTAGAGCTTTATTGGTTCTAGGATGTTGATCTTGTGAGTATCTCTTTATGACCTTCAACATAATTGTTTCTATTTGTTAAATTATTAATTGTCCCAAAAGTTTAAGCTATTATGAAATAGTGAATTTAGTCATATAACCATAATTCTAACACTCCCTCCCTTTTAATAGGTGAGACCCAACACATGAGATTTCTAACATTTTAAATGGGAGGTAGAGTGAAGACAGAGATCAAACTCAGGATCTCCTGCTCTGATATCATGTTAAATTACTGATTGTCCTAAAAGTTTAAACTATTAGGAAATAATGAATTTAGTCACTTAACCATAATTCTAACACTATTCTCTAAATACTTTATGTTCATCATAATGAACACAAAGTACTTTTTCTTTTTTAATAAACTTCATACTTATTATAACATATTTGAAATATGTGCCATCCATCTAAAAGCAAAGGTTTTTGTTGTTGTTGTTGTTGTTGTTGTTGTTGTCGTCGTCTTTATTCACCATTTACTACCTAAATGTAAAGTTTCCTCTGAAGTAGGTTTTGAAAACACTTCTTTTAGTGTTAACAAACCACAATATGCCGAATTACTTATTCAATTAGTGGCATACAGGTGGAATTCCTTTTGTATGGCTGTGGGACATCATCGGTTTGAGAATTTAATTAAAGCATAATCACTGTATCTTAATACCATATATTAGGATTAGTTTACCCAATATATCATTTCAATGGCAGGTCTATGGGTCCCATCCTTGATGCATGGTAACCTGGACTCAGGAAGCCACCCAAACCCTATAAGTGGAGGGACCCATGTACGTGCGAAATATTCTCTCATCATGACAGACCTACTAAAGCAAGCCTATAAAAATAAACCAAGGGGGAAAAAAAAAAACGAGGGTGGAATTTATGTTAGGGGAGAGAAACATGAGGGAAAAGTGAGAGCTTAGAATGCCATTCTGGGTAAGGTGATCTAGCTCGGACGCCTATAGGGGGACCTTGGCTGCATGATATCCCCTCAGACAGCCATATTTCAGGCTAACATACTCCATATCTGTCTTAAACCATCAACCATTAGCCAAACCTCTTCTCGGACCTCCCATTGTGGGCTAATCCCAAGAAAGAATACAAATTAATTTGGGGCTTAGGCCCAACAAGCCTAAAGACCATGTCTTTGCCTAAAATAAGCTAAGGATAGAAACATTGCCTTAGCTTGACCTCGGTCACTGACAAGGTGAAAACCTATGACTCTTCTCGTCTACAGATCCAAAGGTACTAGACCATGTTTTTGCCTAAAATATGCTAAGCACAGAAACCTTGCCTCAGCCTGACCTCGGTCACTAACAAGGTGAAAACCTAAGGCTGTCCTCGTCTACGGATCCAAAGGTACTAGACCATGTCTTTGCCTAAGATAAGCAAAGGACAGAAACCTTGCCTCAGCCTGACCTCGGTCATTGACAAGGTGAAACCTAAGGCTCTCTCCTCTTCTAAGGGTTCAAAGGCACTAGACCATGTCTTCGCCTAAAATAAGTAAAGGACATAAGCTTTGCTTCAACCTAACCTCGGTCACCGACGAGACGGAAACTAAGTAACTTGTTCAATCAAACATGATTCTATTCTTGGTATGTGATAGAGTTCGTTGTTAGAATAGATAACGGAGTTATATCGTACATTGGTTAATTACGCTTGACAACATTGTTATATCCCACAAACTGGCACTTTTTTTATTTATTTTATCAAGATAAGAAAAACAGGTATAAAAATGAGAGTGAGCAACAACGCTTAGTAAATAAGGTAAAAGTACTTTTCATTGATGGAAGTAAACTATTACAAAAAAAGGAATGGAGAAAAGGCTCTCTAGGCCTATGGCCCCTCCTTGGTTACATTTGACATGGGAGGGGGATTGGCCTCGGGACCACTGGGAGTTGGGAAAGGCATTACAATTGGGGCGTTGGGGGTAGAGGGGGGATCTCTATCGTAGGGACACCAGCTAGAGGGAGGGTCATCTTCGACCTCCATAACATTAGTCTGAGCTGCAATAGTTTGGACCTCCATGTTGAGGAAAAGCTCCTCCATATCTGAGCTACCCTGCTCCTTGGCAATTGGAACCCCCTTTGTGGGCACTTGGGTTGATGATCCTAAAGCCCCACTTTTGTTCCCTACCAGTTCAGCGGGATAAGGGATTCTCTCCACGACATGAAAGGGGGAGTTGAGTGGCACTTTGAGGGCATCCAAGGCGGCCACCCAACTGTGCCTGGCGACCACGTCAATAAGAGAGTCCTTGGCGTCAGAAAAGCCCATATCATAGAACTTCTGCTTGTCCTCTGCATGGCGCTTTTTCATTGCCTCCATCTCAGTTGATCTACTAGTGACCAGGCTTAAAGCCTCGACTAGTTTCGTATCGGACTCCTCAGCCCTCTTCATTAGGGAGTCCGCCCTCTTTTCAGCCACTACCTAAGCCATTTTGGCCTGGTGGCCCTAGCCCGCTTGGCTCTGGTGTTCGCTCTCCAACACCTACCTGAGAGCAGTTTCCTTTTCACGGTCCTCGGCTGCCTTTTTCAGGCAAGCCTCAAGCGCATGAACCCCTTGGCAGGCTTGCTAGCAAAACAAAGAAGACTTGAATAACAAGGGTAGTAGAAGATTGTAGATAAAGAAAAATAGGGGAGGTCAAGTCCTAGCTACTTACCACCATGGTGTGCCTCTCCATGGCCAGCAGGACGTCCATGTCCGTTGGCGTAAGTAAGGCCTTACCGAGGCTGTCGGCGACCCACCCCCTACATCTTTCCTCCACTAGCAAGTACTCTCGTTAGAGGGGAGCGGGCCCTTATGCAGCTTGAATTCTTGAGTGTAAGGTGGAGGGGGTGTCTCCTCCCTTTGTCCCCTTTGAGCGGGAGGGATGGGCTGTACTTCAGACTAAGGTTGTTGCTTCTCTGGAATGGCAGTTGTCTGGCTTCCTTGGCTTTCCTACATTTGGGGCCTCTTGCCTGGACAGTTGCTCGGTGGGGTGACCACCACGGTGGGCAGGAGTGGGACCAATGTTATGAATACCATTCCGGACTCTGTTTCGGTTTGTCTAGTGGAACATAATATTTCTATATTGGCATATTTTGGCGTACGGTTTCAGGGTTCCTAAAAAAAATTAAAAATAATATATATATATATATATATTCTTATACAAGATACAACATAAAATTATCTATCCAAAGAAGTAAATCTCAAATAATACAAATCATTTAGTCATTGCATAACAATTACTTTTTTAGGATATTAAAACATAAATATGTACTTAGATAATGAATAACAACAATTAAAAACAACACAATTAAGTGTGTGTGTGTGTGTGTGTGTGTGTGTATATATATATACATATATAGAGATATATATATATATATATATACATATATAAAGATTCAATAAATAAGTTTGAAACTTTTAAACTCTCTTGTCATCCTTTTGAGTTTTGTCCTTTCCAATGCTTTATCACGGGTGGGGTCAGCAAGCTAAAAGGCAAACATAAAGACGAAACAAAGCAAAAACTTAAGAAAAAGACTAAGATGAAGAGGCAGAGAGTCTAAGAAGAAGAAGAAGAAGAAGAAGAAGAAGAAGAAGGGTTGACCTTTGAGTTGTTTGCGATGGTTGGGTTTGTTCTTCAAGCGATTGGTGCTCAATGGTGACATACTGTGCTGATGAGTTTGTTAGTTTAGGGATTTTTCTTTTTTCTTCTAAAAACTGGTACTGGCTGAAACTTACATTTTAGCCAAAATTGACCGGAATGACCCGAAACATGTTGGAATTGGACCTGAGGTGGAATGGGTGGTATTACCATTTCGGATTGCGTACCGGTACGAGAGATTCCAACCGTTCCAGCTAGAACAGAACGGATTTAATAACAATGGGCAGGACTACGACTGGAGGGACCTGCCCTGAACCCCTTCATGGGGTAGCCAAGAAGTCATCTACCACCAAGGTCCTTCTTTGGACCACCATTTCCTCGGTCTAGGGCTCTTCGGTGGCCTCAGGTTCCTTGGCGGAAAGTATTGATGAGCTGAAGTGTCTAATAAGGGTGGAGGTGAGTCCCTTCTACATTGATGAGGACCAACTTGCCGAGCCTTGTATGTTTGTAAGTTCGGCAAAAATCCTTTAAGCCGAACATTGACATAGGAGAGGACTGGATGATCTGCCCTCAACGCGTTCCCGTGATCCTAGAAACCCTCGTACAAAGGTTTATATCCGAGGATCAAGTGTGCCGTGCGAAGCTGACCGTGACCGTCTAAATGAACGTAGATCTCGGATCAAAGAATCCGATTGAGATCATGTACTTCCACAAACCTTAGATTTGGCTTCACGAAGTTGGGGTTTGAAGAAAAACAAAGAAAATCAGAGAAGGTAAGACACAAATATGATGAATGGATGATAGAACACTTCATAGGTGTAAAATGACTCATGCTTCACGGACTTGGTTTGTTTGAGGAGGTTAGACATGGGATTTCCCTGGCGTGCTAGTTCCTAGTGATCTTCAAGAATTCCCAGTGATAATTCTCATGGTTTTAAAAAATTGGACCGCAGGCAAAACCCTTTTTGCCTCCGGTTCTCGATTTAACCCGGTTTTTGACCGGTTTTGGGCATTTTTACCAGACTGGTGGTTCCAGTTGAACTGGTCGCACTGGCCGGTCTGGTTTTTAAAACTATGATAATTCTTGCTGGAATTAGGCAAGCATGATGTAAGCCTTACCCGTCCTTTGCGGGTCTTAAAATAGTAGTTTGTGGATGGACTACCACAACAATTGTACAATGTTTATGTTGTGGTGGGTGAGTTTTAGGTCGAATTTTCTATTGAGCTCATCAACACACCCCACTACTCAGAATAAGTTCGGCAAGCACTTATTGGGACAGAGCCTATAAAACCTTAAGAGGTTAATCGGAAGAGGGCTGAGAGGAAACCTAACCCTACCCTTTATAACAGCTATTAAAGGGACAAAAATGGTCCTTGGTACCCTCTGGTCGGCTATGGAATCTTGATGACAGTGCTCAATGCTACGTCATTAGGAATATGGTATTTAGCCTTAAAGGCCGTCAAAGCCTCCGTATCTTTGTCTTAAACCATCAACCGTTAGACAAACCTCTTCTAGGACCTCCCATTGTGGGCTAAGCCCAAGAAAGAATACAAATTAATTTGGGGTTTAGACCAAACGAGCCCAAAGACGTTGTGAAGCACAACCACATACACAAATATATATATATATATATATATATATCAAGTACCTATTGTATGTCAGTCATCCACATGAGAGTAGGTGAGTAGTTATGATATGTATATATATATCCATTCAACCCATTTTATTTTTACCCAAAATAAAAAAGTTGTCATTGATTTCCTTTCATTAGTTGCCTGTGTAAGTCATAGTTAATTTATTGTGTTCTGTGGCTATTTATGTAAATGAGTACTGAGCTTCAAGTTTCATTTAAGGAAGTGCACTCAGATAGATAATCATTGCTTTTTGAAAATTTCAGCCGTTCTGGCAGCCACATAACAGAGCAGTTGCAAGGAGAATTCAGAACATGGGATGGAGAGCTGATGGTGGTCTTTGGCTTCTAGTTCGTGGAGGGGGACTTTATCTTAGCAAAGGCACAGGGGTAAGTAATGTGGGGATATCTCTTTCGTTAAGTTGTCTAATATATTCTAGATAAGAAATTTTATTTGTGTGCATGTGGTGATTTTCTATTGCTGTCATACTTTATTTGATGTAGCCTTATTCGGCTGCATCGCTCTGGTTATGTCGTATGGTCATCAGTGGGGATGTATTTTTATTAGAAATTTCTAGTTTATAGGAGGGAAATAGAATTTTGAGTTGAAAAAAGATGATTACTTTCTGGAGGAAAAAAGGTTCAGTTGACTAACAACATGGGAAAGTGAAGATTAAATTTCTATGAACAAGCAAGTTGCCACTAGGAAAAGGCAAAGGAGCTTATCTTTATCCATTTAGTGATTGTCTTTGAGGGCATAAAGGTGAAAATACAAAAGCAGAGGTCATTCTGATAACTATTCTGTTTGATTTTGGTTACAAATGTCTTTGTCACTTTGTCAACTTTAAAAATAAGAGAGAGAGAGTGTGTATGTGTCTTGTTCTGCGAAGTACCAAAAAAATAACTCCAAGTACAACTGGTAAGTTTTCTTTATGCTATTCTCTTTGTACTTTCCTAGGCTGCACGGCTGTCTGATTAAGGATTACTGGAGATATCTTACTCTAAATGCTAGGGACATAGGGGGATGGAGCCATATCACTGAGTGCGCTTTTGGACACAGGCCCTATTTATATTGGCACAGGACCAGGACTTGGAGTTGGCATGAATTCCTTAATAGCTAAAATATCATACTTGGAACACTTCTATCACAAGGAGAGTGATGGCAATTTAGTAGGGGGTTTGATTTATTGCTTAGACGTTTAGAGAGTTCTATGTGATTATTATCGATATACACTGCTGTTCATCATCTAGAATGATATAATTCATGGACGTGGCATATACTATGTGTGCTTTATTGATGCAGTGAGATAGTCACAAGAAGTAGAACATGTCTACTACTACGGTGTTCTAGGCATGGAATTAAGCTGAAATAAAAGGAAATTTTCCCAAAAACTGAAAATTGAAAAATTACCTGAAGTAATACTACAAACTCTAGGAAACATCTTAGAACTGACAGAAACTTATTCTAACTTTTAAAACCAAAATCAGGAGGAGGAAACGTTACCATAAAAAAATGGAGGCCTAAACATAGGAATTTGGCCAAAAAGCGGCATAGGGCACAACCATAAGACGATGAATTATTTCCCACACATCATTTCCCTTAAGTTACCAAATTTTCACGCTATTCTGCTACTGGAGGATTTCTATTGGTGCCTTTTCACTTTCCGAATTTCTTCCATTGTAAATTATCAGCTCTGGCTTGTCTGTTCTACATCATTTATGTACATTTACTATTTTTTTCCAGTTGTCAAGTTTGTGTCATTGAATGTATATTCTTTATATGGGTCTCTGGTACATTGATTTTGATGTAATTCTTTGCTTGTCGTTCTACTTCACCCCTCCACTTTCTCCTTTAATTGCTTATTGATGGATGTAGCAATTTTGAATTTTTTTTTAGGTAACAGAAGAGTTTGAAGAAGTTTCAGTTCAAAGCCGGGGTTTTGGCATTCTTGATATTGGGTACCGATCAGAGGTAACAATTTTCTCATTAGGTGGTGGTGTTATGATTATGTGCAGATCTTCAATGTCTTGAAATAAAATTCGAGTATGATCCATATATCTACTTTGCAATCAATATTTTTCAAATGAAGAGTAATTCTAATAAAGTCATGGATGATCAGAAACGGGTGTACCTTCTTTCATTTGAAAGCTGTATGTAGCATTACTTCATGTACAAACGATTTATGAGAGATTCTATGTACAAATGGGTGGTTATGTATCAACTATCTAAACCAAAACCACAATCCCGCAACTGTCCTTTCCTCTCTACAACCCCTCATAGAACTCATCTGCTAGAGACAACTGAATTGTACCATGTGTTTGTTCCAAGAGAACTTTTTCCTCATCTTGTAACTGTACTGGTAAAGCATCCTTGCCCTTTAGTACTCTCAGTAATCCTTATTGCGCTAATAAAGTATGCAACTTTATACGCCATTAATCAAAAGCATTTTTCCTTCAAATTTTCCTATCTTGAATTTTCTTTTCACGAAATATTTGTTGTCTAGCAAAAACTTAAATAGCCCTATAATATCAGCTTCATCATGTTGTGTCAGCAGAAAACAAACTTGTTAGCTGCGTAGATCCACCTACGACCTTCTACATACTGGAAAGCATTGATTTGATGCTGGCTAGCTAAACAGCATTCTCTTTTACAACTCCAATTGCACTATGTAATCCTCACAAAATTCAGATGAAATCATTTTCTTGAAATATCTAAATAAGTACGGTGGCACATTTAAGCTAGGGTGACATATATCTTTCACCTCTGTGAGGATATTAGAGTCAGTAAACTCAACCAAAAGTCACGTAAATGGCTGATGCCCTGAGGTTAAGGCCTAGTGGCAAAGGCTTACTCCTATATGATTTGGTTGGGGTCACATCTTGAGATTGAACCTCAAGGTACAATGTTGGTTTATCAGGAAATCAACACTGGTGGGCTTGAGGTTAAACTCTAGTTGAACCCACCAGAGGGAACACCTGCCGCCCCACATCTGTGTCTAGGACCTTCAAGCATTGATTTCTCAGCATGTTAGTGTTGTTGTGGTCATGCCTATGCAGGTTCTTCCAGGGAATGGTTGTCTCCCCTCCCCCCCTTTCTCTCCCCCCCCTTTTTTTCTTTTAAAAAAATAAAGTTAGTTGGGGCCCATTCCAAAGCACTGAGTTGAGGCCTAGTGAAAAAGAACTGGATTTGCATTAAAGTTTGAGAATGTTTGCATTATAAGTGAGCTTAGAAATTTAATCCTGGTCTGGACCCCTTATGATTTTGCTGTGCAGGAAGAGGCTTGGGCGGCAGGGGGAAGTGGGATCTTACTGAGAACTACTAACGGTGGCAAGACATGGACCTGACAAAGCAGCTGATAATATTGCCGCCAATCTATACTCAGTGAAGTGAGTGTAACCCTTTAATAACTTGTTTATATATATATATATATATATATATGGGTTGGGTTCTAGTTACACCTAGTGTAACTTCACAAGAGTTGCACTTTTTTTGGACCATTGACTTGTATTAGATCTAAGGGTGAAAAAACACTCATGTTCAAATTAGTAATTTAAGTCATTAAAAAAAAAAACAGCATTAATTCTCCACTTTCCCCGTCATCATCTTTTCCTCTCTCCCTAGATTAAAGCTTAATATCCTCCATGAATGGGCTCTCTCTTTGGTAAATCTCCATAGAGGACATATGGTTCTTAAAAATTTGAATTACCTTAAAAGGT